>LR738711.1:874716875-874732072 GCA_902687465.1 Secale cereale | reverse complement strand
CCCCCCCCCCCATAATGTGATATCAATGAAAGACTTAACAAGATGCAAAAGAGAACCAAACAAGAGATAATTAATGGATCAAATAGAATTTGAATTTCTCATGAGAAGACATACCACATAGAGACTAGATAATCTTGTAATATCAATACTAGATGGTATTCCTCATGTACACACACTTCTAGGATTGTGATGTGCACAAAGCCCATCACTCCCCCAAAATGGGATGTTCCATTAATCTCTCACAAGAGCCAACTAAGATACAAACAAGATGCGCAAAGGCTCTAACCACTGCACACACGTACAATATGTACAAACTAACATACACATACTTGATTTCTGAAGATAAGCAAATTGGAAGCACAACATATACACGCACATGCCAGGTACAAAACCACAACATGCTAATGGGCAAGTAACTTTCAATGTAAACAATTTAAGCACGAGTTACCGCAAGGAGGAACATCGGATATAAGATAGAAACTTGATAATCCGAATTACTTGACTTGAGACCATATGAATGATGAAGACCCCTTAATTCTTCATAATGTAGCCAAGTCTCCAGTGACCTCCATCAACACCTATTGATCAAGTTTGAGTTTGTTGGTCCCCAACCAAGTTGGGTCCTACGAGGTTAGTCACAATAGGCTTGGCCACCCAAATGGCTCTTTTCTTGACACCACTTTGAGTACCAACAAACTTGGCAAACACATTGCCAACATTATCCTTCCTAAGAGAATAGACATCATCAATAATAATTGGGTTGGATAAGTTACCACATAAGTACCAACGTCTATACTTCACTTTCTTCTCACTTGATTTCTCAATATGAGAAGCATTAACTTGAGTATTCTTGGGAAGTGACCTTTCTTCAACTTGAGGTTGAGCATGAGAATGAACTTGTGGCCGCTTCCCTTGTTGCTTGTCACTAATGGGCTTCTTCTTTAATGGGCAAGATCTAACATGGTGCCCTTCAATTTTGCACTTGAAGCAAATAATATTGGCCGAATACTTGACTTGTTCTTGGCCCTTCTTTGGTTCTCAAGTCTCTCGTGCGTATTTTGCTCAAAAAATATCTCTCCCGAAGGTTTCATTCCATTTGGACTCCATTTGATATTCCTTTTCTGTAAAACCCTGAAATAGGCAAAAAAACAGCAATCTGGACTGGGCCTTTGGGTTAGTAGGTTAGTCCCAAAAATAATATAAAAGTGTATAACAAAGCCCATTAAACATCCAGAACATCATAAATAATAGCATGTAACAATAAAAAATTATAGATACGTTGGAGATGTATCAAGCATCCCCAAGCTTAATTCATGCTCGTCCTCGAGTAGGTAAATGATAAAAACAGAATTTTTGATGTGGAATGCTAACCAACATATTTTCAATGTAGTTCTCTTAATTGTGGCATGAATGTACATATCTGAAAGATTCAAGAAAAAAGTCTATATTGACATAAGAAATAATAACACTTTAAGCATACTAACAAAGCAATCATGTCCTCTCAAAATACTATGGCTAAAGAAAGTTATCCCTACAAAATCATATAGTCTGGCTATGCTCCCTCTTCATCACACAAAATACTCATAACATGCACAACCCCGGTTTCAGCCAAGCACTTGTTTTCATACTCTATTCTTTCAAAACTTTCAACTTTCACGCAATACATGAGCGTGAGCCATGTCATAGCACTATGGGTGGAATAGAGTGGTGGTTGTGGAGAAGACAGAAAGGTGGGAGATAGTCTCACATCGACTAGGCATATCAACGGGCTATGGAGATGCCCATCAATGATATCAATGTGAGTGAGTAGGGATTGCCATGCAACGGATGCACTAGAGCTAAAAATGTATCAAAGCTCAACAAAAGAAACTAAGTGGGTGTGCATCCAACTTGCTTGCTCACGAAGACCTAGGGCATTTGAGGAAGCCCATCGTTCGAATATACAAGCCAAGTTCTATAATGAATATTCCCACTAGTATATGAAAGTGACTAAACATGAGACTCTCTGTCATGAAGAACATGGTGCTACTTTGAAGCACAAGTATGGAAAAAGATAGTAGCAATTGTCCCTTTTTTCTAGGCCTTTCTTTTTTTTTCTTTGGCCTTTCCTTCTTTCTTTTTTTGGAGGGGCTTTCTTTATTTAGCCTTTCCTCACATGGGACAATGCTCTAATAATGATGATCATCACACTTATATTGATTTACAACTCGATACTGGAACAAAGTATGACTCTTTATGAATGCCTCCGTCGGTGTACCGGGATACGCAATGAATCAAGAGTGACATGTATGAAAAATTATGCATGATGGCTTTGCCACAGATACGATGCCAACTACATGATCATGCATGGCAATATGACAAGACGAAAGAGGGGATGCCTTCCCGGGGCATCCCCAAGCTTAGGCTTTTGGTTGTCCTTGAATTTTACCTTGGGGTGCCTTGGGCATCCCCAAGCTTAGGCTCTTGCCACTCTTTGTTCTGTAGTCCATCAAAGCAATACTCAAAACTTGAAAACTTCACAACACAAAACTTAGACAAAAATCTCGTGAGCTCCGTTAGTATAAGAAAACAAACCACTACTCAAAGGTACTGTAATGAACTCATTCTTTGTTTATATTGGTGTTAAACCTACTATATTCCAACTTCTCTATGATTCATATCCTCCAATACTACTTATAGATTCATCAAAATAAGCAAACAACACACGAAAAACAGAATCTGTCAAAAACAGAAAAGTCTGTAGTAATCTTTAACTTTCGCATACTTCTATAACTCCAAAATAATTAATTAAATTGGTAGACATGAGGAATTAACTAAATAGCATGCTCCAGTAAAATCTGGTGACCATTCTAGCGAGCGCTAACGATTCTGTTTTTCACAGCAAGATCATATAAACTTCACACAAGTCTTCCCAAAGGTTCTACTTGGCACAAACACTAATTAAAACACATCTAAACAGAAGCTAGATGCAATATTTATTCCTAAGCAGAAGCAAAAACAAAAAATATAAAATTGGGTTGCCTCCCAACAAGCGCTATCGTTTTACGCCCCTAGCTAGGCACGATACATGGATAGATCTAGGTATTGCCATCTTTGGAAGGCAATCCATAAGTGGCTCTCATAATAGATTCATATGGTAATTTTATTTTCTTTCTAGGAAAGTGTTCCATGACTTTCCTTGATGGAAATTGGAATCTAATATTTCCTTCCTTCATATCTATAATTGCACCAATCGTTCTAAGGAAAGGTCTACCAAGAATAATAGGACATGAAGGTGTCGGGGAAACTGATCCACCCACGAACACCTATGGGACCGGAGCCCCTTTTCGGTACGGCAGGGGGCGGAGATTGCACAAAGAGCAGATCGAGGCGAGGCACACGAGCAGTTTACCCAGGTTCGGGCCGCACGGATGCGTAAAACCCTACTCCTGCTTTGGTTTGTATTGAGTTCTTGGCTCGGGAGCGATGGAAGCTACAGTACTCCTCAGCGGCTAACGAGACCGAGCGTGAGAGTGTTCGAATGTCTAACCCCCTTCTACGTTGCGCATGGGCCTCCTTTTATAGGCTCAAGGGGTCACCGACAGGTGGCAACACAGTTGAGGGTAAAAAGGGAAAAAGAGTGGTGGTTGGTACAATGCTCCATACCTAACCCTGACGGCAGGGGACAAGGGCATTAAATGCCCATCGCCATCGCCCAAACAGTGCAAAAAGGGCCGTCAGGGGCGCCACCGTTCGCCACGATGGCGTCCTTGTCATCACCGCTCGCCACCGCGTACCCCTTGGCTGCACAGCCTTCCGCCACGTGCGCCTGGAGGGGTCCCAGAGCGACACGTGGGTGGATGCGCTGGAGTGCGGGTACTGAGTGGGAGCTTGCCGCGGCAAGCGCCTTGCCGCGGCCGTTATCTTGTCGCTTCCGGAGCTTGTCGCTCACCGGGCCTTGCCGGGACGGGTGGCGCGTCGTGGCAAGTTTCTTGAGGTGCCTTGGTTGGCCTTCCCGGCAAGCTCCTCTTGCCAGGGTCTTGTGCCTTGAGTGGTCTTGTGCCTTGAGTGGCCTTCCTGGCAAGCTCCTCTTGCCGGGGCCTTGTCTCCTTAGCTTGGATACTTTGTTCTTGAATGGCTCCAAAGGAACCACGGAGGATACTAAGGTACCCCTACTTTAGTACACCGACAGGAGCCCCTGGGCCTAGGCCATACACGGTGCCGAGCGCTGTTGGGCCAAGCCCAAAACAGTGCACGGGCACGCGTGGCCTGGTTCTCGCCGTATCTTACTCCGTATCCACCGCGCCCTCCCCTAACGGCACGCATCGATTGCGGCATCGTGGGAGAGATCGTGGGTGGTTTCTTTAATAGGAAATGTGAAACTTCCGCCCCCTCCCTCCTTATAAGCAGGGGAAACAGGGGCAGTTCGTCCATTCGCCCGTCGCTTCTTCAATCTTGAGAACCTCCGCCGCTCCCCTTCTTCCCAAAAGCTTGAAAGGGAGCAACGCTCCGCCTCCCGTCGCCACCAGCACCACCAGCGCCGTCGACCTCCCTCACCGCTTCCGCCATGGCTCCGAAAGGCGAGAAGGGGAAGACCGCGAAGTCGGCCGAGGCGCTGTGGCTCGCGGCAATGCGGAAGAAGCGGGCTATCTTCCCCCCCCCCCCAAGCTTGCCGCGAAGAAGCTGAGGGAGAACTACTATCTCTTCTGGTCGGGGGAGACGCGGGCGCATCCGCGCACCCAGGTACTCCCAGCCATTGCTTGTGAAACGGTTCCGAACGGATATGCGTTCTTCGCTTTGTTTTTCTACTGCGGGCTCTGCCCGCCTTTCTCTGAATTCTTCTGCGACATCATGAACACCTACGGGTTCCACCTCCTTGACTTCACCCCCAATGCCGTTCTGACCATGGCAATTTTCGCACATCTCTGCGAAAATTCTGTCGGAGTCCATCCCAATGTTGTCATCTTCCGCCACTACTTCACGCCCCGAGTTGAGAGAGGAGAGCCTTTGTCTGGCGGCGTCTCCTGGATCTCGAGGACGCACAAGAAGGAAGCTTATCTGGAGGGAGAGCTTCGTGGCAAATGGGATGAATGGAGAGCAGACTGGTGTTGGATTGTAGAGGAGAACCCGCAGCCATTCATCGCCCGGCGCCAAGCTCCAGTAGTAAGCGGCAACGACTGGAGCGACTTGGCCCCGGAAGACAGTAGATTGAAGATTGCCACTGCCCGGACCCTTCGCCTCAGGCGCGCCAAGCTCACCGTAGGCGCAGTTGGCGCAGACTTTCTCCGCCGCCGCATCGCCCCCCTGCAGGAGAGGAAGAGGCCCGCCTGGGATTTTGAGAACGTGGCAGATATCATGAGGTTGCGCCCGGGCCTCAACTACAACTTCACTGTCCTGGAGCTCAACGTGATGCTTCAGGAGCTGTTCAAGTACGACCCCGATCATCCCGAGGTGTTCAGGTTGCCGAGGGGGGTCGTCCCGCTGTGCAATAACTCCGCGCTCAGCCGCATCTGCGCAATGATGCCGCTGTGCGACTCTCACGGGATCGACCCAACTTGGCAAGAGCGTACTGACGAAGCCGTGCAGTTGTTCTTCGACACCTTGGAAGAAATGCCAATTTGCGCTGATGAGAAGAAGGGCCTCACCCGCGACACCACCGACAAGGAGATGGCTGATACGTCCAAAACGTATCTATAATTTCTGCTTGCTCCATGCCACTTTTGGGTGATATTGCTATGATATTCATACACTTCCCTACACTTTTGGTCATATTTGGACTAACTTACTAATGCAGTGCACCCCAGTGCCAGTTTCTGTTTTCGGCTGTTTTTGTATTTCAGGTTTTCACATTTCGAGAACTGACCAGAAAAATCTAGAAAAAATATATAAAAAATCAGCGTATCGGGAACGACACTGCTTCCGAAGGGGAGCCTAGGGGGGCCACAGGGGCTCCAGGCGCCCTGTGGGCGCCCCCCCTGGGCCGCGCCAGGGGGGCGCCTCGGCCCCCCGAGAGCCCCCCGGTGCCCTACTTTGGCAGATATTTAAAGGGTCCCCCGTAACCCTTGAAACAGGACTTCTTTTCGCGATCCCATCTCTGTTCCGCCGCCGCCGCCGCTTCCAAGATCGGGAGCACCAGGAGAACTCTTCCCGGCACCCTGCCGGAGGGGAGGATCACCACCGGGAGCTTCTCCACCACCATGGACGCCTCCCGGATGACTCGTGAGTAGTCTCCCTTGGACCATGAGTCCATGACCAGTAGCTATGTGATGTTCTCCTCCTGTTCTTGTGCTTCACTAATTAGTCCTCGTGAGCTGCCCTACATGATCGAGGCACCTATGTAATCCTTGTGTTGTTGCTATGTTGAGTTTGCTGGGATCCGATGGATTATGAGATTATGTTCAGATTGATCTTGAGTAATATATTTGATTCACCTCTTTTATATTTTAGTTCATAAGTAATTCTTGCATGTTCTCCGTTGTTATTTATTGCTTTGGCCAAGTAATAGGTAGTGACTCCAAGAGGGAACGTTATGCTCGATTGTGGGTTCATGCCCCTCGATGACTAGCTTGAGTGACAGAAACATGAGTCTAGGGGATGTGCTGTTGCCACAAGGGGGAAAATAACGGTGCTTGTGCCCGCGGGTGCAAGGATTGTTTACTTTACGCAAAGTTCTTTTAATGCAGTTGTCTGTTGCATTGAGTTTACACTATGGGTGGGACTCGCAACTTAATACCAGCGAGATGTTCTGGATAGATATCTCAAGGTGGATGATTAGTAGTAGATGCAGATGGATTTCGGTCTACTTACTTTGGCGTACCGCCCATGCTTTGAACCTCAACCTTTCTTGCAATGTAGTCAGCATTGGTTTGCGTTCGTGGTCCTGTCAATTGCCCAGCTGTAATTTGTTACCTCGCATAGCTGTTTTATCGTCTTTTGGGAGAGAGACATCACTAGTGAACATCATGTGACTCCGGTCCATATTACTATCATTGATCACATACACTATTTTACTTTCCGCTATTTTACTTACTATTGCAAATTACTATCTATCACTAATATCATATTGCTTTTAACCCTTTGTGAACTACAAGGCCGGAGAGATTGACAACCTCTCTGTACTCGTTGGGAGCAAATTATTTGTATCTGTGTGCAGGTCCACGTTGATTGCTAATTGCGCCGTTAGCGGTTGACACCTACCTGTTGAACCTAGGAGTCTCTGGGGATTCGATCCTTGGCATCTTTGCTAGGGGAAAACACTTCTACTTACTGCATCTTACACCTTCCACTTGGGGTAATCCAACGAGGGGTTCGAGGCCCATCAAGGAGTATTTTATGGCGCCGTTGCCGGGGACTCCACTCTTCAGGATAGGGGAGTTGCATGCTATCTTTTACCTTTGCTTATTAGTCTTGTTAGTTTACTTTTCATTTTTGCTTTAGTTCCTTTTTATCGAAAATCACAAAAATAGTTATCTTGTTCTTTAGTTATCACTATGTCGGGTCCTTTTGTCTTTGACGAGGCAGAAGTTCTCACCTTTAAACAAAGAGGTGGGGAAAGTTTGAAAGATGCTTGGTATAGAATTAATGATTCACAAAAAAGAGCCACCAAGAAGCAACCTACTACTATCTTACTTAGAAATTTTTATGTTGGAATTACTTCTTGGAATAGGTTTATTCTAGATACTGCTATCAATGGGAATTTCCTGGAGGCCCCAATTTGGGAGTCTCTTAGTATTATTGAAAATCTTGTTGGGAGTCCCCCTGTTGTTAGCATTCGAGAGGACATCACCCTAGCTCACATTATGAAAAAACTTGAAAAAATAGAGCTAGAGATGCCAAGCACTAATAAGATGAATGAGTTGGATCGAAAGATTCAAGGGAATTTGAATAGACTTGATAGTGTTGGGGAACGTAGCATAATTCAAAATTTTTCTACGTCTTCACCAAGAAGCAAGGATGAAGTAGTCGTACTCTTCACGTTCTTCGTCACCGATGATCTAGCGCCGAACGGACGGCACCTCCGCGTTCAACACACGTACGGTGCAGCAACGTCACCTCCTTCTTGATCCAGCAAGAGGGGAGGAGAAGTCGTCAGAGATCCGGCAGCACGACGGCGTGATGACGGATGCAGTGGAGATCGCAGCAGGGCTTCGTCGGGCGCCCTGCGTGGGAGTTGGGAGGTGTGACGGGAGGGGGAGAAGCGCCAGGGCTTGAGGTGCGGCTGCCCTCTCCCCCCCCCCCACATACATATAGGGGGCCAGGGGGTGCGCTAGCCCCTTGCAGATCCAATCTGCAAGGGGGGGCGGCGGCCAAGGAGGAGTCCTCCTCCCCCAAGGCAAGTGGTGGCCCCCCTCCCCTTAGGGTTTTAACCCTAGGCGCATGGGGAGGTGGGCCACCTTGTGGTGCGCCAGCCCAGAGGGCTGGACACATCCCCTTGCGGCCTAGGGGCCCTACCGGGATGGGTGGCCCCACCCGGTGGACCCCCGGGGCCCCTCCGGTGGTCCCGGGACGCTCCCAGTGACCCCCGGAGATCACCCGTTGGCCGAAACTGGACTTCCCATATATCAATCTTTACCTCCGGATCATTCCGGAACTCCTCGTGACGTCCGGGATCTCATCCGGGACTCCGAACAACTTTCGGGTTTCCACGTGCATTTATCTCTACGACCCTAGCGTTACCAAACCTTAAGTGTGTAGACCCTACGGGTTCGGGAGACACGTAGACATGACCGAGACCACTCTCCGGTCAATAACCAACAGCGGGATCTGGATACCCATGTTGGTTCCCACGTGTTCCTCGATGATCTTCATCGGATGAACCACTGTGTCAAGGATTCACTTAATCCCGTATGTTATTCCCTTTGTCCATCGGTACGGTACTTGCCCGAGATTCGATCGTCGGTATTCCCGATACCTTGTTCAATCTTGTTATGGTAAGTCTCTTTACTCGATCCGTAATCCATCATCCCGTGACTAACTACTTAGTCTCATTGAGCTCATTATGATGATGTATTACCGAGTGGGCCCAGAGGTACCTCTCCGTCATACGGAGTGACAACATCCCAGTCTCGGTTCGTACCAACTCAACAGACACTTTTGGAGATACCCGATGCGTACCTTTATAGCCACCCAGTTATGTTGTGACGGTTGGCACACCCAAGGCACTCCTACGGTATCCGGGAGTTGTACAACCTCATGATCTAAGGAATAAATACTTGACACCGAAAAGCTTAAGCATTACGAACTATACGATCTCGTGTTATGCTCAAGTTTGGGTCTTGTCCATCACATCATTCTCCTAATGATGTGATCCCGTTATCACTGACATCTCATGTCCATGGTCAGGAAACCGTGACCATCTGTTGATCAACGAACTGGTAACTAGAGGCCTACCAGGGACTCATTGTGATCTGTGTATTCACACATGTATCGCTGTTTCCGTACAATACAATTCAAGCATGAATAACAGACAATTATCATGAACAAGGAGATATAATAATAATGCTTTTATTATTGCCTCTAGGGCATATCTCCAACAGTCTCCCACTTGCACTAGAGTCAATAATCTAGTTACATTGTGATGAATCGAACACCCATAGAGTTCTGGTGTTGATCATGTTTTGCTTGTGAAAGAGGTTTAGTCAACGGGTCTGCGACATTCAGATCCGTATGCACTTTACAAATATCTATGTCTCCATCCTGAACATAATTCCGGATGGAGTTGAAACGGTGCTTGATGTGTTTGGTCTTCTTGTGAAACCTGGGCTCCTTGGTAATAGCAATAGCACCAGTGTTGTCACAGAAGAGAGTCATCGGGCTTGACGCGCTTGGAATGACTCCTAGGTCGGTGATGAACTCCTTCATCCAGACTCCTTCCTGCGCTGCTTCAGAAGCAGCTATGTACTCTGCTTCACATGTAGATGCTGCCACCATGCTTTGCTTGCAACTGCACCAGCTGACTGCCCCTCCATTCAAAATATACACGTATCCGGTTTGTGACTTAGAGTCATCCAGATCTGTGTCGAAGCTAGCATCGACGTAACCCTTTACGACGAGCTCTTCGTCACCTCCATAAACGAGAAACATATCCTTAGTCATTTTCAGGTACTTCAGGATGTTCTTGACCGCTGTCCAGTGTTCCGTGCCGGGATCACTTTGGTACCTCCCTACCAAACTTATGGCAAGGTTCACATCAGGTCTGGTACACAGCATGGCATACATGATAGAACCTATTGCCAAGGCATAGGGAATGACACTCATCTTTTCTCTATCTTCTGCCGTGGTCGGCGACTGAGTCTTACTCAATCTCATACCTTGCAAAACAGGCAAGAATCCTTTCTTAGACTGATCCATATTGAACTTCTTCAATATTTTGTCAAGGTATGTACTTTGTGAAAGACCAATGAGGCGTCTCGATCTATCTCTATAGATTTTGATGCCTAATATGTAAGCAGCTTCTCCAAGGTCCTTCATTGAAAAACTTTTATTCAAGTAGGCCTTTACATTTTCCAAGAATTCTATATCATTTCCCATCAGCAATATGTCATCCACATATAATATGAGAAATGCCACAGAGCTCCCACTCACTTTCTTGTAAATACAGGCTTCTCCATAAGTCTGTATAAAACCAAACGCTTTGATCACCTCATCAAAGCGAATATTCCAACTCCGAGATGCTTGCACCAGCCCGTAAATCGAGCGCTGGAGCTTGCATACCTTGTTAGCGTTCTCTGGATCGACAAAACCTTCCGGTTGCATCATATACAACTCTTCCTTGAGGAAGCCATTAAGGAATGCTGTTTTGACGTCCATTTGCCATATCTCATAATCATAGAATGCGGCAATAGCTAACATGATTCTGACTGACTTCAGCATCGCTACGGGAGAGAAAGTCTCGTCGTAGTCAATCCCTTGAACTTGTCGATAACCCTTAGCGACAAGCCGAGCCTTATAGATGGTCACATTACCATCCGCTGTCTTCTTCTTAAATATCCATTTGTTTTCTATGGCGTGCCTGTCATCAGGCAAGTCCACCAAAGTCCATACTTTTTTTTCATACATGGATTCTATCTCGGATTTCATGGCTCCAAGCCATTTATTGGAATCTGGGCCAGCCATCGCTTCTTCATAGTTCGAAGGTTCACCATTGTCTAACAACATGATTTCCAGTACAGGGTTGCCGTACCACTCTGGTGCGGAACGTGCCCTTGGGGACCTTCGAAGTTCAGTAGTAACTTGATCTGTTTCTTCATGATCATTATCATCAACTTCCTCCCTTGCCGGTGCAGGCACCTCAAGAACAGTTTCCTGTGCTGCGCTACTTTCCGGTACAGGAGTGGTGACTGTCACCTCATCAAGTTCTACTTTCCTCCCACTCACTTCTTTCGAGAGAAACTCTTTCTCCAGAAAATATCCATTCTTGGCAACAAAGACTTTGCCTTCGGATCTGTGGTAGAAGGTGTACCCAATAGTTTCCTTTGGGTATCCTATGAAGACGCATTTCTCCGATTTGGGTTCGAGCTTTTCAGGTTGAAGTTTCTTGACATAAGCATCGCAACCCCAAACTTTTAGAAACGACAGCTTCGGTTTCTTGCCAAACCAAAGTTCATATGGAGTCGTCTCAACGGATTTTGACGGAGCCCTATTTAAAGTGAATGCGGCAGTCTCTAAAGCATAACCCCAAAAAGATAGCGGTAAATCGGTGAGGGACATCATAGATCGCACCATGTCCAACAGAGTACGATTTCGACGTTCGGACACACCGTTACGTTGAGGTGTTCCGGGCGGTGTCAATTGTGAAACAATTCCACAGCTCCTAAGGTGTGTGCCAAATTCATGACTTAAATATTCACCCCCACGATCTGATCGCAAGAATTTTATTTTTCTGTCACGTTGATTCTCAACCTCATTCTGAAATTCCTTGAACTTTTCAAAGGTCTCAGACTTGTGTTTCATCAAATAGATATACCCATATCTACTCAAGTCATCTGTGAGGGTGAGAACATAACGATAGCCTCCGCGAGCCTCAACACTCATTGGACCGCACACATCGGTATGTATGATTTCCAACAAGTTGGTTGCTCGCTCCATTGTTCCGGAGAACGGAGTCTTGGTCATCTTGCCCAAGAGGCATGGTTCGCACGTGTCAAATGATTCATAATCAAGAGACTCTAGAAGTCCATCTGAATGGAGCTTCTTCATACGTTTGACACCAATATGACCAAGGCGGCAATGCCACAAGTATGTGGGACTATCATTATCAACTTTACATCTTTTGGCATCTACACTATGAATATGTGTATTACTACGTTCGAGATTCATCAAAAATAAACCATTGACCAGCGGGGCATGACCATAAAACATATCTCTCAAATAAATAGAACAACCATTATTCTCCGATTTGAAAGAATATCCATCTCGCATAAGAGGAGATCCAGAAACAATGTTCATGCTCAAAGCTGGTACTAAATAACAATTATTCAGGTTTAAAACTAATCCCGAGGGTAGATGTAGAGGCAGCGTGCCGACGGCGATCACATCAACCTTGGAACCATTCCCGACGCGCATCGTCACCTCATCCTTCGCCAGTCTCCGTTTATTCCGCAGCTCCTGTTTTGAGTTACAAATGTGAGCAACTGCACCGGTATCGAATACCCAGGAGCTACTACGAGTGCTGGTAAGGTACACATCAATAACATGTATATCATATATACCTTTGACGTTGCCGGCCTTCTTGTCTGCTAAGTATTTGGGGCAGTTCCGCTTCCAGTGACCCGTTCCCTTGCAATAAAAGCACTCAGTCTCTGGCTTGGGTCCATACTTTGGCTTCTTCCCAGCAACAGGCTTGCCAGGCGCGGCAACTTGCTTGCCGTCCTTCTTGAAGTTCTTCTTACCCTTGCCTTTCTTGAACTTAGTAGTTTTATTGACCATCAACACTTGATGTTCTTTCTTGATGTCAACCTCCGCTGATTTCAGCATCGAATACACCACGGGAATGGACTTCTCCATCCCCTGCATATTGAAGTTCAACACGAAGCTCTTGAAGCTTGGTGGGAGCGACTGGAGGATTCTGTCAACAACCGCTTCATCTGGGAGATTCATTCCCAGCTGAGACAAGCGATTGTGCAATCCTGAAATCTTGAGGATGTGCTCACTGACAGAACTGTTCTCCTCCATCTTACAGCTGTAGAATCCGTCGGAGACATCATATCTCTCGACTCGGGCATGAGCTTGGTAAACCATTTTCAGCTCTTCGAACATCTCATATGCTCCATGGTGCTCAAAACGCTTTTGGAGCCCCGATTCTAAACTGTAAAGCATGCCGCACTGAACCAGGGAGTAATCATCACTACGCGACTGCCAGACGTTCAAAACGTCTTGGTCCGCATCGGGAGCAGGTGCATCACCTAGCGGTGCTTCTAGGACATATGATCTCTTGGCAGCTATGAGGATAATCCTCAGGTTACGGACCCAATCCGTATAGTTGCTACCATCGTCTTTCAGCTTGGTTTTCTCTAGGAACGCGTTGAAGTTGAGGGAAACTGGAGCGTGGGCCATTTTATCTACAAGAGATATTGTAAAGAATTTAGACTAAGTTCATGATAATTAAGTTCATCTTAATCAAATTTTAATGAACTCCCACTCAGAATGACATCTCTCTAGTCATCTTAAGTGATACACGATCCGAATCGAGTAGTCCGTGTCCGATCATCACGTGAGACGGACTAGTCAAAAACGGTGAACATCTTCATGTTGATCGTATCTTCTATACGACTCGTGTTCGACCTTTCGGTCTTCCGTGTTCCGAGGCCATGTCTGTACATGCTAGGATCGTCAAGTGAACCCTAAGTGTATTGCGTGTGTAAATCTGTCTTACACCCGTTGTATGCGAACGTTAGAACCTATCACACCCGATCATCACGTGGTGCTTCGGAGCAACGAACTTTAGCAACGGTGCACAGTTAGGGGAAACACATTACTTGAAATTTTAGTGAGAGATCATCTTATTTACTACCGTCGTTCTAAGTAAACAAGATGCAAAAACATGATAAACATCACATGCAATCAATTATAGTGACATGATATGGCCAATATCATTTTGCTCCTTGGATCTCCATCTTCGGGGCACCATGATCATCTTGTCACCGGCTCGACACCGTGATCTTCATCATCATGAACTCCATCATCGTGTCTTGAAGAAGTTGTCACGCCAACTATTACTTCTACTACTATAGCTAACGTTTAGCAACGAAGTAAAGTAATTACATGGCGTTATTCAGTGACACGCAGGTCATACAATAATTAAGACAACTCCTATGGCTCCTGCCGGTTGTCAAGTTCATCGACATGCAAGTCGTGATTCCCTATTACAAAAACATGATCAATCTCATACATCACATATATCATTCATCACATCTTCGTTCTTGGCCATACCACGTCACAAAACACATGCTGCAAAAACAAGTTAGACGTCCTCTAATTGTTGTTGCAAGTTTTACGTGGCTTCTATAGGATTTCTAGCAAGAACGTTTCTTACCTACGCCAAAACCACAACGTGATTTGTCAACTTCTATTTACCCTTCATAAGGACCCTTTTCATTGAATCCGATCCGACTAAAGTAGGAGAGACAGACACCCGCCAGCCACCTTATGCATCTAGTGCATGTCTGTCGGTGGAACCAGTCTCACGTAAGCGTACGTGTAAGGTCGGTCCAGGCCGCTTCATCCCACAATACCGCCAAATCAAGATTGACTAGTAATGGTAAGAAAGTTGAACAAGATCATACGCCCACAACTGCTTTGTGTTCTACTCGTGCAAGATGCTACGCATAAAACCTATGCTCAGATGCCACTGTTGGGGAACGTAGCATAATTCAAAAAATTTCTACGTCTTCACCAAGATCCAACTATGGAGACATCCAGCAACGCGCAACTAAGAGTGCATCTACATACCGTTATGAAGATTGCGTGCGGAAGCTTTCAACGAAGCAAGGATGAAGTAGTCGTACTCTTCACGTTCTTCGTCACCGATGATCTAGCGCCGAACGGACGGCACCTCCGCGTTCAACACACGTACGGTGCAGCAACGTCACCTCCTTCTTGATCCAGCAAGGGGGGAGGAGAAGTCGTCAGAGATCCGGCAGCACGACGGCGTGATGACGGATGCAGTGGAGATCGCAGCAGGGCTTCGCCGGGCGCCCTGCGTGGGAGTTGGGAGGTGT
>LR738711.1:874653014-874707417 GCA_902687465.1 Secale cereale | reverse complement strand
CCGGCAAACTTGTGCGCGAGGGAACCTTCCTTTCCTTGAGAAAAAAGAAGGAAAAGAAAATACAGATATGGAGCCTTTGGGCTCGTTATTGCTTACTGGGGGTAGGTGCTGCACAAAGTGTCAGATAACACATGCAAAATATAGAAAGCATGAAATGACAAGACGTGCGAGGCACATGAGCTTTACTGATGCACGGGGTCTGCGCCCGGCTTTGTACAAAGGATTACATGCAACAGCGGCAAGACTTGTACAAAAGGTGGTTGCCGGAGCAGGTCATGGCAACCGCGCCTCACGGGTAAAACTTGCGAAGATGTTCAATGTTCCAGGAGTTGCTCACCGGAAAGCCATCTTCGGTCTCAAGGCGGACAGCGCCGGGCCTAGTGACTCGTTTCACCCGGTAAGGGCCTTCCCACTTCGGCGTCAACTTGTTGGAATTCTTGGCGGACTGAACGCGTCGAAGAACAAGGTCGCCTTCCTCGAGAATTCTGGCGTTAACTTTGTGGCTATGGTAACGGCGCAAAGCTTGCTGGTATCGAGCAGCTCGTACAGCAGCCTGAAGATGGTCTTCCTCAAGGAGCAGCGCGTCATCTTGTCGCAGCTGCTCTTGCTCTAGCTCATCATAAGAGAGCACTCAAGGTGACCCGTATACGAGTTCCATGGGGAGAACTGCCTCTGCTCCATAGACTAGAGCGAAAGGTGTCTGCCCGGTGGCTCGATTTGGCGTCGTCCTGATCGACCAAAGAGCCGCCGGCAGCTCCTCGATCCAGTTTCTTCCACACTTGTGCAGCCTGTCGAAAGTTCTGGTCTTGAGGCCACGCAGCACTTCAGCATTTGCCCTCTCCGCTTGACCGTTGCTTCTCGGGTGAGCAACAGAAGCGAAGCAGACCTTGGCGCCAAGATCTTGGACGTATTGCATGAAGGTGCGGCTGGTGAATTGTGTACCATTGTCGGTGATGATCCTGTTAGGGATCCCGAAGCGGCAAACAATCGATCTGAGAACTTGATTGCTGACTGTGCGGTCACCTTTCTCACTGGTTCCACTTCCGGCCACTTTGTGAACTTGTCGATCGCAACGTACAAGTACTCAAAGCCCCCGGGGAAACTGATCCACCCACGAACACCTATGGGACCGGAGCCCCTTTTCGGTACGGCAGGGGGCGGAGATTGCACAAAGAGCAGATGGAGGTGAGGCACACGAGCAGTTTACCCAGGTTCGGGCCGCACGGATGCGTAAAACCCTACTCCTGCTTTGGTTTGTATTGAGTTCTTGGCTCGGGAGCGATGGAAGCTACAGTACTCCTCAGCGGCTAACGAGACCGAGCGTGAGGGTGTTCGAATGTCTAACCCCCTTCTACGTTGCGCATGGGCCTCCTTTTATAGGCTCAAGGGGTCACCGACAGGTGGCAACACAGTTGAGGGTAAAAAGGGAAAAAGAGTGGTGGTTGGTACAGTGCTCCATACCTAACCCTGACGGCAGGGGACAAGGGCATTAAATGCCCATCACCGTCGCCCAAAAAGTGCAAAAAGGGCCGTCAGGGGCGCCACCGTTCGCCACGATGGCGTCCTTGTCATCGCCGCTCGCCACCGCGTACCCCTTGGCTGCACAGCCTTCCGCCACGTGCGCCTGGAGGGGTCCCAGAGTGACACGTGGGTGGATGCGCTGGAGCGCGGGTACTGAGTGGGAGCTTGCCGCGGCAAGCGCCTTGCCGCGGCCGTTATCTTGTCGCTTCCGGGAGCTTGTCGCTCACCGGGCCTTGCCGGGACGCGTGGCGCGTCGTGGCAAGTTTCTTGAGGTGCCTTGGTTGGCCTTCCCGGCAAGCTCCTCTTGCCAGGGTCTTGTGCCTTGAGTGGTCTTGTGCCTTGAGTGGCCTTCCCGGCAAGCTCCTCTTGCCGGGGCCTTGTCTCCTTAGCTTGGATACTTTGTTCTTGAATGGCTCCAAAGGAACCACGGAGGACCTGATGGCTTCTCGCCCCTCGTTGGTTACCCCAAGTGGAAGGTTTGAGATGCAGTGTAGCGGTAGTTTTCCCTTGGCAAAGATACCAAGGATCGATTTCTCCTGAGACTCCAAGGTTCAACAAGAAGGTGTCAACTGCTAACGGCGCCAGATATTAGCAATCAACTTGGACCTGCACACAGATATAAATAACTTTGCTCCCAATGAGTACAGAGAGGTTGTCAATCCCTCCGGCCTTGTCGTTTACAAAGGATCAAACGCAAGTGATAATAGTGATAGGTATTGCTGCAACAAGTAAGTAAAAGCGGAAGGTAAATAGCGAATGTGATCAGTGATGGTAATATGGACCGGGGTCCCATGATGTTCACTAGTGATGTCTCTCTCCCAAAAGACGATAAAACAGCTATGTGAGGTAAACGAATTACAGCTGGGCAATTGACAGAATTATGTGCGCAAACCAATGCTAACTATGTTGCAAGAAAGGTAGAGGTTCAAAGCATGGGCGGTACGCCAAGGCAAGTAGACCGAAATCCATCTGCATCTACTACTAATCATCCACCTTGAGATATCTATCAAGAACATCTCGCTGGTATTAAGTTGCGAGTCCCACCCATAGTGTAAACTCAAAGCAACAGACAACTGCATTAAAAGAACTTTGCGTAAAGTAAACAATCCTTGCACCCGCGGGCACAAGCACCGTTGTTTTCCCCCTTGTGGCAACAGAACATCCCCTAGACTCATGTTTCTGTCACTCAAGCTAGTCATCGAGGGGCATGAACCCACAATCAAGCATAACGTTCCCTCTTGGAGTCACTACCTACTACTTGGCCAAAGCAATAAGTAGCAACGGAGAACATGCAAGAATTACTTACGAACATAAATATAAAAGAGGTGAATCAAATATATTACTCAAACACAATCTGAACATAATCTCACAATCCATCGGATCCCAGCAAACTCAACATAGCAACAGCATAAGGATTACATATGTGCCTCGATCATGTAGGGCAGCTCACGAGGTCTAATTAGTGAAGCACAAGAAGGGGAGGAGAACATCACATAGCTACTGGTCATGGACCCATGGTCCAAGGGAGACTACTCACAACTCATCCGGGAGGCGTCCATGGTGGTGGAGAGGCTCCCGGTGGTGATCCTCCCCTCCGACAGGGTGCCGGGAAGATTTCTCCTGGTGCTCCCGATCTTGGAAGCGCGGCGGCGGCGGAACAGAGTTGAGATCGCGAAAAAGGGTTCCGTCCTCGAGGGTTTCGGGACGCGTGTTAAATATATGCCAAAGGGGGGCATCAGCGGAGGCCTGGGGGGCCCAGGCGCCCCCCGGCGCGGCCAGGAGGGGGGCCGCGCCACCAGGGCGCCTGGAGCCCTGGTGGCCCCCCTCCGGCCCTACTTCGGCCGTGTGGAAGCTTCCGGAACGCTGATTTTTTATATAATTTTTCCGGGATTTTTCTGGCAGTTTACGTGATGGGAAAACCTGAAATACAAAAACAGCAGAAAACAGAAACTGGCACTGGGGTGCACTGAGTTAATAGGTTAGTCCAAATATGATCAAAAGTGTATGGAAGTGTATAAATATCATAGCAATATCACACAAAAGAGGCATGGAGCAAGCAGAAATTATAGATACGTTTTAGACGTATCAACATCCCCAAGCTTAATTCCTGCTCGTCCTCGAGTAGGTAAATGATAACAAGAATAATTTCTGTGGTGACATGCTATTAACCATATAAGAACTTTTTATAGTCACATGAGAAAAGCTTACTGAGACAATGAATCTGTAGTAATTAAGTTGCCTCATGAGAAAATCACAAAGAACTGAAATTTTTACAACATGATACTGAAACATCAAATAGATTTGTAATGAGCATGGTGTGCAATATGATAAAGTGATATCTCGCTTGCCCCCTTTAGTGAAGCAAAACATAAAAGCAGGGGCACCTCCAAGGTTTAAGTGATGACTAGATACAATGATTTCAGAATAAACGATATCACAATCATGCAAAAGACAATGCTACTTTGGGACAATGCACATTACACTCAGAATGACAATCATGCTCTCAGTAGTTGGTGCTTAAAGAAGGTGGAGACTCTCGAACCGTGGCTTTTGTTGGCAAGGTTGAAAACCCGTAGTCGGAAACAAAGACAAAGCATGTACCAGAGCTCTTGGTTTTAAAAACAGAGGTAATAATTATTATTTTTTAGATTATGCATGTTTCGTCAACGAATGCTAGTTCCTTCTCGTATGAGGACGATCACATCCTCTTAATCTCCTTTGTTTATCACTGCCAAAGTTTTCTGATTTCTCATGAACAAAGCGTGAAGGAGGGTTTGTTTGTTTATATTATTTTTTAATGAGCCGGGCGCACTCTATGCCAGTTCCTTCTCGTATTATGGGTTTGCACATTAGACATGCAATCCCGGGGTGAAGCTTGTCCAACTTAAAAAGATCATGAATTAACTACTACTTCCTCATGAACTAAAACAGAGGCACCAAACAGAAATGCTTTTTTTTTGAATAATTTCGAGATGGTACATGAAAGTCTTCGTTAGGAATGGCAGGTAAATACCATGTATAGGAAGGTATGGTGGACTCATATGGCATAACTGGTTTAAAAGAATTTGGATGCACAAGCAGTCAGTCCGCTTAGTACAGGTGGAGGTTAGCAAAAGAATGGGAGCGACCAACTAAAAGAGCAATGACGGTCATAATCATGCAGAGCGACAAAGCAACATTGAATCAGGCATGGAAGTTATATCGCTACTCAGAGATAAAAGATCATCAAGGCTTGACAGACTTTCTTTACAATCTTAAATATGCGTGAGCATACGCCAAGTCAATCAAAATAAATTCTTGAAGGAAGATATTACTAAACCATACCACATCATAGGCAAACAAATCATGTTGGTACTCCAATAACACATTGGGAACCCCCCAGCTATTTGAGACTAACCATAAGAAAACATGAACTACTAAGTACCATTATGCACGTAGCATTTTTATCATAGACATATCGACCAATGCAACAGAAGCAAACTCTCTTAATAAGATAAGCATGATAACTAAAGAGAGTTCCAGCGACCAACTAAACAAAAGGCTCTTTAAAAAGATAAGCATGAAAACTAAGAGTTGAACATGATAGTAGCTATTGAAAGACCAAGAACATACACAGCAAAGATAGACATGAAAATTCTATGTTGTGTTCTAGGTTGAAGTGGAGCGTGTTTCTCTCCCACACAAAGAAAGCTGAGTTCCAACTCGTTATGAAAAGCAAGCAAAGCTAAAAAGGAAAACTAAAAGCAAGACGCTCCAAGCATAGCACATAACACATGAAGTGATAAAAATATAGTGGAACGAAAGACGAACTGATAATGTTGATGGAGAAGGGGATGCACGGGGGCATCCCCAAGCTTAGACGCTTGAATCTTCTTGAATATTTCTTGGGGGTGCATGGAGGCATCCCCAAGCTTGAGCGTTTGACACTCCTGAATCTTTTTATCATCTTCCCTCGCACACTTGAAAACTCCCTTCATACATAACTCATCATAATCTGATTAGCGAGGTTAGTACGCATAATAAAATAATTGTTCCTTGCTGGAAATAAGGATATTCTTGAAGGTCTAATGTTTCTCAAGATTGCCAAAAGGCTTTTGCAAAGAAAAAGCAAGCTCAAGGTTTGCAAAATGAAGGAAAGGCAAAACAGGACAGAATCTGTGAAAAACAGACCAGCAGGTAGTAAATGATTTTTACGGGGCACTTCTGCAACTCTAATCAAAATCCTCAGAACAGACGCCCGAAATACAATTGTATAGAGCACGCTGTCGAAAAAATTCAGACCAAAAAGTTGATCTGGTGATTTTATACGAATTTTTCTGTCCAAGGACAGAATCTGTTTCCTGGACAGCACGTCACAACTTTTGAACTTTCTTGCGATCAGAGGCTACACTTGGCACAAAGTTGAAAAGTAAAGATACAATGATGATGCTACTGTAGTAACAACATCAAGACACAACAAAAGCAAAATAAAAATTTATTCATTGTGGGCTGCCTCCCAAAAGCGCTTTCTTTTATGCCTTTAAGCTAGGCATAATGCAAAGAGATCAAGTCTTATCAAGAGTAAAAGAATAGCTAGCCCGTATAACGGACTCAAAAGGTAACTTAATCTTCTTTCGAGGGAAATGTTCCATCCCTTTCTTGAGAGGAAATTGGAATCTTATATTCCCCTCTTTCATTTCAATGATAGCACCAACGGTGCGAAGAAAAGGACGTCCCAAAATAATTGGACAAGAAGGTTCACATTCAATGTCCATAATAGTAAAATCAACGGGAACATAATTGTCATTGACAATGATAAGAACATCGTCGATCCTCCCCAAAGGTTTCTTTATGGAAGAATCAACGAGACGAACACCAAAAGAAAAAGAATCAAAAGGTTTCAATTTAAGCATATCATATATTCTTTTGGGCATAACGGAGGTACTAGCTCCAACATCACATAAAGCATAGCAAGAGAAGTTATTCAACTTAATTTTAATCATAGGATCCCAACCATCTTCTAGCTTTCTAGGTATGGAGGCTTCTACTCTAAGTTTCTCCTCCCTAGCTTTGATGAGAGCATTTGTGATATGCTCTGTGAAGGCAAGGTTAAGCGTGCTAGTGCGGGGATCTCTAGACATCTTGTGAAGGAAATCAATAACTTCGGTAAGAGTGCAATTATCAAAATCAAGGTCACTACTATCAAGTAAAGTGGTAGTGGTGTCCTTTAGGTTCACTTGTTTGGTAGTTTCTATAGTCATAGCATCACCATTAATAGGTCCAATGGGACCAGGAGTGCATTGGGTGCTAAGAGTTTGGATATCCTCAACAACTTGGATAGTAGCAACAATGTGGTGGGTAGGAAGGTTCTTAATTCTATCTTCTTCCTCCCTTTCTCTAGCCCATCTCTCTTTAAGTTTAGCCAACATCCTAATGTTTTCATTAATTTGCACTTGAATAGCATTCATAGGAGTGACCTTCCTATCCTCAAGAGGAGAAGTTCTAATTTTAAGCAATTCTACCTCATGGGCTAAATTGTCTACCTTCGAAGAGAGATCATCTAGTTTGCTTAGTTTTTCTTCGACACTCTTATTGAAGGCTTTTTGGGTAGTGATGAAATCTTTAAGCATAATCTCTAGTTCAGTAGTGGAGTTCTTGGTGCTAGGATAAGCATTGTTGTTCCCATAGGAATTAGAGGGGAACGGTCTAGGGTTGCTACCAAAATTACTCCTATAAGCATTGTTGTTGAAATTGTTTCTAGAGATAAAGTTAACATCTACTTGTTCTTGAGCAATCAAAGAATTTAAAGGAACATCACGAGGATCAACAGAAGATTGCTTCGAAAGTAGAGACATGATCAAGTCAACTTTTTCATTTAGGGAGGAAATCTCCTCGACAGAGTTTACCTTCCTACCTGTTGGAGCGCGTTCGGTGTGCCATTGGGAATAGTTGGTCATCATCTCATCGAGAAGCTTCGTGGCAGCACCAAGTGTAGTTGACATAAAGGTTCCTCCCGCGGCCGAATCTAACAAGTTCCGCAAGGTAAAGTTCAAGCCTGCATAAAAAGTTTGGATAACCATCCAAGTAGTCAAACCATGAGTAGGGCAGTTCTTGACAAGAGATTTCATACGTTCCCAAGCTTGGGAAACGTGTTCATTATACAATTGTTTAAAATTCATTATGTTACTTCTTAGTTGGATAATTTTAGCAGGTGGATAGTATTTTCCAATAAAAGCATCTTTGCACTTGTCCCATGAATCTATGCTATTTCTAGGCAAAGATTGAAACCAAATTTTAGCTCCTCCTCGAAAGGAAAAAGCTTAAGCTTAATAATATCACTATCTATTTCTTGGTACTTTTGCATATCACAAAGTTCAACAAAATTGTTTAAGTGTAAAGCAGCATCATCTCCAGCACCGGAGAATTGATCTTTCATAACTAAGTTCAGTAAAGCAGGTTTAATTTCATAAGAAGGTGCTGAAGTGGCAGGTGTAGTGATAGGTGTGCAGATAAAGTCATCGTTGTTATGACTAGTGAAGTCACACAACTTGGTGTTCTCGGTGGAACCCATAGCAGCAAGCAAGCAAGATAACTATTTTTGTGATTTTCGATAAAAGATACTAAAGCAAAACTGAAAGGTAAACTATCAAGACTAAAAAGCAAAGGTAAAAGATAGCGTGCAACTCCCCTATCTTGAAGAGTGGAGTCCCCGGCAACGGCGCCAGAAAATTTTGCTTGATGGCTTCTCGCCCCTCGTTGGTTACCCCAAGTGGAAGGTTTGAGATGCAGTGTAGCGGTAGTTTTCCCTTGGCAAAGATACCAAGGATCGATTTCCCCTGAGACTCCAAGGTTCAACAAGAAGGTGTCAACTGCTAACGGCGCCAGATATTAGCAATCAACTTGGACCTGCACACAGATACAAATAACTTTGCTCCCAACGAGTACAGAGAGGTTGTCAATCCCTCCGGCCTTGTCGTTTACAAAGGATCAAACGCAAGTGATAATAGTGATAGGTATTGCTGCAACTAGTAAGTAAAAGCGGAAGGTAAATAGCGAATGTGATCAGTGATGGTAATATGGACCGGGGTCCCATGATGTTCACTAGTGATGTCTCTCTCCCAAAAGACGATAAAACAGCTATGTGAGGTAAACGAATTACAGCTGGGCAATTGACAGAATTATGTGCGCAAACCAATGCTAACTATGTTGCAAGAAAGGTAGAGGTTCAAAGCATGGGCGGTACGCCAAGGCAAGTAGACCGAAATCCATCTGCATCTACTACTAATCATCCACCTTGAGATATCTATCCAGAACATCTCTCTGGTATTAAGTTGCGAGTCCCACCCATAGTGTAAACTCAAAGCAACAGACAACTGCATTAAAAGAACTTTGCGTAAATTAAACAATCCTTGCACCAGCGGGCACAAGCACCGTTGTTTTCCCCCTTGTGGCAACAGCACATCCCCTAGACTCATGTTTCTGTCACTCAAGCTAGTCATCGAGGGGCATGAACCCACAATCAAGCATAACGTTCCCTCTTGGAGTCACTACCTACTACTTGGCCAAAGCAATAAATAGCAACGGATAACATGCAAGAATTACTTACGAACATAAATATAAAAGAGGTGAATCAAATATATTACTCAAACACAATCTGAACATAATCTCACAATCCATCGGATCCCAGCAAACTCAACATAGCAACAGCATAAGGATTACATATGTGCCTCGATCATGTAGGGCAGCTCACGAGGTCTAATTAGTGAAGCACAAGAAGGGGAGGAGAACATCACATAGCTACTGGTCATGGACCCATGGTCCAAGGGAGACTACTCACAACTCATCCGGGAGGCGTCCATGGTGGTGGAGAGGCTCCCGGTGGTGATCCTCCCCTCCGGCAGGGTGCCGGGAAGAGTTCTCCTGGTGCTCCCGATCTTGGAAGCGCGGCGGCGGCGGAACAAAGATGAGATCGCGAAAAAGGGTTCCGTCCTAGAGGGTTTCGGGACGCGTGTTAAATATATGCCAAAGGGGGGCAACAGCGGACCCCGGCGCGGCCAGGAGGGGGGCCGCGCCACCAGGGCGCCTGGAGCCTTGGTGGGCCCCCTCCGGCCCTACTTCGGCCGTGTGGAAGCTTCCGGAACGCTGATTTTTTATATAATTTTTCTGGGATTTTTCTGGCAGTTTACGTGATGGGAAAACCTGAAATACAAAAACAGCAGAAAACAGAAACTGGCACTGGGGTGCACTGAGTTAATAGGTTAGTCCAAATATGATCAAAAGTGTATGGAAGTGTATAAATATCATAGCAATATCACACAAAAGAGGCATGGAGCAAGCAGAAATTATAGATACGTTTTAGACGTATCAGGACCTTGGCGATCGCCCGGCACGCCTTGCCGCGGGACGCTGCGACTGCCCATGCACAAGTTCGGGATACTAAGGGTACCCCTACTTTAGTACACCGACAGAAGGATTGCTATCTATATCAAGAACAATAAAATCTATGGGCACATAGTTCCTATTGGCAACAATAAGAACATAATTAATCCTTCCCTTAGGTTTCTTAATAGTGGAATCCGCAAGATGCAAGTTTAAAGAACAATCATCAAGCTCATGGAAGCCTAGCAAATCACACAAAGTTTTTAGGATAGTGGAGATACTTGCACCCAAATCACACAAAGCAAAGCACTCATGATCTTTTATTTTAATTTTAATAATAGGTTCCCACTCATCATAAAGCTTTCTAGGGATAGAAACTTCTAATTCAAGTTTTTCTTCATAAGATTGCATCAAAGCATCAACTATGTGTTTGGTAAAAGCTTTATTTTGACTATAAGCATGCGGAGAGTTTAGTACGGATTGCAACAAGGAAATACAATCAATCAAAGAGCAATTATCATAATTGAATCCCTTGAAATCCAAAGTAGTGGGTTCATCACTATGCAAAGTTTTAATCTCTTCACTTCCACTTTAAACAATTTTAGCATCAAGATCTAAAAACTCTGAATCATTGGGACACCTTTTAATTAAAGTAGACTCATCTCCAATCCCATCTTTATCAAGATTCATACTAGAAAACAAGGATCTAATAGGAGACACATGAATAACTTTCAGATCTTCAACTTTATTTTCATGATAACTAGAAGAACACACTTTTATATAATTCTCTCTTTTAGCACGCATCCTAGCGGTCCTTTCTTTGCATTCATCAATGGAAATTCTCATGGCTTTGAGAAACTCATTGATATCATGCTTAGGTGGGATAGATCTAAGTTTCAAAGAATCAACATCAAGAGTAATTCTATCCACACTTTTAGCCAATTCATCAATCTTAAGCAATTTTTCTTCAAGCAAAGCATTGAAATTCTTTTGCGAATTCATAAACTCCTTAACACTAGTTTCAAATTCAGAAGGCATCTTTCCATAAGATTTGTTGTAGGAATTACCATAATTATTAGAGGGATTACTAGGAAAAGGCCTAGGATTAAAGTTTCCTCTATAAGCATTGTTACCAAAATTATTCCTACCAACAAAATTCACATCCAAAGATTCATTATTATTTTCAATCAACGTGGATAAAGGCATATCATTAGGATCAGAAGAAGCACTCTTAGCAGCAAATAATTTCATAAGTTCATCCATCTTTCCACTCAAAACACTAATCTCTTCAATAGCATGTACTTTTTTACTAGTAGATCTTTCGGTGTGCCATTGAGAATAATTAACCATAATACTATCTAGGAGTTTAGTAGCTTCTCCTAAGGTAGTTTCCATGAAAGTGCCTCCTGTGGCCGAATCTAAAAGATTTCTAAAAGCAAAATTCAAGACAGCATAAAAGTTTTGAATAATCATCCATAAGTTCAAACCATGTGTAGGGCAATTACGTATCATTAATTTCATTCTCTCCCAAGCTTGTGCAACATGCTCATGATCTAGTTGCTTAAAATTCAAAATGTCATTTCTAAGAGAGATGATCTTAGCAGGAGGGAAATACTTAGAGATAAAAGCATCTTTGCATTTATTCCACGAATCAATACTATTTCTAGGCAGAGGAAAACCAAGTTTTAGCACAATCTCTAAGTGAAAACGGAAATAACTTCAATTTAACAATATTGTTATCCGTATCCCTTTTCTTTTGCATATCACACAAATCAACAAAGTTGTTTAGATGGGTAGCGGCATCTTCACTAGGAAGGCCGGAAAATTGATCTTTCATGACAAGATTCAACCGAGCAGCATTGATCTCACAAGATTCAGCATCGGTAATAGGAGCAATCGGAGTGCTAATAAAATTATTATTGTTGGTATTGGAGAAGTCACACAATTTGTATTGTTCTGAGCCATAGTGACAAGCAAGCAATCCAACACACAAGCAAACAAGAAGCAAGCGAGCGGTAAACACACGGCAAAAAGAAGGGCAAATAAAACGGCAAGGGTAAAGTGGGGGAGAGGAAAACGAGAGGCAAAAAATTTAATGCGAAGGATAAGGGTTTGTGATAGGTACTTGGTATATGACTTTTGCGTAAGCCTCCTCGGCAACGGCGCCAGAAATTCTACTTGCTACTTCTCGAGCTTGCGTTGTATTCCCTCAAAGAGGAAAGGGTGATGCAGCACAGTAGCGTAAGTATTTCCCTCAGTTTTTGAGAACCAAGGTATTAATCCAGTAGGAGACCACGCGCGAGTCCCTCACACCTGCACCAACAAATAAGATCTTCGGAGCCAACGTGATAAGGGGTTGTCAATCCCTTTACGATCACTTACGAAAATGAGATCTGATAGAGATGATAGTTTGATATTTTTGGTATTTTTGGATATAAGAACAGAAAGTAAAAGCGGAAAAGTAAAGTAGATTGAAGATTGATATGTTGATAATAGACCCGGGGGCCATAGTTTTCCCTAGTGGCTTCTCTCATGATAGCGGTATTCTACGGCGGGTCAACAAATTACTGTCGAGCAATTGATAGAAAAGCGAATACTTATGAGACTATCTAGGCATGATCATTATATATAGGCATCACGTCCGAGACAAGTAGACCGAAATGATTCTGCATCTACTACTATTACTCCACACATCGACTGCTATCCAGCATGCATCTAGAGTATTAAGTTCATAAGAACAGAGTAACGCCTTAAGCAAGATGACATGATGTAGAGGGATAAACTCAAACACAGTGATATAAACCCCATCTTTTTATCCTCGATGGCAACAATACAATACGTGCCTTGCTGCCCCTACTGTCACTGGGAAAGGACACCGCAAGATTGAACCCAAAGCCAAGCACTTCTCCCATTGCAAGAACTATAGATCTAGTAGGCCAAACCAAACCAATAATTCGAAGAGACTTGCAAGGATATTATAATCACACGTAAAGAGTTCAGAAAAGAACCAACTATTTCTCATAGATAATCTTGATCATAAACCCACAATTCATCGGATCTCGACAAACACACCACAAAAAGAGATTACATCGAATAGATCTCCTCGAAGACCAAGGACAACTTGGTATTGAGATCCAAAGAGAGAGAAGAAGCCATCTAGATACTAGCTATGGACCCGAAGGTCTATGGTAAACTACTCACAACTCATGGTGGGGCGATGATGATGATGTAGAAGCACTCTGTGGAAGATCCCCCCTTCCGGCGGAGCTTCGGAACAGGCCCCAAGATGGGATCTCACGGGAACAGAAGGTTGCGGCGGTAGAACTAGGGTTTTCTCTGTTGTTCTGATGGTTTCAGGGTACGTATATATATATATATAGGAAGAAGGAGGGCACCGGGGGCTAGACATGGGGACCACGAGGCAGGGGGCGCGCCCTGTGGGGGGGCGTGCGCCCCCCACCCTCGTGGACGCCACGTGTGCCCTACTCCGTGGTTCTCAAGTCTCCCGTGCGTATTTTGCTCCAAAAATATCTCTCCCGAAGGTTTCATTCCGTTTGGAGTCCATTTGATATTCCTTTTCTGTAAAACCCTAAAATATGCAAAAAAAATAGCAATCTGGACTGGGCCTTTGTGTTAGTAGGTTAGTCCCAAAAATAATATAAAGGTGTATAACAAAGCCCATTAAACATCCAAAACATCATAAATAATAGCATGGAACAATCAAAAATTATAGATACGTTGGAGACGTATCATACCCTCCTTTTATTTTCTGTTAATTAGATTAAACAAATGAAAATTAGTATTTTATGTCTGTTTCCAGAGCTATCCGTGCAATAAAAATACACCGAAAATAAAAGTTCTCCAAATGCCCCGAAAATGAAATATGATTTTTCTAGAATATTTGAGAATATTTGGCACTCAGAACACACCAGGGGGAGCCATCACCTGGCCACGAGGGTCCAGGGTGCGCCCACACCCCCTGGGCATCCCCCCTGCCTCGTGGGCCCCATGTGGCCCCCTCCACTTATTCCTGCACCCACACACTCCTTCTTCCTCCCAAAAAAATCACTATCTAGCTCAAGCACGAGTTATAGCTCATCTTGCTACCATTTTCGATCTCCTAGCTCATAGCTCCATTCACAAAATTGTTTGGGGAGATTGTTCCTTGGTATGTGACTCCTCCATTGGTCCAATTAGTTTTTGTTCTAGTGCTTGATTTATTGCAAATTTTTGCTGCTGGAGTGACCTTGTTCTTGAGGTTGCATGTTAAATTTCTTTGGTCCCAAGTAGCTCCAATGCATGATATAGTCTCTAGACACTTGTAGGAGTATTTGCTATCAATCTTGTTGAGTTTGGTTCAATTTTATTTTGAGTCACTAAAAATTTCAGAAACTTTTAGAGGAGGAAAATGATGAGGAGATTGATGGGAGGCTCTTCCAGTCAAAGTTCAAAGGATAAGCAGAAGGAAGAGAATAAGAAGCCCAAATATAATCTTCCTCGCACTGCGGAAGTTTGATACGTCCAAAATGCATCACTATTTTGTATTATAATTTATCCATATTCATTGATATATTTCACGTTATGATGATGTTCTTATGTTGTTTTGGTCTATTTTACACAGTTTGCAACTTTCCGATACCGGAACAGCAGACGCAGGATTCAGCAGGAAAAAGTGGATGCTGAGTTGCTGAAGAAGAACACCTCCAAATTACCTGAAAATTGACGGGAGGTATTTTTCAGATGAATAACGAAGACACGCAAAAGGGGAGTCAGAGGGGGGCCACCGGGTGCCCAGGCGGCCTGGGGGCGCCCCCCCCCCTGGCCGCGCCGGGGGGGCGCCTGGAGCCCCTGGCCCACCTCTGGTTACCCCCTTTTGCATATATGTTCTCCGTCCCCCGAAAACCCTAGGCACGGGACTTTTTACGGAGTTCCGTCGCCGCTTCGAGGCGGAAACCTACAGAGAAGAAAAGGGCATCTCCGGCGGGCAGATTCCGCCGGGGAGATCACCTCCCGGAAGGGGAGATCGTCGCCATCGTCATCACCATCGTCACGGGCATCATCGAGATCATCATCAACATCATCCCCAACACCAGCACCATCTCCATCTTCATCCAAATCTCATCTTTCCATCGCAACTCGTGTTGTAACTCGTAGTATTTATCCTCTCTACTCCATCGGTGTTGATTATTACTTTGTGGTGAATGCTATTGAGTTTTGTTGGAGAAATATTATTATGTCCAGATTGTTTATCACATATTTATCCCCATTGATCATGATCTCTTTTATGTCTTGTGAGTAGTTACCTTAGTTCTTGAGGACATGGGGGAAGTCTTGTTGTTAGTAGTCATATGCTGTTGAAGTAATATGTGTGGTTTGGTACTTAAGTTGCGTTGTCATTCTACTAGTGGTGTTGTGTGAGACGAACACCCAACACTTCGCCTTATTAAGGACCTAGGAGAATACATTGTGTATAAAGAATGCTTATGGTGGGTTGCCGGAGTGACAGAAACCTGAACCCCAGTTCGCACGCTTTTGCATAAGGGGATAATGGATCCTCGATCGTATTGCTATGGTTAGGCTTTTGCCTTAAATTCTATCTTGTATTTGCGGATGCTTGCAAGGTGTTTAATCATAAGAGTGCATTCATCTTAGTCTAGAGAGTGCACTAGCATAGATCCACCCACTCAACACTTATCAACACATAACATAGTATCGATACGGAATATGGCGAAAGCACATGACTACCTCTCCCGTGTGTCCTCAAGAACGCTTTAGTCTTTATAAGTTCAGTTGCTAGGCCTCTCCTTTGCTAAGAAAGGATTGGGACACTTGTTACTCTCAGTACCTTTTACATTACTTGCCTTTACATTCCCGTTGCTTATATCGAGAAAACCCCTAAAAGTTATCTTTCAGTGCTTGCAGTAATTTCTTGCTCAGAATCGCTTATCAATACCTTCTGCTCCTCGTTGGGTTCGACACTCTTACTTTGTAAAACGCTGCAACAGATCCCTTACGGTTGAGGGTCATCAAGTAACGTTTTCTGGCGCCGTTGCCGGGGAGCGTAGCGCTATTGGTAAAGTGAAACTGGTAAGAAAGTCTTTTTTTATAATTCTGTTTTTATTCTTGCTATTACCGCTCTTTGTCCTTATGGACAACCCTATTATTGGAGCATTGCTTGCGGGAAGACGCCCCACACCTGTGGAGGTTGATCCTCCCCCTACTGAAATTGTGCCTTATAAAATACCAGCTGGCATTATCAATTATGTTTTGGCTAATCGTTATGCAGGAGACAGACATCCCGGTGAACACTTGCTATATTTGTCACTACTATATTCATTATTTAAGCTTGCAGGTGTATCGAGGGAGTTTGTCATGAGGAAATTGTTTGTTGTATCACTTATAGATAAAGCATCAGATTGGTATGGGCTTCTCGATAACCCACACTTGCTGGACTGGCAGGAGCTTATGTCTCTCTTTTATACTAAATTTTATCCTCTTCATGAAATTCATCGAGACAGGAATTATATCTATAACTTTAGGTCTCGTGACGGAGAAAGCATTGCTCAAGCTTGGGGGAGATTGAAGTCCCTAATGCTCAAATGCCCTATTCATAAGCTTCCCAAGGAAATTATACTTACAAATTTTTATGCCAGGCTTTCTCGTCAGGATAAGGAGATGCTAGATGCCTCCTCTAGTGGGGTATTTCAGAAGAAGAGTGTTGAAGAAAGGTGGGATCTCCTTGAAAGAATCCAGAGGAATACTGAAGATTGGGAAATTGATAAAGGTATTGAACCCACTATAAATTATAAACATGATTATATTGAGAGCTATGTGGAAACGGATTACTTCGATACTTTTTGCTCTAAGATTGGTCTTGATTCCCATCTAGTGATTGATTTATGTAAGAATTTTGCCTCTCACGTTGATTCTTTTAAAAAGAATAGAGACCAGCACCATGCACCTTTTAAAGAACCACCTATTGATATTTATGTTGCTGAGCCTATTTTGCCTGCAGTCGTATATGAAAAGCCTCCTTTTCCCACGAGGATAAAGGAACACTCTCTTGTGACAGGCATAATAAATAAAAGTGAGAGAAGAGTTGATGAACCTGAGGACCAGATCAGGGTCGATCCTCAAGTTGCATTGATTAAAGACCTTGCTCCTGATGATGTTTTGGATTCCAATATAACTTTTTGTGTTGTTTCCACTAACCTTGTCACAGCCAAGAACAAAGGCCCAATTTCAGGAACTCCGGTGGTATCTATTAAAATAGGAGATCACAATTATTATGGGCTATGCGATTTGGGATCGAGTGCAAGTGCTATTCCTTATTCACTTTATGAAGAAATCATCGGTGAGATTTCCCCTTGTGAACTTGAAGAAGTTGATGTTACTATTCATCTTGCAAATAGATCAACTATCTCTCCTATCGGAATTGTGAGGGACGTTGAAGTCCTATGTGGAAAGGTAAAATACCCTACCGACTTTCTGGTACTTGGTTCAGCCAGGGACAATTTTTGTCCCATCATTTTTGGTAGACCTTTTCTTAGAACTTGTGGAGCTATAATAGATTGCAAGAAAGGTAAAGTTTATGTTGAATTCGATGGTGAGCCATATGAATTTAATTTTTCTAAGTTCTCTAAGCAGCCTCGTGGTACTGATTCACCTAGTGATGATAAAATTATTGAAAGTATTGCCTCTATTGCTATTCCCCCTGATGATCCTTTGCAGCAATACATGGAGGACCACGAGAATGATTTGCATATGCAGGAAAGAAATGAACTAGATGAAATATTCTTGAGGCAGCCTGCTATCCTGAAGCACAACCTCCCGGTTGAACCTTTGGGAATTTTATCAAAACCAAAAGAAGACCCGGTGTTCGATCTTAAACCTCTTCCCGATACGCTCAAGTATGCTTATTTAGATGAAAAGAAAGTATATCCTGTTATTATCAATTCTAACCTTTCAGGATATGAAGAAGAGCGATTATTGGAAGTACTTCGTAAACACCGAGGCGCAATTGGCTATACCCTTGATGACCTTAAGGGGATTAGTCCATCTATATGTCAACATACTATCAACCTTGAGCCTGATGCTAAACCAGTTGTTGATCATCAACGATGGTTGAACCCGAAGATGATGGATGTCGTGAGAACTGAGATTCTCAAGCTTCTAGCCGCAGGTATTATCTACCCTATAGCTGACAGTAAGTGGGTAAGTCCGGTACATTGTGTTCCTAAGAAAGGAGGTACAACTGTGGTTCCTAATGATAAAAATGAACTAATACCTCAGAGAATTATTATTGGATATAGAATGTGTATTGATTACAGGAAGTTGAACAAGGCAACCAGGAAGGATCACTACCCGTTGCCGTTCATCGACCAAATGCTTGAAAGGTTATCCAAAAACACCCACTTTTGTTATCTCGATGGTTATTCTGGCTTCTCTCAAATTCATGTTAACACTGCCGATCAAGAGAAGACCACTTTTACTTGTCCTTTTGGTACTTATGCTTACAGACGTATGCCTTTTGGTTTATGTAATGCCCCTGCTACTTTTCAAAGGTGTATGTCTGCTATTTTTCATGGTTTCTGTGGGGATATTATGGAAGTCTTCATGGACGATTTCTCCGTCTATGGAACTTCATTTGACCATTGTCTTCACAACCTTAATAAAGTTTTGCAGAGATGCGAGGAGACAAATTTGGTACTCAACTGGGAGAAGTGCCACTTTATGGTTAATGAAGGAATTGTTCTTGGTCACAAGATTTCCGAAAGGGGAATTGAAGTGGACAAAGCCAAGATCGAAGCTATTGAGAGGATGCCCTATCCAAGGGACATCAAAGGTATTCGCAGTTTTCTCGGTCATGCAGGTTTTTATAGAAGATTTATTAAAGACTTTTCTAAAACCTCGAGACCCCTCACTAATCTTCTCCAGAAGGATGTTCCTTTTGCGTTTGATGAAAATTGTAAGGAAGCTTTTGAAATCCTTAAGAAAGCTTTAATAACTGCTCATATAGTACAACCACCTGAATGGAACTTACCTTTTGAAATTATGTGTGATGCAAGTGATTTTGCTGTTGGAGCTGTTTTAGGACAAAGGGTTGATAAGAAATTGAATGCTATACATTATGCTAGTAAGACCCTTGATAGTGCTCAAAGAAATTATGCCACTACTGAGAAGGAATTCTTAGCTGTAGTTTTTGCTTGTGATAAGTTTAGGCAGTACATTGTTGATTCCAAAGTTATTATTCATACTGATCATGCTGCCATTAAATATCTTATGACAAAGAAAGATGCCAAGCCAAGGCTTATCAGATGGGTACTCCTTCTCCAAGAATTTGATTTGCAAATTGTTGATAGAAAAGGGGAAGACAATCCGGTAGCGGACAATCTTTCAAGAATGGAAGATATACCGCATGACCCCATTCCAGTTAACGATAGTTTTCCAGACGAGCAACTTGCCGTTGTAAAAATACAACCTCTTTCCGATCCGTGGTATGCAGATTATGCTAATTTTATTGTTGCGAAGTATTTGCCTCCAGGTCTAACATTTCAGCAGAGGAAGAAGTTCTTTCATGATTTGAGGCACTACTTTTGGGATGACCCACATCTTTTCAAAGAAGGTCCCGACGGGATCGTCAGAAGATGCATTCCGGAACATGAGCAGAAGGACATTCTCCGACGGTGTCATGCTAGTCCCTATGGAGGACATCATGCCGGTGAGAGGACTGCACATAAGGTTCTTCAATCAGGTTTTTATTCGCCTACTCTCTTTAAAGATGCTAGAAATTATGTTTTAGCCTGTGATAAATGTCAAAGAGTTGGTAACATTAGTAGAAGGAATGAGATGCCTATGAATTACTCACTAGTGATTGAGCCTTTCGATTGTTGGGGTTTTGATTTTATGGGTCCTTTTCCTTCTTCGCACAAGTACACTCACATTTTAGTAGCTGTTGATTATGTGACCAAGTGGGTTGAAGCAATCCCCACTGAAAGTGCTGATCACAAAACATCTTTGAAAATGCTTAAAGATGTAATTTTTCCTAGGTTTGGTGTACCAAGGTATCTCATGACCGATGGAGGATCACACTTCACGCACGGAGCTTTTAGAAAAGCTTTGGCTAAATACGATGTTAATCATAGAATTGCTTCACCTTATCATCCTCAAAATAGTGGGCAAGTTGAGCTCACCAATAGAGAGATTAAGTTGATCTTGCAGAAAACAGTAAACAGAAATAGGAAGGATTGGTCAAATAAATTGGGAGATGCTTTGTGGGCATATAGAACTGCTTACAAAAACCCCATGGGCATGTCTCCCTATAAGATGGTGTACGGCAAGGCTTGCCATATGCCATTAGAGCTAGAGCACAAAGCTTTCTGGGCTGTTAGAGAGCTTAACGCTGACCCAAAACTAGCTGGTGAGAAGCGTCTCATGAACTTGACTTCTCTAGATGAATGGAGGAGTGAAGCTTACGAGAGCGCTAAAATGTTCAAAGAAAAGGTAAAAAGGTGGCATGATAGGAAGATTCTGAAACGTGAATTTAATGTTGGTGATAAAGTTTTGTTGTTTAGATCCCGTTTCAGGTTTTCTTCAGGTAAACTACTTTCCAGGTGGGAAGGACCATTTCATATTGAAGAATTTTATCGGTCTGGTGCAATTAAGATTAATAATTTTGAAGGCACCAAACCTCAAGTTGTGAATGGACAAAGACTTAAACATTACATAGCAGGAGACCCTGTCGATGTTGATGTGAATATAATATACACAACAACCCACGAAGAACATGTTGCAGCCCTGTTTCAGACGCCAGCAGAAGCAGAATAAAGAAAAGGTATGTAGTACGGTAAGAAAACACCGCAAAACATCATAAAAGTTCCGTATTACGAGTTTTTGTAAAATTAGTAAAATTTCAAGTCGAAGTGGAGCCGGAGACGACCCCCAGGGAGTCCAGGCGCCCCCCTGGCCCCCCCTGGGCCGCGCCGGTAGGCCGCCTGGACACCCTGGAGCCCGTCTCCGACCCCGCTTTGGTCCGTTACCTTCCTTTCTGTGCATAAATTTTTCCTATATATTTGCCCGGGTTGTTCCGGCAACGTATCTTGCGATTTCGCGTGTTTTCTCTTCGATCTGTTTCTGCCAGGAAATCTTTCAGCTAAATTTAGGTGCCATGGCTTCTCCAAGTTCCCCCAAGGACACGTTCGTCGTCAACGTCATCAACCCTTACCTCGCTGAGGTGAAGAAGCACCCTCAGGTTGTTCAGATGAAGGAAGGCGTCCTTCATCAAGAAGATCTGAAGGGACCTATCAAGGAGGGGAGCGTCCAGGCTAGGCTGGAAGAAGTGGAGCAGGAAGTCTTCAAGTACAAGAAGATGATCGAGCGTGGTGTCGAAGCTAACTTTGACATCACCAACGAGCTAAAGAACTACTTTCTGAAGGAGATGAAGGAGATGTGGGAAAGAATCGCCACGTCTGAAGACAGAATTATAGAGCTACAAGGGCAAATTAATGATCTACATAACCAGAACTGTGAGTATGAACTAAGGTTTCTACGCATGGGTTTGGGTGCTGAATGCAGGATCCAGGAGACGAGCTTCTCATATGAGACTGGAGAACCCCTTCCATGGAAGAGTTTCACCAAGAATTACTTGATCAACGCCAACAAGGATGATGAGTGAAATCTCTGTGGTAATGGCATTCCCTTGGCTTGTTCCAAGCTTGGGGGAGTGCCCGGTATCTTTATCTTTTACCTTTTGTCTTTTAGAAGTCAAGTAGAGTTGTATCATGTCTAGGGAGGTTATTATATGAGATAGGTTTGTGCATTGAGGTCTATCGCCCCCTTGGTGAAGAATTGTATCCATGTGTGTGGAGTCGTCTATGATGGAATATTAATGAGAAGTTTATCGGTTCCTTTTTGCTGCACTCGGTATTCTCTTCACGCAATCGACCTTATATGATGATTCTTATGGGGAGTATTGACCTTATGTCAGGTATGGCTATGAAACTTTATTTAATCTTGGCAAATATAGCTTTGGTCATAACAACAAGCATCATTTTCTTAAAGTATCAACATAGCCAAAACCTTTATGTTATTATGCTTGAAGTGTTATGTTGACAAGGAAGACAACTTGATGTGTTATGCTTATTTCAATGTTCATGCTTTATATTACTTTGCATCTTAGTCATCATCAATTGTCTGCTCTCTCAAAACCTTTGATAGCCTAACTCTGTACTAAGCAGAATTCTGCTTGTGCATCCATACCCTTAAGCCAATACCTTCCATATGAGTCCACCATACCTACCTACTCGTGGTACTCCACTACCACCTCCTAAAGTATATAATTTATGTGTTATCCTTAAACGTTCAAAATCTTTTATTTTGTGCCTCTGCTTTAGCTCATGAGGAAGTAGTAGCTAATTCATGACCTTTTTGAGTTGGACAAGCTTCACCCCGGGATTGCATGTATAATGTGCAAACCCGTAATACGAAAAGGAACTGGCATTGAGTGCGCCCGGCTTAAAAATAATATAACAAACAAACCCTCCTTCACGCTGTGTTCATGAGAAATCAGAAAACTTTGGCAGTGATAAACAAAGGAGAATAAGAGGATGTTATCGTCCTCATACGGGAGCCGTTCCTCGAAACTTGTCCAGTTCAAGAAGTAATTGAGTTATCTATTAGCATTCGTTGACGAATCATACACCTCTCAAAAACTTGTTTTCATTCGGTTTGATTTAAGGATAGCACATGAGTTTTCCCTACTACCCTAGAGCAGGGCCTATCTTTTAATTTTAAGATGAGTCAGTTATTTCTACTTCCCTCTATTTCTCAAAGAGAGCAGACGTTTGATGTTGATAAAGATTCATTCATATAAAGGTGCATTAAGATTTGTCATATCATATCCTTGTTGACATTATCATTTGATAAGTAAGTTGTTTGTCATGCCCAGCTAAGGCAAATATCTTCCTTTGTGTTAACACTTTCACTTCTTGCTTATTAACATGTTATTCCAAAAAGCTTCAATTAATCCCATCAAATATAAGAGCAAAAGCTAAAATTATTTGTTGTTCTTTGACCAAAGGACATGTTTGCCATGATATAATGAGTTTCCATTGGTCCTACTTTCGAATATAAGTGTTAACACTCTTTCATAAGAGCCTTATGAGTTGAAGATTGCTGCTGAGGATATTTGAGTTAGTAAAGAGACTATGATGCTTCTTGTCCGTATTCTATTTATCGACACTTCACTCTCTAAACTTGTGGACAGGTTTACCGAGTTCATATTCGCTTGGGGACAAGCGAGGTCTAAGCTTGGGGGTGTTGATACGTCCAAAATGCATCACTATTTTGTATTATAATTTATCCTTATTCATTGATATATTTCACGTTATGATGATGTTCTTATGTTGTTTTGGTCTATTTTACACAGTTTGCAACTTTCCGATACCGGAACAGCACACGCAGGATTCAGCAGGAAAAAGTGGATGTTGAGTTGCTGAAGAAGAACACCTCCAAATTACCTGAAAATTGACGGGAGGTATTTTTCAGATGAATAACGAAGACACGCAAAAGGGGAGTCAGAGGGGGGCCACAGGGTGCCCAGGCGGCCTGGGGGCGCCCCCCCCCCTGGCCGCGTCGGGGGGGGCGCTTGGAGCCCCTGGCCCACCTCTGTTCGCCCCATTTTGCATATATGTTCTCCGTCCCCCGAAAACCCTAGGCACGGGACTTTTTACGGAGTTCCGCCGCCGCTTCGAGGCGGAAACCTACAGAGAAGAAAAGGGCATCTCCGGCGGGCAGATTCCGCCGGGGAGATCACCTCCCGGAAGGGGAGATCGTCGCCATCGTCATCACCATCGTCACGGGCATCATCGAGATCATCATCAACATCATCCCCAACACCAGCACCATCTCCATCTTCATCCAAATCTCATATTTCCATTGCAACTCGTGTTGTAACTCGTACTATCTATCCTCTCTACTCCATCGGTGTTGATTATTACTTTGTGGTGAATGCTATTGAGTTTTGTTGGAGAAATATTATTATGTCCGGATTTTTTATCACATATTTATCCCCACTGATCATGATCTCTTTTATGTCTTGTGAGTAGTTACCTTAGTTCTTGAGGACATGGGGGAAGTCTTGTTGTTAGTAGTCATATGCTGTTGAAGTAATATGTGTGGTTTGGTACTTAAGTTGCGTTGTCATTCTACTAGTGGTGTTGTGTGAGTCGAACACCCAACACTTCGCCTTATTAAGGACCTAGGAGAATACATTGTGTATAAAGAATGCTTATGGTGGGTTGCCGGAGTGATAGAAACCTGAACCCCAGTTCGCACGCTTTTGCATAAGGGAATAATGGATCCTCGATCGTATTGCTATGGTTAGGCTTTTGCCTTAAATTCTATCTTGTATTTGCGGATGCTTGCAAGGTGTTTAATCATAAGAGTGCATTCATCTTAGTCTAGAGAGTGCACTAGCATAGATCCACCCACTCAACACTTATCAACACATAACATAGTATCGATACGGAATATGGCGAAAGCACATGACTACCTCTCCCGTGTGTCCTCAAGAACGCTTTAGTCTTTATAAGTTCAGTTGCTAGGCCTCTCCTTTGCTAAGAAAGGATTGGGCCACTTGTTACTCTCAGTACCTTTTACATTACTTGCCTTTACATTCCCGTTGCTTATATCGAGAAAACCCCTAAAAGTTATCTTTCAGTGCTTGCAGTAATTTCTTGCTCAGAGTCGCTTATCAATACCTTCTGCTCCTCGTTGGGTTCGACACTCTTACTTATCGAAAACGCTGCAACAGATCCCTTACGGTTGAGGGTCATCAAAGTTCCATTGTGTGAATGGCCTTGTAATGAGTTCTTGGAAGCCGCCGGAATTTATAAAGACTTTTATTATTTGGCGGATAATGCAGGCCTCACCGACTTCCTCCACGACCAGCGTGAACAGTATCTCTTTCTCACTAATATATTCATGCAAAACTATCATTTTCAGGCTAAGAAATCACCACCTTCAGTGGAGTTTCATTTATATGATGAGGTTAAGGAGATGTCGTTCTATGAATTTTGTCAAGTATGTAAGATACCCTTTGCTGGTAGTCTTGAGGAGCCACATCGTAAAGATGTTGAGGGGTTTATTGATATGATAGTGATAACCCACAAGTGTAGGGGATCAGTTGTAGCCTCTTTCAATAAGTAAGAGTGTCGAACCCAACGAGGAGCTAAAGGCAGAACAAATATTCACTCAAGTTCTATCGACCACCGATACAACTCTACGCAAACTTGACATTTACTTTACCTAGAACAAGTATGAAACTAGAAGTACTTTGTAGTTTTTGTGGGATAGGTTTGCAAGAATATAAAGAGCACGTAAATGAAACTAGGGGCTATTAAGATACAGAAACAATAAAGTTTATGATAGCGAGTTTGGAAAAGTGGTGGTAGGAGTTGCGGAATTGCCCCTAAGCAATTGACTATGTTACTAGACCGATAGCAAGTTTTATTTCGGAGAGGCCAGTGCTAGCATGTCATCCCTTACTTGGAATTCTATGCACTTATGATTGCAACTATTAGCAAGCATCCGCAACTACTAACGTTCATTAAGGTAAAACCCAACCATAGCATTAAGATATATTGGTCCCCCTTCAATCCCGTATGCATCAATTTCTACGCTAGGTTGAAGTTTATGTCACTCTTGCCCTCCAATACGTAGTCCTATCAACATACAACTAACCCTATGGTGTGATCCACGCGCTCTCTCATATGATGGGCACCAAAGGACAGCAACATAACCACAAGCAATTTAAACCAATCATAGCAATTCACCAATCACCGATAGGACAACGATAATCTACTCAGACATCATAGGATGGCAACACATCATCGGATAATAATATGAAGCATAAAGCACCATGTTCAAGTAGAGGGTACAGCGGGTTGTGGGCGAGTGGACCACTGTATATAGATGGGGGAAGGTGATGGAGATGTTGGTGAAGATGACGGAGGTGTTGGTGTAAATCGCCGTCACACGATGATGGCGCCGGTGGCACTCCGGCGCCACCGGAAGCGAGGGGGAGAGAGCCCCCCTCCTTGTTCTTCTTCCTTGACCTTCTCCCTAGGTGGGAGAAGGGTTTCCCCTCTGGTCCATGATCTCCATGGTGTGGGAGGGGCGAGAGCCCCTCCGAGATTGGATCTGTCTCTCTCTCTCTCTCTCTGTTTCTGCGTTCCCAGATTTTGTCCCTTCACCGTTTCTTATATTCCCGGAGATCCCTAACTCCGATTGGGCTCATCTTTTGACACAATTTTTATCTGGAAATTTTCTTTCCTGCGGCGAAAGAAGGGCATCAACCGCATTACGGTGTGGCCTAGAGGGCCCACGGCGCGCCCTGGTCAGGGGGGCGCCCCCCACCCTCGAGGCCCACTCGGGCATCTTCTCGTGTTAGTTTCGCTTCCCAAAATTCACATATATTCCAAAAAAATCTCCGTCCGTTTTTATTCTGTTTGGACTCCGTTTGATATGGATATTTCTTTGAAACATAAAACAAGCAACAAATAGGAACTGGCACTGGGCACTGGATCAATATGTTAGTCCCAAAAAATAGTATAAAAAGTTGCCAAAAGTATATGAAAGTTGTAGAATATTGGCATGGAACAATCAAAATTATAGATACGACGGTGACGTATCAGCATCCCCAAGCTTAATTCCTGCTCGTCCTCGAGTAGGTATATGATAAAAAAGATAATTTTTTATGTGGAATGTTACCTAGCATAATCTTGATCATGTAATCTAATCATGGCATGAATATTAAGACACGAGTGATTCAAAGAAATAGTCTATCATTTGACATTAGGACAATAATACTTCAAGCATACTAATAATGCAATCATGTCTCTTCAAAATAAACATGGCCAAAGAAAGTTATCCCTACAAAATCATATGGTCTGGCTATGCTCCATCTTCACCACACAAAGTATTTAAATCATTCACAACCTCGGTTTTAGCCAAGCAATTGTTTCATACTTTAGTATTCTCAAACTTTTTCAACCTTCACGCAATACATGAGTGTGAACCATGGACATAGCACTATGGGTGGAATAGAAGGTGGTGATAGGCAAAAGGAGGGAGAAAGTCTCACAGCGACTAGGCACATCAATGGACTATGGAGATGTCCATCGATCGATATCAATGTGAGTGAGTAGGGATTGCCATGTAACGGATGCACTAGAGCTATAAGTGTATGAGAGCTCAAAAAGAAAACTAGTGGGTGTGCATCAACTTGCTTGCTCATGGAGACCTAGGGCATTTGAGGAAGCCCATCGTTGGAATATACAAGCCAAGTTCTATAATGAAAATTCCCACTAGTATATGGAAGTGACAACATAGGAGATTCTCTATCATGAAGAACATGATGCTATGATGAAGCACAAGTGTGGAAAAAGATAGTAGCATTGTCCCCTTTTTTCTTTTCTTTTTTTTTCTTTTTTTTCTTTTTTTGGGCCTTCCTTTTTTTTATTTGGCATTTCTCCTTTTTTATTTATTTGGCCTTCCTTTTTTTCTTTTCTTTTGGCCTTTTTTTCTTTTTTTTTTCAAGGGACAATGCTCTAATAATGATGATCATCACACTTCTATTTACTTACAACTCGATATTACAACTCGATACTAGAACAAAAATATGACTCTATATGAATGCCTCCGGCGGTGTACCGGGATGTGAATGATCTAGCGTAGCAATGACATCAAAAAAACGGACAAGCCATGGAACATCATGCTAGCTATCCTACGATCATGCAAGGCAATATGACAATGTTGGGGCATGTCATAATAAACAGAACGGTGGAGTTACATGGCAATATATCTCGGAATGGCTATGGAAATGCCATAATAGGTAGGTATGGTGGCTGTTTTGAGGAAGGATATAAGGTGGTTTGATGCACCGGCGAAAATTGCGCGGTACTAGAGTGGCTAGCAAGGTGGAAGGGTGAGAGTGCGTATAATCCATGGACTCAACATTAGTCATAAAGAACTCACATACTTATTGCAAAAATTTATTAGCCATCGAAACCAAGTACTACACGCATGCTCCTAGGGGGAGGTTGGTAGGAGTTAACCATCGCGCGCCCCCGACCTCCACACAAAGGATGACACTCAATAAATAAATCATGCTCCAACTTCGTCACATAAAACGGTTCACCATACGTGCATGCTACGGGAATCACAAACCTCAACACAAGTATTTCTACAATCCACAACTACCCACTAGCATGACTCTACTATCACCATCTTTATATCGCAAAACTATTGCAAGGAATCAAACATATCATATTCAGCGATCTACAAGTTTATGTAGGATTTTATGACTAACCATGTGAATGACCAATTCATGTCAACTCTCTAAATAGATATAAGTGAAGCAAGAGAGTTTTAATTCTTTCTACAAAAGTTATGCCCACGGTCTAACAATTATGAGTGAAGCAAAAGAGCACTCTACAAATGGCGGTTTTCTATGTGAAGAGAAACAGGCAATCCAAACTTCAAATGATGTAAGTGAAGCACATGAAGTATTCTATAAAGCCATACTCAAAAGATATAAGTGAAGTGCAAAGATCATTATATAAATCAACCAAGGACTATCTCATACCAGCATGGTGCATTTATTAAAAGGAAAAATAGAAAGCACACGACGCTCCAAGAGTTGCACATATCACATGAATGAAACGAATCCGAAAACATACCGATACTTGTTGAAGAAAGAGGGGATGCCTTCCGGGGTATCCCCAAGCTTAGACGCTTGACTCTCCTTGAATATTTACTTGGGGTGCCTTGGGCATCCCCAAGCTTGAGCTCTTGCCTCTCCTTCTCCTCACATTGAGACCTCCTCGATCTTCGAACACTTCATCCACACAAAACTTCAACAGAAAACTCAGTAAGATCTGTTACTATAATAAAGCAAATCACTACTCTAAGTACTGTTGCAAACCAATTCATATTTTGTTTTTTCATTGTAGCTACTGTAATATAACTTTTCCATGGCTTAATCCACTGATAGAAATTGATAGTTTCATCAAAACAAGCAAACTATCCATCAAAAACAGAACAATCTGTAATAATCTGAACATTCACCATACTTCTGATACTTCAAAAATTCTTCCAAAATTAGGAAAAATCAATAATTTGTTTAGAAAGATAGTGCAAAATGTTTCAGAACCATTTGACATTCCAGCAAAAAAATGTAAAATCGCGCACTACAGCCAAAGTTTCTGTTCTGCACCGCACAAACCAACAAGCATTGTAAACATCCTAAAGGCAAACCTTGGCACATTATTTTTATAATACAATGGAATTGTACAAGGGGATAATTATTTTTGATGAAAAGTTTCTGTAATTCAAGATTTGCAAAGTTTCCATGGGCATGAACAAAGTTCAAGGAGCTCCCCCATTTCAACGGTGCTCGTCCTTCTTACTTTCACTTTTCTTTTTGAAAATGTTTTAGGTTCCCCTCTTTATTTTTTTTGTTTTTAAACTTTATAAAAGAACACAACAGAAATAAATGACTCTCTAAAACTTCCGGGTTCTCTCCCTGGCAGCGCTTTCTTTAAAGCCATTAAGCTAGGCATATAGTGCTCAAGTGATGGATCCACCCGGATCCCAAGGTATATCAAAGCCAATTTTAATTAACAATGATTTGGCATTTAGTAGTTGGCACAAAGTGATATATATCATACAAGAACGAAGTCTAACTCTCTTCCTATGCATAGGCATGTCATACAAGAACAATTCATGCACATCAAGTAAAGGCCAATGCATAGTATAACCAGTTTCTTGCAATTTTATCGTGATGGAAACATAGAGAGTCGGAGATGTAGTTCCTCTCTCATAATAATTGCAAGTAGGAGCAGCAAGCACATGCATATTGTATTCATCAAAATCATCATGTGTAACAGAAAAAGGCAACCCATCAATATAATCCTTAATAAGTGCAAACTTCTCCGATATAGTGTAGTTTGGAGAATTCAAAAAGATAATAGGACTATCATGCGTGGGTGCAATAGCAACAATCTCATGTTTTACATATGGAACTATAGCAAGTTCATCTCCATAAGTATAATTCATATTGGCATCTTGGACACAAGCATAGCAAGCATCATCAAAAAGGGATATTTCAAAAGAATCAGCGGGATCATAGCATTCATCCTTCGGTAAGCACGAAGGGAAATTAAACAATGTATGGGATAAAGTGTTACTCTCAGTAGAAGGTGGTCATGGGTGATCAATCCGCTCTTCCTCCTTTTGTTCTTCGCTCTCCTCCTCATCTTTTTCATCCAATGAGCTCACAATGTCATTAATTTCTTCTTCCATAGACTCCTACAAAATATTAGTCTCTTCTTGGACGGCGGAGACTTTCTCAATAAACGCATCAATATCGTAGTTATATTCATAATTCAAATAGCAAGATTTTCAGGCCTAGAAGTATCATCATCAAAAGCATCATTCTTTTTAAACAAAGATTCAATTTCATAAGCACCCTTAAAAGCAACGAATTCTTCTATTCGTTCCACATCATAATAATCATATATACCATTAGCATAAGAAGCTAAGGTTTCATTATAATTATATTTGCATGAAAAGGGAAGGTGTGGAGCCTTCATCCTAGAGCAACAAGTATAATCATATCTCAAGCATAGTTGCCGAGCATACCAATGCAACAAATGAATTTGATCCCATAACAGTTTCTCTTTTTGTGTCAAGCAAGAATCCCTAAAGTATTCACGTTGATCCAACGTTACTCCCATTACATAGTTGAATTGGGTTTTCTCAGGATTATCAAAGTAGTACATAATATCTTTCACATACTGAGCATCGAGGGTTTTAGGAGGTTCCCCATCTCCATGAGTAGCAAGTACACCTAAGTTTTTTGGTATTTCGTGTTCCATATCCACAACTAAAGATAAAGAACAACTTAGAACTGCAAATAAAATCTGCTTCGTGATAAAGCAAACAAGCACACACGAGAATATTCACCCCACGCTATTGCTCCCCGGCAACGGCGCCAGAAAAAGGTCTTGATAACCCACAAGTGTAGGGGATCAGTTGTAGCCTCTTTCGATAAGTAAGAGTGTTGAACCCAACGAGGAGCTAAAGGCAGAACAAATATTCCCTCAAGTTCTATCGACTACCGATACAACTCTACGCACGCTTGACGTTTACTTTACCTAGAACAAGTATGAAACTAGAAGTACTTTGTAGTTTTTGTGGGATAGGTTTGCAAGAATATAAAGAGCACGTAAATAAAACTAGGGTTTTTTAAGATACAGAAACAATAAAGTTAATGATAGCGAGTGTGGAAAAGTGGTGGTAGGAGTTGCAAAATTGCCCCTAAGCAATTGACTACGTTACTAGACCGATAGCAAGTTTTATGTGGGAGAGGCCACTGCTAGCATGTCATCCCTTACTTGGAATTCTATGCACTTATGATTGGAACTATTAGCAAGCATCCGCAACAACTAACGTTCATTAAGGTAAAACCCAACCATAGCATTAAGATATATTGGTCCCCCTTCAATCCTGTATGCATCAATTTCTACGCTAGGTTAAAGTTTCTGTCACTCTTGCCCTACAATATGTAGTCCTATTAACATACAACTAACCCTATGGTGTGATCCACGCGTGCGCTCATATGATGGGAACCAAAGGACAGCAACATAACCACAAGGACTTTAAACCAATCATAGCAATTCACCAATCACCGATAGGACAACGATAATCTACTCAGACATCATAGGATGGCAGCACATCATCGGATAATAATATGAAGCATAAAGCACCATGTTCAAGTAGAGGGTACAGCGGGTTGCGGGAGAGTGGACCGTTGTCGATAGATGGGGGAAGGTGATGGAGATGTTGGTGAAGATGACGGAGGTGTTGGTGTAGATCGCCGTCACACGATGATGGCACCGGTGGCATTCCGGCGCCACCGGAAGCGAGGGGGAGAGAGCCCCCCTCCTTCTTCTTCTTCCTTGACCTTATCCCTAGGTGGTAGAAGGGTTTCCCCTCTGGTCCATGGTCTCCATGGCATGGGAGGGGCGAGAGCCCCTCCGAGATTGGATCTGTCTCTCTATCTCTCTCTGTTTCTGCGTTCCCAGATTTTGTCCCTTCACCGTTTCTTATATTCTCGGAGATCCGTAACTCCGATTGGGCTCATCTTTTGACACGATTTTTATCCGGAAATTAGCTTTCTTGCGGCGAAAGAAGGGCATCAACTGCCTTACGGTGTGTCTTCGAGGGCACATGGCGCGCCCTGGGCAGGGGGGCGCGCCCCCCACCCTCGAGGCCCACTCGGGCATCGTCTCGTGTTAGTTTCGCTTCCCAAAATTCACATATATTCCAAAAAAAATCTCCGTCCGTTTTTATTCCGTTTGGACTCCGTTTGATATGGATATTCTGCGAAACAAAAAACATGCAACAAACAGGAACTGGCACTGGGCACTGGATCAATATGTTAGTCCCAAAAAATAGTATAAAAAGTTGCCAAAAGTATATGAAAGTTGTAGAATATTGCCATGGAACAATCAAAAATTATAGATACGACGGAGACGTATCAGATAGCTGTAGGGGAAATGAGACAAGTTTCAGGGGAAAGAGTTACTAGTATACATTTTCCTGTTCTACGCTACTTTGCTATATTTTCTAGTGGATGCTTAATTGGTCGCGGGAATAGTGGGAACCTTAGTGCCCCTGATATTGTCATTTTACGCCATGCTTTATTTCAAGATACAACTTTTAGCTTGGGTGCTTTTGTTGCTAAATGATTGAGTCTGAATCGTACAAAAGGTCCCATCTTTGGAGGCATCTTTGCTTCACGCCTTGCTGAACACTTTAGAATACCTATTAGGAATCATGAGAAGGAAGAAAAGTTGCTGGCCCCTGCTTATCTAGATTATAAGAGTATGATAGCACATGATTTTATTGTTAAAGACAAGAAGAAGTTGCTTAAGTATAAATTGAGGTTTGATGAAAAATATTGTGAGATCATTACCTTGCCTGCACCATCTCTGTTTGATCTACTTTCAGGCACGTACCTCGTTTTGCAGATGCCATCTATAAATACAGAAGCCAGGAACAAGCTTCAGAGTCAGAGCCGAAGCCACCACTTGACCCTTACTGGCAGTCGGTTTATCGGTGGGATCCGGATGAGATTGCCAACCAGTGGCACCTAGAGGACGCTTCTCCATACACAGGAGAAAGTAGCTTTGACCCATGGTCATAGACCAACTAAGGCCAAAAGCCTAAGCTTGGGGGAGTACGTATTTCTCACCGACATTACATTCATGTTCACACACTTATTCCAGTAGTCGGTGCTCACACTCTTTCATTGTACTATCCATGCTAGTTTCAATTCTTTTCTTAGTAGTTTTCTTGTGTGTTAGAAAAACCTTAAGAAAAAACAAAAAATAGTTGTAGCTTTTAGCTAGTTTACTTTCCATGCCTTTAGTAGTAGTAATTAAAAGAAAACCCAAAAATATTTCTCGTTCTTCTTATGCTTTATTGTTAATTTAACCTTGAGCCATATTACTTTGTTTTCTCTCTTGCATTAAATGCTTGCTGATCCCAGCTTAGTCCAATACACGTGCACTATTATTGTTATCCACACCGTTCGGTCGTGCGAATGAAAGGCAATAATGACGTTATATGATGAATTGATTGAGATGAGAAAAGCTGGTATGAACTCGACCTCTCTTGTTTTTGTAAATATGATAGTTCATCATTCCTGATTCAGCTTGTTATGAATGAAACATGCTTGCAATGACAATTAGAGATCATAGCTGCTCATGCCATGCTTAATTAGCTAGGAGTTTATAATGGTCTATCTTGCGTGCCAACATAATATTAAAATGGTTGTGATGTGCTATGATAGGGTGGTGTCCTCCTTTGAATGATTCAAGTGGTCTGACTTGGCACATGTTCACGCATGTAGTTGAAACAAATCAACATAGCCTCCACGATATTTATGTTCATGGTGATTTATATCCTACTCATGCTTGGATTCATTGTTGATTAATTTTAATGCATGTTCATGACTGTTGGCGCTCTCTAGCTGGTCGCTCCCCAGTCTCTTTCTAGCCTTCACCTATACTAAGCGGGAATACTGCTTGTGCATCCACTTCCATAAACCTGAAAGTTATTCCATATGAGTCCATCATACCTTCCTATATGTGGTATCTACCTGTCGTTCCAAGTAAATTTGTATGTGCAAAACTCTAAACCTTCAAATGAAATTCTATTTTGTATGCTCGAACAGCTCATGTATCAACTAGGGTTGTCTATATCTTCCATGCTAGGTGGGTTATTCTCATGATGAGTGGACTCCACTCATCATTCATGAGAAAATGGCTGGTAACCGGGATGCCCAGTCCCATGCTCAAATCATAATAATTAAACAAAACTCCCCCAGGGCTGTTGCTGGTTTGGACGGTACCCGTTGTTTCGGGCTAGCCGTGGAGTGTGCTTGTTGGTGGTTGGGGGAGTAAAAAATTTACCATTCTGTTTGGGAACCGCCTATAGTGTGTGTAGCATGGAAGATATCGAGATTCTTGGTTGTTATGTTGACAATGAGAGTATACCGCTCAAAATATTATTCATCTCTATTTAAAACTCGAGCTCTGGTGCCTATACAAATCCCTGCTTCCCTCTGCGAAGGGCCTATCTATTTACTTTTATCTTGAGTCATCATCCTCTTATTAAAGAGCACCAGTTGGAGAGCACCGCTGTCATTTGCATGTATTGCTATTAATTTGCAATGAGTATAATTGTGACTGGATCTCTTTTATAATGAATTACATTGTCTAGTCAGTCCTTGATCTTTAAAGGTGCTCTGCATTTATGTTTTGCGGTCTCAGAAAGGGCTAGCGTGATACCATCTTGTTATATCATATTATGATTGTTTTGAGAAAGTGTTGTAATCCGTGGTTTATTATTTTTGCTCTCTAGTAGATTATGCCATTGATATGAGTAGACATGAGACCTAAAAGTTATTGTGAATGTGGTTAGTTCATGATCTTTGCTGAAAACTTGAATGCTGGCTTTACATATTTACAACAACAAGAGCAAACAGAGTTTGTCAAAGTTTTTCTTTATCACTTTCAGTTTATCAACTGAATTGCTTGAGGACAAGAAAATGTTTAAGCTTGGAGGAGTTGATACTTCTCCAACGTATCTACTTTTCCAAACACTTTTGCCCTTGTTTTGGACTCTAACTTGCATGATTTGAATGGAACTAACCCGGACTGGTGTTGTTTTCAGCAGAACTGCCATGGTGTTATTTTTGTGCAGAAATAAAAATCTTAGAATGACTTGAAATTCAACGGAGAATTATTTTGGAATATATTAGAATATCTGCAGAAAGAGCGAGACGAGGGTGGGGGGAGCGCCCCCTGATGATGTTACAGACCTAGGCTAGAGTCACGGGCCTGACCCAGGTAGCCCACCCAAGGTCACTACCCCAGAAGCTCAAAAGACAAACGCGAAGGCAGCAAGGTCGGTCGACTATGGCGGCCCAAGAGGACATATCACTCGACCGAGCACCCCCTCCCTGACGAGTCAACTACACTCGACCATCCAAAGACACTCGACCCCTGAAGGTCAAACGTCCCTTAGGACAGCAATGGTTCAGCATTCATTCTATGGCAATGAATGCCTTTACCACTCTTTATTGCTGGTGTTATCAGTAACGCCCTGCCTTTATGTACATTGAACCCTTGGTAACGTGGGGATGGCTGGGGTCCTAGTGCACTCTATATAAGCCACCCCCCTCCTCTAGTACAAGGGTTCGCACCCCCTGTAACTCAAACACCCATATACATTCCAGTCGACCGCCTCAGGGCACCGAGACGTAGGGCTTTTACTTCCTTCGAGAAGGGCCTGAACTCGTAAACATCTTGCGTACAATCTCACCATAGCTAGGGCCTTGCCTCCTCTTACGTACCCCCTACACGTACTGTCAGACTTAGAACCACGACAGTTGGTGTCCACCATGGGGTAGGGTGTCTTAGCGACTTCTGGTGAGGTTGCAAACTTTTCTCTGACCTCCTTCATCATGGTTTCCGATGGTGGTCTGGCGCTGGGCCGCGAGATCCGACCCGGCGCGCTCATCTTCGTCATCGACGACTCCGCTTGGCTCCAAGTGCCCCCCCCCCCCCGACGTTGAGGCGTTGCCCGTCCGCGGGGCCGCGCACTTCCGTGCCAGTGCCTGCGGTGTCCTTCTTCGGCAGCCGTCGACTCGGTACCAGCCGGCTCCTTCATCATCCGTCATCCCCGCTGGACGCCGCCGCAAGCAATCTGGTCGCTCGCGGCTCCAACGGTGGCTGAAACACACGGTGGCCCGCCAGACCGCCACCCCTCAAGTTACGGCCATCGAGCCCGACAAATACCTCTACGGGCTGGTCTATCCGTCGATTGAGCCCGCAGATTCGCTTTCTGAATGCGGGAGCAGCGATCCCGCAGCTGAAGTTCTCATGGTCGACTCACGTCGCAGTCCGCCAGGATACCCTCGCGGCGGAGACTGCGGCAGCGGCAACGGTCAGTCCTTCGACCATGACGGGTACACTCTTCAACCCCTCACTGCCGAGCAGAGGGACGAGCTCTGCCGCCGCAATGAAGACGCACTTTTCACCCATATCGTGGTAGACTCCCCAGAGGCTCGGGCCCTGGAAGCCACGCGCCTAGCCAACATGGCTGAGCGCGCGCGACTGGAGAATATCCAGCGCGCACTCGACGAACGGGCCCGCCGACTAGTTCCCGAATCCAGTCGACGGCCGCGGTAGTCGTTCCCGCGCGAGACTCAGGTGTTCTGGACGCCCGTCTAGAACCTTGAAGTTGCGGATCACATCACAGATTCTATCCAGCCGTCCTAGTCGGAGGCTGGGAGAGGCTTGCAACAGATCCGAGCGCTGCTCCGCATGGCAGGAGAGCAGAACGTGGCTGTCTCTCAGTCGCGCAACATGATTCACAGCAGATCAGTGGCAACAGACACTGTTTGGTCAGCTCACATCCCAAGATCGCCCCTGAGGCGTGGAGACCGTGAGCCCCGTCAAGACCGGCATCTGGGTCGGAATGATGAGCAGTATGATCGTCGACCCGGTCACAATGACCGCCGTCGAGTGCCTACGCCTCCTCCGGGAAGCATATCATTCTCGCCCAGGCGACACGAAGGCAGGCGCTTGCGCGACAACGAGCGGAGGATTCCCCCAGATCCCAGAAGGCCTGGCTTTGATGCAAGATCTATTCTTGTGCATGGGCTGGTCGACAGGAACAGAGCATACAGAGAAGAGCAAGGCAGAGATCGTCCGAGTGGAAGCCGAGCGTCTGTCTCTGGACCCAAATGCTTTAGGAGTGCCATCAGGGCCGCTGAGATCCCCCAAACTTCAGGTTGGCGGCAGGAGTAAACAAGTTCACCAGCGAGTCAAAGCCGGACACCTGGCTCAAAGGTTACCGAGTGGCTGTGCAGATCGGGGGCGGCAACGATGACGTGGCCATGAAGTACCTTCCCATGATGTTGGGCGGCTCGGCCCGGGCGTGGCTGAATCAGTTGGCCCCTGGGAGCATTTGCAGTTGGGAAGAGCTAGCCCGAGTGTTTATCAGGACCTTCGAAGGCACCTGCAAACGGCCTACGGGGCTGGCGGAGTTGTAACATTGTGTGCAGAAGCCGAATGAAACCCTGAGAGATTACATCAAAAGATGCACCACCTTGCATCACACGGTGGAGAATGTGTCCGAGCACCAAGCAGTGTGCGCCTTCAAGGAGGGCGTGCGATACAGAGAGCTGAACCTGAAGTTCGGTCGAACGAGAGATATGTCCCTGTCCCGGATGATGGAGATTGCCAGTCAGTACGCCAATGGCGAAGAGGCCGGTCGGCTCCGTAGTGGCAAGAAACTAGTCGGTCAAGATGACCAGAACTCCAATCAGAAACCTAAGCGAAAGGCCGAGCCAGCAGCTCAAGGCGAAGCCGCAGTTGTTAACCAAGGAAAGGGCAAAGCGAAGCCTAGGGGGTCTTGGGTCCCCAAGAAAGTGAAAGATCAAGCAGGAAATGACATGCTCGACCTGCAGTGTCCTATCCACACGAAGAAAGATGAAGACGGGAACTTGGTTTATCCCAAGCACACCACTCGACTATGCCGACTCCTGATCCAAAGCTTCCAGAAAGATCAGTCGACTGAGAAGGAAAAGGAATCAGAGGAGACCGAGGACAAAGAAGGGGATGGAGGTTACCCCCAGATTAACTCCACCTTGATGATTTTTGCTGACGTTGAAAGCAAGAGTCGATTGAAAGTTATCAACAGAGAAGTCAACATGGTTGCCCCGACAACAACAACGTATCTGAAATGGTCCGAGACCCCCATCACATTCGACCAGTCTGATCACCCTGCACACAATGCTACCCCTGGGCGGCAGGCTCTGGTGGTCGATGATGCGTCTCCAACACATCTATAATTTTTTATTGTTCCATGCTATTATTTATGATGTTTTGGATGTTTTGTCATACACTTTTATATTATTTTTGGGTCTAACCTACTAACCCAAAGGCCTAGTCCAGATTGCTGTTTTTTGCGTGTTTTAGGGTTTTACAGAAAAGGGATATCAAACGGAGTCCAAACGGAATGAAACCTTTGGGAGAGATATTTTTGGAGAAAATCACGCACGGGAGACTTGAGAACCACGGAGTAGGGGCCACGAGGTGCCCACGGCCTCGTGGGTCCCTCGTAAGGCCCCCGGTGCCCTTCTTCCTCCTATATAAGCCTACGTACCCCGAAACCATCATAGGAGAATAAAAAACCCTAGTTCCACCGCTGTAACCTTCTGTTCCCGTGAGATCCCATCTTGGGGCATGTTCCGGAGCTCCGCCGGAGGGGGTATCCATCACGGAGTGCTTCTACATCATCATGATCGCCTCACCATGAGTTGTGAGTAGTTTACCACAGACCTTCGGGTCCATAGCTAGTATCTATATGGCTTCTTCTCTCTCTCTGGATCTCAATACAAAGTTCTCCTCGGTCTTCTAGGAGATCTATTCGATGTAATCTCTTTTTGCGGTGTGTTTGTCGAGATCCGATGAATTGTGAGTTTATGATCAAAATTATCTATGTGAAATATTTGGTTCTTTTCTGAACTCTTTATGTGTGCTCATAATATCCTTGCAAGTCTCTTCGAATTATTGGTTTGGTTTGGCCTATTAGATCTATTTGTTCTTGCAATGGGAGAAGTGCTTGGCTTTGGGTTCAATCTTGCGGTGTCCTTTCCCGGTGACAGTAGGGGCAGCAAGGCACGTATTGTATTGTTGCCATCGAGGACAAAAAGATGGGGTTTATCTCATATTGCTTGATTTTATCCCTCTACATCATGTCATCTTGCTTAAGGCGTTACTCTGTTCTTATGAACTCAATACACTAGATGCATGCTGGATAGCGGTCGATGTGTGGAGTAATAGTAGTAGATGCAGGCAGGAGCCGGTCTACTTGTCTCGGACGTGATGCCAATATACAATGATCATGCCTAGATAGTCTCATAATTATTTGCTTTTCTATCAATTGCTCGATAGTAATTTGTTTACCCGCCGTAGAATATCGCTATCATGAGAGAAGCCACTAGAGAACACTATGGCCCCCGGGTCTATTCTCAACATATCAATCTACATCTACTTTACTTTTACCGCTTTTATTTGCTGTTTTTATAAACTAAAAATACCAAAAATATAAACTATCATCTCTATCAGATCTCACTTTCGTAAGGGACCGTAAAGGGATTGACAACCCCTTATCGTGTTGGCTGCGAAGTTCTTATTTGTTTGTGCAGGTGCGAGGGACTCGCGCATGGTCTCCTACTGGATTGATACCTTGGTTCTAAAAAACTGAGGGAAATACTTACACTACTGTGCTGCATCTCCCTTTCCTCTTCGAGGGAATACAACACAAGCTCGAGAAGTAGCAGTCGACCCAGTTGTCGAGGGCACTCGTTTGACCAGGGTCCTGATGGATGGTGGTTGTGGCCTGAACATTCTGTATGCTGAAACCCTCCGTGGGATGGGCATTCCGATGTCCAAGCTAAGAGAGAGTAACATGAGGTTTCACGGGGTCATCCCTAGGAAGAAAGCCGACTCACTTGGCCAAATCTCACTCGACGTGGTTTTCGGCGATTAAAAGAACTACCGCAAAGAGAAGCTGACGTTTGAAGTGGTGGACTTCAACTACGCCTATCATGCCATTCTGGGTAGACCCGCTGTCGGTGTACTAAAGTAGGGGCACCTTAGTATCCCAACTTTGTTGGGGAACGTAGTATTTTAAAATTTTCCTACGATCACGCAAGATCTATCTACCAGATGCATAGCAATGAAAGGGAAGAGTGTGTCTACATACCCTCGTAGACCGGAAGCGGAAGCGTCAAGTGACGCGGTTGATGTAGTCGAACTTCTTCGCGATTCAACCGATCAAGCACCGATTGTACGGCACCTCCGTGTTCAGCACACGTTCAGCTTGATGACGTCCCACGAGCTCTTGATCTAGTTGAGCTTCACGGGAGAGTTTCGTCAGCACGACGGCGTGATGACGGATATGATGTATTCACCGGCGCAGGGCTTTGCCTAAGCACTGCGACGGTATGACCAAGGTGTGTTTCTGTGGAGGGAGGCACCGCACACGGCTGGAACAATTCAACTTGTGTGTCTTTGGGTGCCCCCCTGCCCCCGTATATAAAGGAGCAAGAGGGGAGGGCCGGCCGGCCTCCTATGGTGCGGCTAGGGCAATCCTACTAGGAATAGGATTGCAATCCTATTCCTAGTAGGAGTCCACAAAGAAGGAAGAGAGGGAAAGGAAAAGAGGGAGAGGTGGCGCCCCCCAATCCTAGTCCAACTAGGATCCCTAGGTGGGGCGCCGGCCAGCCTCTATGGGCTGCCTCTCTCCTTTCCTCAAGGCCCACTATGGACCATCCCCCCTCGTAGGGGGTTCCGGTAACCCCCTCCGGCAATCCAGTTAAATCCGAAACTTTTCCGGAACACTTCCGGTGTACGAATATAGTCGTCCAATATATCAATCTTTATGTCTCGGACATTCCGAGACTCCTCGTCATGTCCGTGATCTCATCCGGGACTCCGAACTACCTTCGGTACATCAAAACTCATAAACTCATAATACCGATCATCATCAAACGTTAAGCGTGCGGACCCTACGGGTTCGAGAACTATGTAGACATGACCGAGACTCATCTCCGGTCAATAACCAATAGCGGAACCTGGATGTTCATATTGGCTCCTACATATTCTACGAAGATCTTTATCGGTCAAACTGCATAACAACATACGTTGTTCCTTTTGTTATCGGTATGTTACTTGCCCGAGATTCGATCGTCGGTATCTCCATACCTAGTTCAATCTCGTTACCGGCAAGTCTCTTTACTCGTTCCGTAACACATCATCTCGTGACTAACTCATTAGTCGTTTGCTTGCAAGGCTTATTGTGATGTGTGTTACCGAGAGGGCCCAGAGATACCTCTCCGACACTCGGAGTGACAAATCCTAATCTTGATCTATGCCAACACCACGAATACTTTCGGAGACACCTGTAGAGCATCTTTATGATCACCCAGTTACGTTGTGACGTTTGATAGCACACAAGGTGTTCCTACGGTATTCGGGAGTTGCATAATCTCATAGTCATAGGAACATGTATAAGTCATGAAGAAAGCAATAGCAGTAAAACTAAACGATCAAAGTGCTATGCTAACGGATGGGTCTAGTCCATCACATCATTCTCCTAATGATGTGATCCCGTTGATCAAATGACAACTCATGTCTATGGCTAGGAAACATAACCATCTTTGATCAATGAGCTAGCCTAGTAGAGGCATACTAGGGACATACTATTTTGTCTATGTATCCACACATGTACTAAGTTTCCGGTTAATACAATTCTAGCATGAATAAAAGACATTTATCATGATATAAGGAAATACAAATAACATCTTTATTATTGCCTCTAGGGCATATTTCCTTCAGTCTCCCACTTGAACTAGAGTCAATAATCTAGATTACAAAGTGATGATCCTCACACCCATGGAGTCCTGGTGCTGATCATGTTTTGCCCGTGGAAGAGGCTTAGTCAACGGGTCTGCAACATTCAGATCCGTATGTATTTTGCAAATCTCTATGTCTCCCTCCTTGACTAGATTGCGGATGGAATTGAAGCGTCTTTTGATGTGCTTTGTTCTCTTGTGAAACCTGGATTCCTTCGCCAAGGCTATTGCTCCAGTGTTGTCACAAAAGATTTTCATTGGACCCGATGCACTAGGTATTACACCTAGATCGGATATGAACTCCTTCATCCAGACTCCTTCATTTGCTGCTTCCGAAGCAGCTATGTATTCCGCTTCACACGTAGATCCCGCCACGACGCTCTGCTTGGAACTGCACCAACTGACAGCTCCACCGTTCAATAAAAATACATATCTGGTTTGTGACTTAGAGTCATCCGGATCAGTGTCAAAGCTAGAATCGACGTAACCGTTGACGACGAGCTCTTTGTCACCTCCATACACGAGAAACATATCCTTAGTCCTATTCAGGTATTTTAGGATGTTCTTGACCGCTGTCCAGTGATCCACTCCTGGATTACTTTGGTACCTCCCTGCCAGACTTATAGCAAGGCACACATCAGGTCTGGTACACAGCATTGCATACATGATAGATCCTATGGCTGAGGCATAGGGAATGACTTTCATTTTCTCTCTATCTTCTGCAGTGGTCGGGCATTGAGTCTTACTCAACTTCATACTTTGTAATACAGGCAAGAACCCTTTCTTTGACTGATCCATTTTGAACTTCTTCAAAATCTTATCAAGGTATGTGCTTTGTGAAAGTCCAATTAAGCGTCTTGATCTATCTCTATAGATCTTGATGCCTAATATATAAGCAGCTTCACCGAGGTCTTTCATTGAAAAATTCTTATTCAAGTATCCTTTTATGCTATGCAGAAATTCTATATCATTTCCAATCAGCAATATGTCATCCACATATAATATTAGAAATTCTACAGAGCTCCCACTCACTTTCTTGTAAATACAGGCTTCTCCAAAAGTCTGTATAAAACCATAAGCTTTGATCACCTCATCAAAGCGTATATTCCAACTCCGAGATGCTTGCACCAGTCCATAGATGGATCGTTGGAGCTTGCACACTTTGTTAGCACCTTTTGGATCGACAAAACCTTCTGGTTGCATCATATACAACTCTTCTTTGAGATATCCATTCAGGAATGCAGTTTTGACATCCATTTGCCAGATTTCATAATCATAAAATGCGGCAATTGCTAACATGATTCGGACAGACTTAAGCATCGCTACAGGTGAGAAAGTCTCATCGTAGTCAACTCCTTGAACTTGTCGAAACCCTTTTGCAACAAGTCGAGCTTTGTAAACAGTAATATTACCGTCTGCGTCGGTCTTCCTCTTGAAGATCCATTTATTTTCGATGGCCTGCCGATCATCGGGCAAGTCAACCAAAGTCCACACTTTGTTCTCATACATGGATCCCATCTCAGATTTCATGGACTCAAGCCATTTTGCAGAATCTGGGCTCACCATCGCTTCCTCATAGTTTGCAGGTTCATCATGGTCTAGTAACATGATTTCCAGAACTGGGTTGCCGTACCACTCTGGTGCGGAACGTACTCTGGTTGATCTACGACGTTCAGCAGAAACTTGATCTGAAGTTTCATGATCATCATCATTAACTTCCTCACTGATTGGTGTAGGAATCACTGGAACAATTTTCTGTGATGTACTACTTTCCAATTCGGGAGAAGGTACAATTACCTCATCAAGTTCTACTTTCCTCCCACTCACTTCTTTCGAGAGAAACTCCTTCTCTAGAAAGGATTCATTCTTAGCAACGAATATCTTGCCTTCGGATCTGTGATAGAAGGTGTACCCAACTGTCTCTTTTGGGTATCCTATGAAGACACATTTCTCCGACTTGGGTTCGAGCTTATCAGGTTGAAGCTTTTTCACATAAGCATCGCGGCCCCAAACTTTAAGAAACGACAACTTTGGTTTCTTGCCAAACCATAGTTCATAAGGTGTCGTATCAACGGATTTAGATGGTGCCCTATTTAATGTGAATGCAGCTGTCTCTAAAGCATAACCCCAAAACGATAGTGGTAAATCGGTAAGAGACATCATAGATCGCACCATATCCAATAAAGTACGGTTACGACGTTCGGACACACCATTACGCTGTGGTGTTCCGGGTGGCGTGAGTTGTGAAACTATTCCACATTGTTTCAAATGAAGACCAAACTCGTAACTCAAATATTCTCCTCCACGATCAGATCGTAGAAACTTTATTTTCTTGTTACGATGATTCTCTACTTCACTCTAAAATTCTTTGAACTTTTCAAATGTTTCAGACTTGTGCTTCATTAAGTAGATATACCCATATCTGCTCAAATCATCAGTGAAGGTCAGAAAATAACGATACCCGTCGCGAGCTTCAACACTCATTGGCTCACATTCATCAGTATGTATGATTTCCAACAAATCTGTTGCTCGCTCCATAGTTCCCGAGAACGGAGTTTTAGTCATCTTGCCCATGAGGCATGGTTCGCAAGCACCAAGTGATTCATAATCAAGTGATTCCAAAAGTCCATCACTATGGAGTTTCTTCATGCGTTTTACACCAATATGACCTAAACGGCAGTGCCACAAATAAGTTGCACTATCATTATTAACCTTGCATCTTTTGGTTTCAATATTATGAATATGTGTATCACTACAATCTAGATCCAATAAGAATAGACCACTCTTCAAGGGTGCATGACCATAAAAGATATTATTCATAAAAATAGAACAACCATTATTCTCTGATTTGAATGAATAACCGTCTCGCAACAAACAAGATCCAGATATAATGTTCATGCTCAACGCTGGCACCAAATAACAATTATTTAGGTCTAAAAATAATCCCGAACGTAGATGTAGAGGTAGCGTGCCGACGGCGATCACATCGACTTTGGAACCATTTCCCACACGCATCGTCACCTCGTCCTTAGCCAATCTTCGTTTAATCCGTAGTCCCTGTTTCGAGTTACAAATATTAGCAACCGAACCGGTATCAAATACCCAGGTACTACTACGAGCATTAGTAAGGTACACATCAATAACATGTATATCACATATACCTTTGTTCACCTTGCCATCCTTCTTATCCGCCAAATACTTGGGGCAGTTCCGCTTCCAGTGTCCAGTCCCCTTGCAGTAGAAGCACTCAGTTTCAAGCTTGGCTCCAGACTTGGGTTTCTTCGTGGGAGTAGCAAATGTCTTGCTATTCTTCTTGAAGTTCCCCTTCTTTCCCTTGCCCTTTTTCTTGAAACTAGTGGTCTTGTTAACCATCAACACTTGATGCTCCTTTTTGATTTCTACCTCCGCAGCCTTAAGCATAGCGAAGAGCTCGGGAATTGTCTTTTGCATCCCTTGCATATTATAGTTCATCACGAAGCCTTTATAGCTTGGTGGCAGTGATTGAAGAACTCTATCAATAACACTATCCTCGTCAACTTTGCAACCAAGTTGAGTCATATGATTGTAGTACCCAGACATTCTGAGCAAGTGTTCACTGATAGAACTATTCTCCTCCATCTTGCAGCTGTAGAACTTATTGGAAATCTCATATTTCTCAATCCGGGCATTTGCTTGAAATATTAACTTCAACTCCTGGAACATCTCATATGGTCCATGACGTTCAAAACGTCGTTGAAGTCCCGGTTCTAAGCCGTAGAGCATGGCACACTGAACTATCGTGTAGTCATCAGACCGCGATTGCCAGACGTTCAAAGCGTCTACATTAGCGGGAGGGGGCTTGTCACCTATCGGTGCTTCAAGGACATAATTCTTCTGTGCAGCAATGAGGATAATCCACAAGTTACGGACCCAGTCCGTGTAATTGCTACCATCATCTTTCAACTTAGCTTTCTCTAGGAATGCATTACAATTCAAAGGAACGGTAGCACGGGCCATTGATCTACAACAACATAGATATGCAAAAACTATCAGGACTAAGTTCATGATAAATTAAAGTTCAATTTAATCATATTAATTTAAAGAACTCCCACTTAGATAGACATCCCTCCGGTCATCTAAATGATCACGTGATCCAAATCAACTAAACCATGTCCGATCATCACGTGAGATGGAGTAGTTTCAATGGTGAACATCTTATGTTGATCATATTTACTATATGATTCACGCTCGACCTTTCGGTCTCTAGTGTTCCGAGGCCATATCTGAATATGCTAGGCTCGTCAAGTTTAACCCGAGTATTCTGCGTGTGCAAAACTGGCTTACACCCGTTGTATTTGAACGTAGAGCTTATCACACCCGATCATCACGTGGTGTCTCGGCACGACGAACTTTCGTAACGGTGCATACTCAGGGAGAACACTTATACCTTGAAATTTAGTAAGGGATCATCTTATAATGCTACCGTCGTTCTAAGCATAATAAGATAAACATCACATGCAATCAAAATATGTGACATGATATGGCCATCATCATCTTGTGCTTTTGATCTCCATCTCCAAAGCACCTTCATGATCACCTTCGTCACCGGCGCGACACCTTGATCTCCATCGTAGCATCGTTGTCGTCTCGCCAACTATTGCTTCTACGACTATCGCTACCTCTTAGTGATAAAGTAAAGCAATTACAAGGCGATTGCATTTCATACAATAAAGCGACAACCATATGGCTCCTGCCAGTTGCCGATAACATTACAAAACATGATCATCTCATACAAAACCGTATAACTCATCATGTCTTGACCATATCACATCACAACATGCCCTGCAAAAACAAGTTAGACGTCCTCTACTTTGTTGTTGCAAGTTTTACGTGGCTGCTACGGGCTTAGCAAGAACCGTTCTTACCTACGCATACAAAACCACAACGATGTTTCGTCAAGTATGTGCTGTTTTAACCTTCACAAGGACCGGGCGTAGCCACACTTGATTCAGCTAAAGTGAGAGAGACAGACACCCGCCAGTCACCTTTAAGCAACGAGTGCTCGTAACGGTGAAACCAGTCTCGCGTAAGCGTACGCGTAATGTCGGTCCGGGCCGCTTCATCTCACAATACCGCCGAAGCAAAGTATGACATGCTGGTAAGCAGTATGACTAGTATCGCCCACAACTCATTGTGTTCTACTCGTGCATATCATCTACGCATAGACCTGGCTCTGATGCCACTGTTGGGGACGTAGTATTTTAAAAATTTCCTACGATCACTCAAGATCTATCTACCAGATGCATAGCAACGAGAGGGAAGAGTGTGTCTACATACCCTCGTAGACCGGAAGCGGAAGCGTCAAGTGACGCGGTTGATGTAGTCGAACTTCTTCGCGATTCAACCGATCAAGCACCGAACGTACGGCACCTCCGCGTTCAGCACACGTTTGAAGGAAATATGCCCTAGAGGCAATAATAAAGTTATTATTTATTTCCTTATATCATGATAAATGTTTATTATTCATGCTAGAATTGTATTAACCAGAAACTTAATACATGTGTGAATACATAGACAAAACGGAGTGTCCCTAGTATGCCTCTACTAGACTATCTCATTGATCAAAGATGGTTATGTTTCCTAGCCATAGACATGAGTTGTCATTTGATCAACGGGATCACATCATTAGGAGAATGATCTGATGGACAAGACCCATCCGTTAGCTTAGCACTATGATCGTTTAAGTTTTACTGCTATTGCTTTCTTCATGACTTATACATGTTCCTATGACTATGAGATTATGCAACTCCCGAATACCGGAGGAACACTTTGTGTGCTACCAAACGTCACAACGTAACTGGGTGATTATAAAGGTACTCTACAGGTGTCTCCGAAGGTACTTGTTGGGTTGGCGTATTTCGAGATTAGGATTTGTCACTCCGATTGTCGGAGAGGTATCTCTGGGCCCACTCGGTAATGCACATCACTATAAGCCTTGCAAGCATTGCAGCTAATGAGTTAGTTGCGGGATGATGTATTACGGAACGAGTAAAGAGACTTGTTGGTAACGAGATTGAACTAGGTATTGAGATACCGACGATCGAATCTCTGGCATGTAACATACCGATGACAAAGGGAACAATGTATTTTGTTATGCGGTTTGACCGATAAAGATCTTCGTAGAATATGTGGGAGCCAATATGAGCATCCAGGTTCCGCTATTGGTTATTGACCGGAGACGTGTCTCGGTCATGTCTACATAGTTCTCGAACCCGTAGGGTCCGCACGCTTAAGGTTTCGATGATAGTTTTATTATGAGTTTATGAGTTTTGATGTACCGAAGGAGTTCGGAGTCCTGGATGAGATCGGGGACATGACGAGGAGTCTCAAAATGGTCGAGACGTAAAAATCGATATATTGGACGACTATATTCGGACATCGGAAAGGATCCGAGTGATTCGGGTATTTTCGGAGTACCGGGGAGTTACGGGAATAGAGGAGAGAGGCCAAAAGGAAGGAGGCGTGCACCCCCCCTTCTGGTCCGAATTGGACAAGGGGTGCAGCCCCCTTTTCCTTCTCCCTCTCCCCCTCTTTCCTTCTCTCCTACTCCGGAAAGGAAAGGGGAATCCTACTAGGACTTGGGAGTCCTAGTAGGACTCCCCACACTTGGTGCGCCCCCTCTAGGGCCGGCCTCTCCCTCCCTCCTTTATATACGGGGGCAGGGGGGCACCTCTAGACACAACAATTGATCTCTTGATCTCTTAGCCGTGTACGGTGCCCCCCTCCACCATAGTTCTCCTCGATAAATATTGTAGCGGTGCTTAGGCGAAGCCCTGCGACGGTAGAACATCAAGATCGTCACCATGCCGTCGTGCTGACGGAACTCTCCCTCGACACTCGGCTGGATCGGAGTTCGAGGGACGTCATCGAGCTGAACGTGTGCTAGAACTCGGAGGTGCCGTAGTTTCGGTGCTTGATCGGTCAGGCCGTGAAGACGTACGACTACATCAACCGCGTTGTTCTAACGCTTCCGCTTTCGGTCTACGAGGGTACGTAGACTAACTCTCCCCTCTCGTTGCTATGCATCAGGTAGATAGATCTTGCGTGATCGTAGGAAAATTTTAAAATACTACGTTCCCCAACAGTGGCATCATGAGCCAGGTCTATGCGTAGATGATATGCACGAGTAGAACACAAGTGAGTTGTGGACGATACTAGTCATACTGCTTACCAGCATGTCATACTTTGATTCGGCAGTATTGTTGGATGAAGCGGCCCGGACCGACATTACGCGTATGCTTACGCGAGACTGGTTCTACCGACGTGCTTCGCACACAGGTGGCTGGCGGGTGTCAGTTTCTCCAAGTTTAGTTGAATCAAGTGTGGCTACGCCCGGTCCTTGTGAAGGTTAAAACAGCACATACTTGACGAAATATCGTTGTGGTTTTGTATGCGTAGGTAAGAACGGTTCTTGCTAAGCCCGTAGCAGCCACGTAAAACTTGCAACAACAAAGTAGAGGACGTCTAACTTGTTTTTGCAGGGCATGTTGTGATGTGATATGGTCAAGACATGATGAGTTATACGGTTTTGTATGAAATGATCATGTTTTGTAAAGTTAGCGGCAACTGGCAGGAGCCATATGGTTGTCGCTTTATTGTATGAAATGCAATCGCCATGTAATTGCTTTACTTTATCACTAAGCGGTGGCGATAGTCGTAGAAGCAATAGTTGGCGAGACGACAACGATGCTACGATGGAGATCAAGGTGTCGCGCCTGTGACGAAGGTGATCATGACGGTGCTTTGGAGATGGAGATCAAAAGCACAAGATGATGATGGACATATCATGTCACATATTTTGATTGCATGTGATGTTTATCTTATTATGCTTCTTATTTTGCTTAGTTCGACGGTAGCATTATAAGATGATCCCTTACTAAATTTCAAGGTATCAGTGTTCTCCCTGAGTATGCACCGTTGCAAAAGTTCGTCATGCCGAGACACCACGTGATGATCGGGTGTGATAAGCTCTACGTTCAAATACAACGGGTGTAAGCCAGTTTTGCACACGCAGAATACTCGGGTTAAACTTGACGAGCCTAGCATATGTAGATATGGCCTCGGAACACTGAAGACCGAAAGGTCGAGCGTGAATCATATAGTAGATATGATCAACATAAGATGTTCACCATTGAAACTACTCCATCTCACGTGATGATCGGACATGGTTTAGTTGATTTGGATCACTTGATCATTTAGATGACTAGAGGGATGTCTATCTAAGTGGGAGTTCTTAAGTAATATGATTAAATTGAACTTTAATTTATCATGAACTTAGTCCTCGTAGTATTAGCATATCTATGTTGTAGATCAATAGCTCGCGATGTTGCTCCCCGTTTATTTTTTATATGTTCCTAGAGAAAACTAAGTTGAAAGATGTTAGTAGCAATGATGCCGAATTGTTCCGTGATCTGAGGATTATCCTCATTGCTGCACAGAGAATTATGTCCTTGATGCACCGCTAGGTGACATACCTATTGCAGGAGCAGATGTAGACGTTATGAACGTTTTGACAAAAGCTCGGTATGATGACTACTTGATAGTTTAAGTGCACCATGCTTTATGGCTTAGAACCGGGACTTCAAAAACGTTTTGAACGCCACGGAGCATATAAGATGTTCAAGAGTTGAAATTAGTATTTCATACTCATGCCCGTGTCGAGAGGTATAAGACTTCTGACAGTACTTTGCCTACAAGATGGAGGAGAATAGCTCAACCAGTGAGCATGTCCTCAGATTGTCTGGGTACTACAATTACTTGAATCAAGTGGGAGTTAATCTTCCAGATAAGATAGTAATTGACAAAGTTCTCTAGTCACTATCACCAAGTTAGTAGAACTTCGTGATGAACTATAATATGCAAGGGATGACGAAAGGAATTCCCGAGCTCTTCGCAATGCTGAATTCGGCGAAGGTAGAAATCATGAAAAAGCATCAAGTGTTGATGGTTAACAAGACCACTTGTTTCAAGTAAAGGGCAAAGGGATAGAAGGGGAACTTCAAGAAGAATGACAAGCAAGTTGTCACTCCCTTGAAGAAACCCAAAGCTAAAACTCAAGCCTGAAACTAAGTGCTTCTACTGCAAAGGAAATGGTCACTGGAAGTGGAACTGCCCTAGATACTTGGCGGATAAGAAGGATGGCAAAGTGAACAAAGGTATATTTTGATATACAGATTATTGATGTGTACTTTACTAGTGTTCATAGCAACCCCTGGGTATTTGATACCGGTTCAGTTGCTAAAATTAGTAACTCGAAACGAGAATTGCAGAATGAACAGAGACTAGTTAAAGGTGAAGTGACGATGTGTGTTGGAAGTGGTTCCAAGATTGATATGATCATCATCGCACACTCCCTATACTTTCGGGATTAGTGTAAAACCTAAATAAATGTTATTTGGCATTTGCGTTGAGCATGAATATGATTTGATCATATTTGTTGCAATACGGTTATTCATTTAAAGTCATAGAATAATTGTTATTCTGTTTACATGAATAAAACCTTCGATGGTCATACACCCAATGAAAATAGTTTGTTGGATCTCGATCGTGGTGATACACATATTCATAATACTGAAGCCAAAAGATGCAAGGTTAATAAAGATAGTGCAACTTATTTGTGGCACTGCTGTTTAGGTCATAATGGTGTAAAGCGCATGAAGAAACTCCATAGTGATGGACTTTTGGAATCACTTGATTATGAATCACTTGGTGCTTGCGAACCATGCCTCATGGGCAAGATGACTAAAACTCCGTTCTCCGGAACAATGGAGCGAGCAACAGATTTGTTGGAGATCATACATACAGATGTATGTGGACCAATGAGTGTTGAAGCTCGCGGCGGGTATCGTTATTTTCTGACCTTCACTGATGATTTGAGCAGATATGGGTATATCTACTTAATGAAGCACAAGTCTAAAACATTTGAAAAGTTCAAAGAATTTCAGAGTGAAGTGGAGAATCATCGTAACAAGAAAATAAGAGTTTCTACGATATGATCGTAGAGGTAAAATATTTGAGTTAGCGAGTTTGGCCTTCAGTAAAAACAATGTGAAATAGTTTCACTACTCACGCCACCTGGAACACCATAGTGTAATGGTGTGTCCGAACGTCATAACCGTACTTTATTAGATATGGTGTGATCGATGATGTCTCTTACCGATCTACCACTATCGCTTTTGGGGTTATGCATTAGAGACAGATACATTCACGTTAAATAGGGCACCATCTAAATCCGTGGAGATGACACCGTATGAACTGTGGTTTGACGAGAAACCTAAGCTGTCATTTCTTTAAGTTTGGGACTGCGATGCTTATGTGAAAAAGTTTCAACATGATAAGCTCGAACCCAAATAGGAGAAGTAAATCTTCATAGGATACCCAAAAGAAACTGTTGGGTACACCTTCTATCAGAGATCCGAAGGCAAGGTCTTTGTTGCTAAGAGTGGATCCTTTCTAGAGAAGGAGTTTCTCTCGAAAGAAGTGAGTGGGAGGAAAGTGGAACTTGATGAGGTAATTGTACCTTCTCCCGAATTGGATAGTAGTACATCACAGAAATTGGTTCCAGTGATTCCTACACCAATTAGTGAGGAAGCTAATGATGATGATCATGAAACTTCGGATCAAGTTACTGCTGAACTTCGTAGATCAACCAGAGTACGTTCCGCACCAGAGTGGTACGGCAACCCGGTTCTGGAAGTCATGTTACTGGACCATGATGAACCTACGAACTATGAGGAAGCAATGATGAGCCCAGATTCCGCAAAATGGCTTGAGACCATGAAATCTGAGATGGGATCCATGTATGAGAACAAAGTGTGGACTTTGGTTGACTTGCCCGATGGTCGGCAAGCCATCGAAAATAAATGGATTTTCAAGAGGAAGACTGACGCTGACAGTAATGTTACTGTTTACAAAGCTCGACTTGTTGCGAAAGTTTTTCAACAAGTTCAAGGAGTTGACTACGATGAGACTTTCTCACCCGTAGCTATGCTTAAGTCTGTCCGAATCATGTTAGCAATTGTCGCATTTTATGAAATCTGGCAAATGGATAACAAAACTGCATTCTTTAATGGATTTATTAAAGAAGACTTGTATATGATGCAACCAGAAGGTTTTGTCAATCCTAAAGGTGCTAACAAAATGCGCAAGCTCCAGCGATCCATCTATGGACTGGTGCAAGCATCTCGGAGTTGGAATATACGCTTTGATAAGTTGATCAAAGCATATAGATTTATACAGACTTGCGGTGAAGCCTGTATTTACAAGAAGTGAGTGGGAGCACTACAACCTTTCTGATAAGTATATGTGAATGACATATTGTCGATCGGAAATGATGTAGAATTTTCTGGAAAGCATAAAGGAGTGTTTGAAAGGAGTTTTTCAAAGAAAGACCTTGGTGAAGGTGCTTACATATTGGGCATCAAGATCTATAGAGATAGATCAAGACGCCTGATAAGACTTTCGATGAGTACATACCTTGATGTGATTTTGAAGTAGTTCAAAATGGATCAGTCAAAGAAGGAGTTCTTACCTGACTTGTAAGGTGTGAAGTTGAGTAAGACTCAAAGCCAGACCACGGCAGAAAAATATAGAGAGAATGAAAGTCATTCCCTATGCCTCAGCCATAGGTTCTATAAAGTATGCCATGCTGTGTACCAAACATGTTGTGTACCTTGCCATGAGTTTGTCAAGAGGGTACAATAGTGATCCAGGAGTAGATCACTGTACAGCGGTCAAAATTATCCTTAGTAACTGGATGACTAAGGAAATGTTTCTCCATTATGGAGGTGATAAAGAGTTCGTCGTAAAGGGTTACGTCGATGCAAGCTTTGACACTAAATCCAGCTGACTCTAAGTATCAATCTGGATGCGTATTGAAAGTGGGAGCAATTAGCTAGAGTAGCTCCATGCAGAGCATTGTAGACACATAGACATTTGCGAAATACATACGGATCTGAATGTGACAGACCCATTGACTAAACTTCTCTCACAAAGCAAAACATGATCACACCTTAGTACTCTTTGGGTGTTAATCACATAGCGATGTGAACTAGATTATTGACTCTAGTAAACCCTTTGGGTGTTAATCACATGACGATGTGAACTATCGGTGTTAAATCACATGGCGATGTGAACTAGATTATTGACTCTAGTGCAAGTGGGAGACTGAAGGAAATATGCCCTAGAGGCAATAATAAAGTTATTATTTATTTCCTTATATCATGATAAATGTTTATTATTCATGCTAGAATTGTATTAACCGGAAACTTAATACATGTGTGAATACATAGACAAAACAGAGTGTCCCTAGTATGCCTCTACTAGACTAGCTCATTGATCAAAGATGGTTATGTTTCCTAGCCATAGACATGAGTTGTCATTTGATCAATGGGATCACATCATTAGGAGAATGATCTGATGGAC
>LR738711.1:874622404-874653004 GCA_902687465.1 Secale cereale | reverse complement strand
ATTGTCGGAGAGGTATCTCTGGGCCCACTCGGTAATGCACATCACTATAAGCCTTGCAAGCATTGCAGCTAATGAGTTAGTTGCGGGATGATGTATTACGGAACGATTAAAGAGACTTGTTGGTAACGAGATTGAACTAGGTATTGAGATACCGACGATCGAATCTCGGGCATGTAACATACCGATGACAAAGGGAACAATGTATGTTGTTATGCGGTTTGACCGATAAAGATCTTCGTAGAATATGTGGGAGCCAATATGAGCATCCAGGTTCCGCTATTGGTTATTGACCGGAGACGTGTCTCGGTCATGTCTACATAGTTCTCGAACCCGTAGGGTCCGCACGCTTAAGGTTTCGATGATAGTTTTATTATGAGTTTATGAGTTTTGATGTACCGAAGGAGTTCGGAGTCCCGGATGAGATCGGGGACATGACGAGGAGTCTCAAAATGGTCGAGACGTAAAAATCGATATATTGGACGACTATATTCGGACATTGGAAAGGTTCCGAGTGATTCAGGTATTTTCGGAGTACCGGGGAGTTACGGGAATAGAGGAGAGAGGCCAAAAGGAAGGAGGCGTGCACCCCCCTTCTGGTCCGAATTGGACAAGGGGTGCAGCCCCCTTTTCCTTCTCCCTCTCCCCCTCTTTCCTTCTCTCCTACTCCGGAAAGGAAAGGGGAATCCTACTAGGACTTGGGAGTCCTAGTAGGACTCCCCACACTTGGTGCGCCCCCTCTAGGGCCGGCCTCTCCCTCCCTCCTTTATATACGGGGCAGGGGGGCACCTCTAGACACAACAATTGATCTCTTGATCTCTTAGCCGTGTGCGGTGCCCCCCTCCACCATAGTTCTCCTCGATAAATATTGTAGCGGTGCTTAGGCGAAGCCCTGCGACGGTAGAACATCAAGATTGTCACCATGCCGTCGTGCTGACGGAACTCTCCCTCGACACTCGGCTGGATCGGAGTTCGAGGGACGTCATCGAGCTGAACGTGTGCTAGAACTCGGAGGTGCCGTAGTTTCGGTGCTTGATCGGTCAGGCCGTGAAGACGTACGACTACATCAACCGCGTTGTTCTAACGCTTCCGCTTTCGGTCTACGAGGGTACGTAGACTAACTCTCCCCTCTCGTTGCTATGCATCTGGTAGATAGATCTTGCGTGATCGTAGGAAAATTTTAAAATACTACGTTCCCCAACAACGTTCAGCTTGATGACGTCCCACGAGCTCTTGATCCAGTTGAGCTACACGGGAGAGTTTCGTCAGCACGACGGCGTGATGACGGATATGATGTATTCACCGGCGCAGGGCTTCGCCTAAGCACTGCGACGGTATGACCGAGGTGTGTTTCTGTGGAGGGGGGCACCGCACACGGCTGGAACAATTCAACTTGTGTGTCTTTGGGTGCCCCCCTTGTTGGGGAACGTTGCATGGAAAACAAAAATTTTTCTCTACGTTCACCAAGATCAATCTAGTAGATGCAACTACGAGGGGATAGTAGGATCCACATACCCTTGTAGATCGCTAAGCGGAAGCGTTATGAACGCGGATGATGGAGTCGTACTCGTCGCGATTCAGATCGCCGAAGACCTAGCACCGAAGCAACGGTGCCTCCGCGTTCTTCACACGTACGGCTCGGGGACGTCTCCTCCTTCTTGATCCAGCAAGGGGTGGAGGAGAGGTTGATGGAGAACCGGCAGCACGACGGCGTGGTGGTGATGGTGGAGGAGAACTCCGGCAGGGCTTCGCCTAAGCACCGCGGGAGAAGAAGATGTTATGGGAGAGGGAGGGCAGCACCGAGGCACGAACTTGTGTTTGCTGCCCTCCCTTTGCCTCACTATATATAGGGGGGGTGGAGAGGTGAGGGCGCCCTAGGGTTTCCCCCCTAGGGGGCCGGCGGCCAGGGCAAGGGGGGGCGGCGGCCAAGGCAGGGGGGGCGGCGGCCAGGGCCAGGCCCTAGGGTTTCCCCCCCTAGGTGCCTTGCCCCCCAAGGCTAGGGGGTGCGGCCACCCTAGAGGGGTCCACCCCCTTTGGCGCACAAGGAGAGGGCCCAGGGGGGGCGCACAGCCCCTTGAGGGCTGTGGTGTTCCCCCTTGTGGCCCATTAGGCCCAGAACTGCTTCCGGAACCCCCGAAACCCCTTTTCGGTATTCCGCCGATTTCCCGATGCTCTCCGGAACACTTCCGGACTCCGAAACCTTTCATCCTATATATCAATCTTCGTCTCCGGACTATTCCGGAGACCCTCGTCACGTCCAGGATCTCATCCGGGACTCCGAACAACCTTCGGTAACCATACACTTTTCTCACTAACAACCCTAGCGTCACCGAACGTTAAGTGTGTAGACCCTGCGGGTTCGGAAACCATGTAGACATGACCGAGACACTCCCAGGTCAATAACCAATAGCGGGATCTGGATACCCATATTGGTTCCCACATGTTTCTCGATGATCTCATCGGATGAACCACGATGTCAAGGATTCAGGCAATCCCGTATACAGTTCCCTTTGTCTCGTCGGTATGTTACTTGCCCGAGATTTGATCGTCGGTATCTCTATACCTAGTTCAATCTCGTTACCGGCAAGTCTCTTTACTCGTTACCGTAATACATAATCCCGTGACCAACTACTTAGTCACTTTGAGCTCATTGAGATGACGTATTACCGAGCGGGCCCGGAGATACCTCTCCGTCACACGGAGTGACAAATCCCAGTCTCGATCCATGTCAACTCAACAGACACCCTCGGAGATACCTGTAGAGTACCTTTATAGTCACCCAGTTACGTTGTGACGTTTGGCACACACAAAGCACTCCTACGGTGTCAGTGAGTTACATGACCTCATGGTCATAGGAACTTATACTTGACATGCAGAAAACTATAGCGATAACTGACACGATCAAAAGCTATGTTTAACGTTTGGGTCTCGTCCATCACATCATTCTCCTAATGATGTGATCCCGTTACCAAATGACAACTCATGTCTATGACCTGGAAACCGCGGTCATCTTTGATCAACGAGCTAGTCCTGTAGAGGCTCACTAGGGACACAAAGTCTGTCTATTCATCCACACATGTATTTGAGTTTCCAATCAATACAATTATAGCATGGATAATAAACGATTATCATGAACAAGGAAATATAATAATAACTCTTTTATTATTGCCTCTAGGGCATATTTCCAACAGTCTCCCACTTGCACTAGAGTCAATAATCTAGCATTACAAGGTAATGAATCTAACACCCATAGAGTCTTGGTGTTGATCGTGCTTAGCCCGTGGAAGAGGCTTAGTCAACGTATCTGCAACATTCAAATCCGTGTGTACTTTGCAAATGTTTATGTCCTCCTCCTTGACCGAATCGCGGATGGAATTGAAGCGTCGCTTTATGTGTCTGGTCCTCTTGTGAAACCTTGGTTCCTTGGCACCAGTGTTGTCACAGAACAGAGTCATTGGGTTCAGTGCACTAGGCACAACTCCAAGATCTGTCATGAACTCCTTCATCCAGACACCTTCCTTTGCCGCCTCCGAGGCAGCTATATACTCCGCTTCACATGTAGAATCAGCTACCACGCTCTGCTTGGAACTGCACCAGCTTACCGCTCCCCCGTTGAGAATATATACGTATCCGGTTTGTGACTTAGAGTCATCCGGATCAGTGTCAAAGCTTGCATCGACGTAACCCTTTACGACGAGCTCTTGATCACCTCCATAAACGAGAAACATATCCTTAGTCCTTTTCAGGTACTTTAGGATATTCTTGACCGCTGTCCAGTGATCCATACCAGGATTACTCTGAAACCTTCCGGCCATACTTATGGCAAGGCTGACATCTGGTCTTGTGCACAGCATCGCATACATGATAGAGCCTATGGCTGAAGCATAGGGGACGACACTCATCTTTTCTCTATCATCCGCAGTCACTGGGCATTGAGTCTTACTCAACTTCGTACCTTGCAATACCGGCAAGAACCCCTTCTTGGATTGATCCATTTTGAACTTCTTCAAAACTTTATCAAGGTATGTGCTTTGTGAAAGTCCTATCAAGCGTCTTGATCTATCTCTATAGATCTTGATGCCCAATATGAAAGCAGCTTCACCGAGATCTTTCATCGAAAAACTCTTGTTCAAATACCCCTTCACGCTATCCAAAAATTCTATATCGTTTCCAATCAGCAATATGTCATCCACATATAATATTAGAAACGCTATAGAGCTCCCACTCACTTTCTTGTAAATACAAGCTTCATTGTAAACTTGTATGAACCCAAACGCTTTGATCACCTCATCAAAACGAAGATTCCAACTCCGAGATGCTTGCACCAGCCCATAAATGGAACGCTGGAGCTTGCATACTTTGTCAGCATTCTCTGGATCGACAAAACCTTCTGGTTGCATCATATACAACTCTTCCTTAAGAAAACCGTTAAGGAACGCTGTTTTGACATCCATCTGCCAAATTTCATAATCGAAATATGCAGCTATTGCTAACATGATTCGGACGGATTTAAGCATCGCTACGGGTGAGAAAGTCTCATCGTAGTCAATCCCTTGAACTTGTGAAAAACCCTTTGCCACAAGTCGAGCTTTATACACGGTGACATTACCGTCAGCGTCCGTCTTCCTCTTAAAAATCCATTTGTTCTGAATGGCCTTCCGCCCTTCAGGTAATACTTCCAAAGTCCATACTTTGTTTTCATACATGGATCCCATCTCGGATTTCATGGCCTCTAACCATTTGTCGAAATCTGGGCCCACCATCGCTTCTCCATAGCTCGTAGGTTCACCGTTGTCTAACAACATGACCTCCAAGACAGGGTTACCATACCACTCAGGTGCAGTGTGTACCCTTGTCGACCTACGAGGTTCGGTAGTAACTTGATCAGAAGCTCCTTGATCATCATCATTGGCTTCCTCTTCAACCTCTGCAGGCTCCACAAAAACATCTTTCTGTGCTGCGCTACTTTCTGGTTGAAGCAGAGGTTCAATAACCTCATCAAGTTCTACCTTCCTCCCACTCAATTCTTTCGAGAGAAACTCTTTCTCGAGAAAGGACCCGTTCTTAGCGACAAACACTTTGCCCTCGGATCTGAGATAGAAGGTGTACCCAACTGTTTCTTTTGGGTATCCTATGAAGACACACTTGTCCGCTTTGGGTTCGAGCTTTTCTGGCTGAAGCCTTTTGACATAAGCATCGCAACCCCAAACCTTGAGAAAAGACAACTTTGGTTTCTTACCAAACCACAGTTCATACGGTGTTGTCTCAACGGACTTAGATGGAGCCCTATTTAAAGTGAATGCAGCTGTCTCTAACGCATATCCCCAAAACGATAGTGGCAAATCGGCAAGAGACATCATAGAACGTACCATATCTAATAGGGTTCGATTACGACGTTCGGACACACCATTACGCTGTGGTGTTCCAGGTGGTGTCAACTGTGAAACAATTCCACATTTTCTTAAGTGATCACCAAACTCATAACTCAGATATTCTCCCCCTCGATCAGATCGTAGGAACTTGATCTTCTTGTTACGATGATTTTCAACTTCACTCTGAAATTGCTTGAACTTTTCAAAAGTTTCAGACTTATGCTTCATCAAGTAAATATACCCATATCTACTTAAGTCGTCAGTGAAGGTGAGAAAATAACGATATCCACCGCGCGCCGTTACACTCATCGGACCGCACACATCAGTATGTATGATTTCCAATAAGTCACTTGCCCGTTCCATTGTCCCTGAAAACGGGGTCCTTGTCATCTTGCCCATGAGGCACGGCTCGCACGTGTCAAGTGATTCAAAATCAAGAGACTCCAAAAGTCCATCAGCATGGAGCTTCCTCATGCGTTTCACGCCGATATGACCGAGACGGCATTGCCACAAGAAAGTGGTATTATCATTATCTACTCTACATCTTTTGGCATCAATGTTATGAACATGTGTATCATCACTATCGAGATTCAATAAGAATAAACCCCTAACTTCGGGTGCATGACCATAAAAGATATTACTCATATAAATAGAACAACCATTATTCTCTGACTTAAATGAGTAACCGTCTCGCAATAAACAAGATCCAGATATAATGTTCATGCTTAACGCAGGCACTAAATAACAATTATTCAGGTTCATAACTAATCCCGATGGTAATCGAAGAGCGAGCGTGCCGACGGCGATCACATCAACCTTGGAACCATTTCCCACGCGCATCGTCACTTCGTCCTTCGCCAGCCTCCGTTTATTCCGCAGTTCCTGTTTAGAGTTGCAAATGTGAGCAACCGAACCGGTATCAAATACCCAGGCACTACAACGAGAGTTGGTAAGGTACACATCAATAACATGTATATCACATATACCTTTGTTGTTGTTGGCCCCCTTCTTGTCCGCCAGATACTTGGGGCAGTTCCGCTTCCAGTGGCCGTTCCCCTTGCAATAGAAACACTCAGTCTCTGGCTTGGGCCCAGCCTTGGGTTTCTTCACTGGATTAGCAACTGCTTTGCCACCCTTCTTAGAGTTACCCTTCTTGCCCTTGCCGTTCTTCTTGAAACTGGTGGTTTTATTGACCATCAACACTTGATACTCCTTCTAGATGTCTGCCTCAGCGACTTTCAGCATCGAAAACAGCTCGGCGATGGTCTTGTTCATCCCTTGCATGTTATACTGCTGCACGAAGCTCTTGTAGCTTGGAGGGAGTGACTGGAGAATTCTGTCAATGATAGCCTCATCCGGGAACACAAGTCCCAGATCAGCTATGCGGGTATAGTACCCAGACATCTTCAGTAAGTGCTCACTGACAGACGAATTCTCCTCCATCTTGCAAGCGAAGAATTTATCGGTGGTCTCATACCTCTCGATCTTAGCATTCTTCTCAAAGATGAACTTCAACTCCGTGTACATCTCATATGCACCATGACGTTCAAAACGCCTTTGAAGTCCTCCTTCCAAGCCGTACAACATGGCACACTGCACTATCGAATAGTCATCCGAACGCGTCTGCCAAACGTTCATAACGTCCGCAGAGGCTCCAGGAGCGGGGGGGTCACCTAGCGGTGCATTTAGGACATAAACCTTCTGGGCAGCTGTGAGGATGATCCTCAGATTGCGGAGCCAGTCCACAAAATTGCTCCCGTCATCTTTCAGTTTAGCTTTCTCTAGGAACGCATTAAAATTCAGGGGAGCTACTGCGCGAGCCATCTACAACCAAAATTTGCAAAGACATTTTAGACTATTGTTCATGATAAGTGAGTTATTACCTAATCAAATTAATTATAACTCCCACTCAAATTGACATCCTTCCGGTCATTCGAGCGTGACATGATCCAAATTCACCAACCCAAGTCCGATCATCACGTGAGATGAGGTGGTGTCAATGGTGAACATCAACATGTTGATCATATCTACTATATGACTCATGCTCGACCTTTCGGTCCTCCGTGTTCCGAGGCCATGTCTGTACATGCTAGGCTCGTCAAGTCTAACCCGAGTGTTCTGCACGTGCAAAACTGGCTTGCACCCGTTGTATGCGAACGTAGAGTCTATCACACCCGATCATCACGTGGTGCTTCGAAACGACGAACCTTCGCAACGGCGCACACTCGGGGGGAACACAATTTTATCTTGAAATTTCAGTGAAGGATCATCTTATAATGCTACCGTCGTCCTAAGCAAAATAAGATGCATAAAAGGATTAACATCACATGCAAATCATAAGTGACATGATATGGCCATCAACTCGTGCTTTTGATCTCCATCTCCAAAGCACCGGCATGATCTCCATCGTCACCGGCGCCACACCATGATCTCCATCATCATGATCTCCATCATCGTGTCGCCATCGGGGTTGTCGGCGCCCACCATGCTCTTACTACTATTGCTACCGTTTAGCGATAAAGTAAAGCATTACAAAGCGCTTAATGATTGACACGCAGGTCATACAAAAATTAAAGACAACCCTATGGCTCCTGCCGGTTGCCGTATGCATCGACATGCAAGTCGATATTAACTATTACAACATGATCATCTCATACATCAAATATAATTCATCATGTCATTGGCCATATCATATCACATGCATACCCTGCAAAAACAAGTTAGACGTCCTCTAATTTGTTGTTGCATGTTTTACGTGGTTGCTATGGGTATCTAGCAAGAACGTTTCTTACCTACGCAAAACCACAACGGTGATATTCAAGTTGCTATTTAACCTTCTACAAGGACCGCCTTGTTCTATTCCGATTCAACTAAGATAGGAGAGACAGACACCCGCCAGCCATCTTATGCAACAAAAGTCACATGTCTGTCGATGGAACCGGTCTCATGTACGTGGACATGTAAAGTTGGTCCGGGCCGCTTCATCCTATAATACCGCTGAATCAAGAAAGACTAAGGAGGGCAGCAAATTAAACATCAACGCCACAAACCCTTTTGTGTTCTACTCGAGAAAGCATCTACGCAAGATCCTAGCTCATGATGCCACTGTTGGGGAACGTTGCATGGAAAACAAAAAATTTTCTCTACGTTCACCAAGATCAATCTAGTAGATGCAACTACGAGGGGAGAGTAGGATCCACATACCCTTGTAGATCGCTAAGCGGAAGCGTTATGAACGCGGATGATGGAGTCGTACTCGTCGCGATTCAGATCGCCGAAGACCTAGCACCGAAGCAACGGTGCCTCCGCGTTCTTCACACGTACGGCTCGGGGACGTCTCCTCCTTCTTGATCCAGCAAGGGGTGGAGAAGAGGTTGATGGAGAACCGGCAGCACGACGGCGTGGTGGTGATGGTGGAGGAGAACTCTGGCAGGGCTTCGCCTAAGCACCGCGGGAGAAGAAGATGTTATGGGAGAGGGAGGGCAGCACCGAGGCACGAACTTGTGTTTGCTGCCCTCCCTTTGCCTCACTATATATAGGGGGGGTGGAGAGGTGAGGGCGCCCTAGGGTTTCCCCCTAGGGGGCCGGCGGCCAGGGCAAGGGGGGCGGCGGCCAAGGCAGGGGGGGGCGGCGGCCAGGGCCAGGCCCTAGGGTTTCCCCCCCTAGGTGCCTTGCCCCCCAAGGCTAGGGGGTGCGGCCACCCTAGAGGGGTCCACCCCCTTTGGCGCACAAGGAGAGGGCCCAGGGGGGGGGGCGCACAGCCCCTTGAGGGCTGTGGTGTTCCCCCTTGTGGCCCATTAGGCCCAGAACTGCTTCCGGAACCCCCGAAACCCCTTTTCGGTATTCCGCCGATTTCCCGATGCTCTCCGGAACACTTCCGGACTCCGAAACCTTTCATCCTATATATCAATCTTCGTCTCCGGACTATTCCGGAGACCCTCGTCACGTCCAGGATCTCATCCGGGACTCCGAACAACCTTCGGTAACCATACACTTTTCTCACTAACAACCCTAGCGTCACCGAACGTTAAGTGTGTAGACCCTGCGGGTTCGGAAACCATGTAGACATGACCGAGACACTCCCAGGTCAATAACCAATAGCGGGATCTGGATACCCATATTGGTTCCCACATGTTTCTCGATGATCTCATCGGATGAACCACGATGTCAAGGATTCAGGCAATCCCGTATACAGTTCCCTTTGTCTCGTCGGTATGTTACTTGCCCGAGATTTGATCGTCGGTATCTCTATACCTAGTTCAATCTCGTTACCGGCAAGTCTCTTTACTCGTTACCGTAATACATAATCCCGTGACCAACTACTTAGTCACTTTGAGCTCATTGAGATGACGTATTACCGAGCGGGCCCGGAGATACCTCTCCGTCACACGGAGTGACAAATCCCAGTCTCGATCCATGTCAACTCAACAGACACCCTCGGAGATACCTGTAGAGTACCTTTATAGTCACCCAGTTACGTTGTGACGTTTGGCACACACAAAGTACTCCTACGGTGTCAGTGAGTTACATGATCTCATGGTCATAGGAACTTATACTTGACATGCAGAAAACTATAGCGATAACTGACACGATCAAAAGCTATGTTAACGTTTGGGTCTCGTCCATCACATCATTCTCCTAATGATGTGATCCCGTTATCAAATGACAACTCATGTCTATGACCTGGAAACCGCGGTCATCTTTGATCAACGAGCTAGTCCTGCAGAGGCTCACTAGGGACACAAAGTCTGTCTATTCATCCACACGTGTATCTGAGTTTCCAATCAATACAATTATAGCATGGATAATAAACGATTATCATGAACAAGGAAATATAATAATAACTCTTTTATTATTGCCTCTAGGGCATATTTCCAACACCCCTGCCCCCGTATATAAAGGATCAAGAGGGGAGGGCCGGCCGGCCTCCTATGGTGCGGCTAGGGCAATCCTACTAGGAATAGGATTGCAATCCTATTCCTAGTAGGAGTCCACCAAGAAGGAAGAGAGGGAAAGGAAAAGAGGGAGAGGTGGCGCCCCCCAATCCTAGTCCAACTAGGATCCCTAGGTGGGGCGCCGGCCAGCCTCTATGGGCTGCCTCTCTTCTTTCCTCAAGGCCCACTATGGACCATCCCCCCTCGTAGGGGGTTCCGGTAACCCCCTCCGGCAATCCAGTTAAATCCGAAACTTTTCCGGAACACTTCCGGAATCCGAATATAGTCGTCCAATATATCAATCTTTATGTCTCGGACATTCCGAGACTCCTCGTCATGTCCGTGATCTCATCCGGGACTCCGAACTACCTTCGGTACATCAAAACTCATAAACTCATAATACCGATCATCATCAAACGTTAAGCGTGCGGACCCTACGGGTTCGAGAACTATGTAGACATGACCGAGACTCATCTCCGGTCAATAACCAATAGCGGAACCTGGATGTTCATATTGGCTCCTACATATTCTACGAAGATCTTTATCGGTCAAACCGCATAACAACATACGTTGTTCCTTTTGTCATCGGTATGTTACTTGCCCGAGATTCGATCGTCGGTACCTCCATACCTAGTTCAATCTCGTTACCGGCAAGTCTCTTTACTCGTTCCGTAACACATCATCTTGTGACTAACTCATTAGTCTTTTGCTTGCAAGGCTTATTGTGATGTGTGTTACCGAAAGGGCCCAGAGATACCTCTCCGACACTCGGAGTGACAAATCATAATCTTGATCTATGCAAACACCATGAATACTTTCGGAGACACCTGTAGAGCATCTTTATGATCACCCAGTTACGTTGTGACGTTTGATGGCACACAAGGTGTTCCTACGGTATTCGGGAGTTGCATAATCTCATAGTCATAGGAACATGTATAAGTCATGAAGAAAGCAATAGCAGTAAAACTAAACGATCAAAGTGCTATGCTAACGGATGGGTCTAGTCCATCACATCATTCTCCTAATGATGTGATCCCGTTGATCAAATGACAACTCATGTCTATGGCTAGGAAACATAACCATCTTTGATCAATGAGCTAGCCTAGTAGAGGCATACTAGGGACATACTATTTTGTCTATGTATCCACACATGTACTAAGTTTCCGGTTAATACAATTCTAGCATGAATAAAAGACATTTATCATGATATAAGGAAATACAAATAACATCTTTATTATTGCCTCTAGGGCATATTTCCTTCAAACTTGTGCACGGGCAGTAGCAGCGTCCCGTGGCAGGGCTTGCCACGCGCCCGCCAAGGCCCACTATGGTTCCTTTGGAGCCGTTCAAGAACAAAATATTCAAGTTAAAGAAACAAGACCCCAGCAAGAGGAGCTTGCCGGGAAGGCCGCTCCAGGCTCAAAACCACCCCTTTGGCACAAGACCCTGGCAAGAGGAGCTTGCCAGGAAGGCCAAAACATGGCATTTCAGGAGAATTGCCGTGGCGCATCGCGCGCCCCGGCAAGGCCCGGAGAGCGACAAGCTCCCGGGCGCGACAAGTTAACAACCGCGGCAAGGTGCAAGCCGCGGCAAGCTTCCACTATGTGCCCACGCTCCAGCTCATCCGGCCACGCGTCGCCCTGGGGCCCTTCCTGGTGCACGTGGCGGAAGGCTGTGCAGCCTGGAGTACACGGTGGCGAGCTGCGATGACGAGGCCACCATCGTGGCGGACGGAGACGCCCTGACGGACGCTTTTTGCACTGTTTGGGGCGACGGCGACGGGCATTTAATGCCCTTGTCCCCTGCCGTCAGGGTTAGGTATAAAGCACTATGCATACACTATTCCAACTACCGCCATTTTTACATTTTTACCCTCATCTACGTTGCCACCTGTCGGTGACCCCTTCGACCTATAAAAGGAGGCCCATGCGCAACGTAGAGGGGGTTCGGAGGTTCCGATTTTCGATCACTCTCATGCTCGGTGTAGCTAGCAACAAGTACTGTAGCTCTCCTCGCTCTCGAGCCAAGAACACAATACAAACCAAGGCAGGAGTAGGGTTTTATGCATCCGTGCGGCCCGAACCTGGGTAAACTGCTCGCGTGTACGCTTCGATCCGCTCTTTGTGCATCCTCCGCCCCCTTGCCGTACCGAAAAGGGGCTCCGGTCCCATAGGTGTCCGTGGGCGATCAGTTTCCCCGACATCTTTGGCGCGCCAGGTAGGGGCTGCGTCGAGGTTGTGTGAACCTGATCCAGTGTTCACGCGAGCAAAAACTTCAGCAACCTCATCTGCTTCATCGACATGCCGCCGAAGAAGAAGGCTTTGGAGGTAGCAGGCCCGTCCGCGTCGATCCCGCCACCACCAGAGCCAACGGTCGGTGGGGTAGACGCTGGCGGAAGGGCGGACGCCGGCGAAGAATCTCACGGCGTCGCCAAATCCAAGGACAAGACGGACGACCGAGCGCACTCCAAGACCTCGGCGTCCGTACACGCACCACGCCCCTCTTAGGAGGTGCCGGACCGGCAGCGATGTGGTACCCAAGGTACCATACGCTTGCTTGGACAAGGTCAAGCTGGCGGGTCGCGGGACGCTCAAGGCCAACGCGCTGGCACGAGCAAGGCGCGGTCGCCTGGACGAGACCCTGCTCCTTCTAACACAGTTAGAAGTCCGAGCATATCTCGCTCCTCGCACCGCTCGCCACCGCTCCCCTCCACTCCAGCAGAAGCTCTAGCTCGAGCTCAGCTGCTCCTCGATTTCCCTCCAGCGGCGGACAAGGCCGACGACTGGAGGGCCACCATCCAAAGCCTCATCGCCTTCGCCAATAACGACACTCCGCAGCAGCCGACGACGTCGCGGCCACGACAAGTTAGCCAGGCGCGGGCTGAGGGCGACAAGACCGCTGGGGGTGCAACTACCGTGCACTCCCCGCCCCGAAGGCCAAAATCCCCGACTCGCCGGATCAACATCGACGACGACTCCACGGCGTCGTCGGATCCACGGGCTCGCCACGATCAGCGCCAAGTCCTCGACGACAGACGACAAGAAGACGCTCGAACTCGCATCGAGCGTCGAAGAGAAGCGCGGCGGCAATCCGACCAGCGCGCTGGGCCCGCTATCGACGCGCACGCGCCCGGAGAACCAGGCGACTTGCCGTATGCAGCAGGTTGTCCTGCGTTCACCCGTGAGCTGCGGCAAGTCCAGTGGCCCAGCATGAAGAACTTCAAGCCCGACGTACCCGAGAAGTACGACGGCAAAACTCATCCGTCAGAGTTCCTCAGCATCTACACCATTGCGGTGCAGGCTGCCGGGGGACGAGACGAGAAGATACTAGCGAACTACTTCCCGCTTGTGCTCAAGCCGAACGTCAGATCTTGGCTCATGCACTTGCCGGAGAACTCTATTTCTTCGTGGGCCGACCTGTGCCACCAGTTTGTCGGCGCCTTCACGGGTGGCCACAAGCCCCATGGCCAGGAGAGCGACCTTCATATACTTTCCCAGAAGGAAGGAGAGTCCCTGCGAAAGTACATCCAGAGATTCAGCCGCGTCCAGCACAACATCCCGGACGTCCACCCTGCCGCGGTTATTAGCGTGTTCCATCAGAACATGCGTAACCGCAGGATGCGGGAGGAAATGGCGATGTGCAAGATATGAGACGTCAGTGAGCTCTATGCCCTGGCTGACAAGTGCGCACGCGCTGAAGAGGGGAGGAGACTCCCCGGGGAGGATACTGGAGCAGGGGGAACAGATAGTGAGGATGCCGCCCCGGCAAGAAAGAACCGGCGGCGGAACAATAAGAAAAAGAAGAACAAGGAAGTACTGGTCGTTGAGCAGTCCGGCAAGGAGGCTGGCGCCAAGAAAGCTCAGGCTGGTGGCTCCGGCAAGGAAGCTGCCGCTGTAGCGGCCACCGACAAGCAGGACGGCTCCGACAAGCAGTACTGCAAGATCCACCGCACCAAGGGCCACGATCTCTAGAACTGCAAAAGGGTCGAGTACCTCGTTGAATAGCAGAAGGCTGAGTACGAGCGACGCGACAAGGAGAAGGCCCAGGGAGGTGGAGGAGAGTCCGGCAAGAAGCGGCCATTCAATGGCCGGGGAGGACGCCGCGGCAAGGCCAAGCAGCGGCAAGGAGATAGACCTCCCCGCGGCCGCGACAAGGACGAAGACGAAGACGACGACGAAGACATGGACGACGGAGACAACAGCGAGCAGGAGTTCCAGAAGGCCACAGAAGTCCTGTGCGTCGATGGAGGTGCCTCTCTGCATACTTCCCACCGCCAACTCAAACAATGGGTGCGGGAAGTTAATGCAGCAGAGCCACCCGTCGAGTCGCGCAAACTCCTGAAGTGGTCCAGCACGCCCATCATCTTCAACATTGAGGATCACCCCGACCGCACGACTGCGGTCGGGTGTTTGCCGATGTTGGTTTCACCAACCATCCGCAACCTCAAGGTCACCAAGATGCTGGTTGACGGCGGGGCCGGCCTGAACCTGATCTCCTCTACTGTAGTCCGGAAACTATAGATCCCCGACAGTGAGCTCAAGGAGAGCGGCACGTTCCAAGGGATCAACCCGGGAAGGAGCAAGCCGAAGGGGGAAATCACATTGCCAGTAACCTTTGGCGGAGAGCTAAATTTCAGGACTGAGAGGATCACCTTTGACGTTGCCGATATCCCGTTGCCATACAATGGGATACTCGGCCGTCCAGCGCTCGCCAAGTTTATGGCAGCCTCTCACTACGCCTACAACATGCTCAAGATGCCAGGCCCGATAAGCGTCATCTCTGTCCCCGGCGACAAGAAGGACGCGCTTATCTGCGCCGACAAGATTTACCGGGACGCAGCAGCCGCAATAGACAGCGAGACACTTGCCGCTGAAGCTCCCGGGGGGAAGAACAAGACCAAGTCCGGCAAGAGCTCTGGGGCCCACTCCGGCAAACGCACCTCTTCGGAGTGCTACGCTGCCGTCGAGGACGCACCATCGAGCTCCATCGGCAAGTGCAAAAAGGGAATGGCAGCTCCGCCTGAAACCAAGAAGGTGTCCGCCAAGGAGGACGGCACTGGTGGTACTTTCACCATCAGTGCCACACTCGATCCTAAATAGGAAAGCGCGCTCGTTGCTTTCTTGCGGGCGAATGTCGACGTGTTTGCATGGCAACCGTCTGACATCCCCGGCGTTCCCAGGAAAGTGATTGAGCATAAGCTTGTCGTTTGTCCTCACGCGCGGCCCATCAAGCAGAAGGTCAGGAAGCAAGCGGGGGGGCGCCAAGAGTTTATTGCAGAAGAAATCAAGAAGCTGGAAGCGGCTGGCCTTGTCAGAGGCGTACTTCATCCCACGTGGCTGGCCAACCCTGTTGTCGTGCGCAAAGCAAATGGGAAGTGGAGGCTTTGTATAGACTTCACCGATGTGAATAAAGCTTGTCCCAAAGATCCATTTCCCTTGCCGCGCATTGACCAGATCGTTGACTCCACGGCTGGATGTGAGTTGCTTTCATTCCTTGATGCATACTCCGGATACCACCAGATACTTATGGCTGAAGAAGATGAAGAGAAGACCGCGTTCATTACTCCATGTGGCACTTATTGCTTTATACGCATGCCCTTTGGATTGAAGAATGCAGGTTCAATGTTTGCGAGGGTAGTTCACACTGCTTTTGAACCACAGATACACAGGAATGTAGAAGCTTACATGGATGATATAGTGGTCAAGAGCAAGGACAAAGATACCCTAATTCAAGATCTAGATGAAACTTTTGTGAATCTGCGCAAGATACAACTCAAGCTTAACCCCGAGAAGTGCGTGTTCGGAGTCCCCTCCGACAAGCTTCTCGGATTCTTTGTGTCCCAGAGGGGGATTGAAGCCAACCCCGAAAAGATCAAAGCCATTGAGCAGATCGAAGCTCCGAAGCGCGTCAAGGATGTACGGAGGCTTGCCGGTTGTGTGGCTGCTCTCAGCGGGTTCATTTCTAAGTCTGCAGAACGCGCCCTGCCGTTTTTCAAAATCTTGAAAAAGGCAGGTCCAATGAAATGGACTCCGGAAGCGGAGGCAGCGCTGCAAGACTTGAAAGGGTACCTGTCCTCCACTCCAATACTTGTCGCACCTAGGCCACAAGAGAAGTTGCTGCTGTACTTAGCAGCAACCAATCAAGTGGTTAGTGCTGCGTTAGTAGCGGAAAGGGAGGCAGATGAGGAGCCCATAGCCCCGGCAAGCACATCCAGCGACAAGAAGAAGGCTTCCCCGACGAGCTCTGGCCCTGACAAGGATGAGTCTGCGCAGATGCAAGAAGACGTGCGGAAGAAGATGGTGCAGCGCCCAGTTTATTTTGTCAGTTCCCTCTTGCAGGGGGCTAGGTCAAGATACTCTGGGGTGCATAAGCTGCTTTTCGGCCTCCTCATGGCCTCGAGAAAGCTGCGCCACTACTTCCAAGCACATGAGATAACGGTGGTCACTCGCTTTCCACTGAAAAGGATATTGCAAAATCCAGAAGCAACAGGCAGGATTGTCGAGTGGGCACTGGAGCTGTCAAGCTTTGGCCTTAAGTTTGAGAGTACTTCTACTATCCGGATCAGAGCATTGGCAGAGTTCATAGCGGAATGGACACCAACGCCAGATGAAGAAATTCCAGAGACAAGCATCCCCGTCAAAGAAGCGAGCAAAGAATGGATAATGTACTTCGATGGTGCCTTCTCACTGCAAGGCGTCGGCGCTGGCATGCTGCTTGTCGCGCCCACCGGCGAGCACCTCAAGTACGTCGTCCAGATGCACTTTCCCAAGGAGCAAGCAACAAATAATACTGCATAGTATGAAGGTTTGCTTGCCGTCCTCAGAATCGCAGCAGAGCTTGGGATCAAGAAGCTGATTGTGTGGGGTTATTCGCGGTTGGTTGTCCGCCAAGTGAACAAGAGCTACCAGAGTCCATTGATGGAAGCTTACGTCGACGAAGTGAGAAAACTTGAAGAGCACTTTGAAGGCCTATAGATGGAGCATGTTCCAAGAGCTCAAAATGACATCGCAGACGGCCTGTCAAAGTGTGCTGCACTAAAGCTACCTGTGGAACCAGGAATCTTTGTGCTCAAGTTAACTCAACCTTCCATTACACCATCAATTGGACAAAGTAAGAAGAGAAAGTTGGTCTATGGTGACTACTTGCCGGCAGAACTTCCTGAAGCCGCCGCCAAGGTCCCCAAGATCAACGACAAAGTTGCTGAGGAACAGTCTGCTCCTGCGGACCCTAGGGTCCGTACAGTTGAAGCAGGCGTTCCCGACAAGCTTTGCCCCGGCAAGCTTGCCGGGGAACGTCCAGCTCCGGCCGAACCACAGGTTCTTGCCGTAGAAGCTGACGTTCCCGCAGCAGCACTGATGCCTTTAGTCCTCGTTGTTGAGCCTCAGGCTCCAGCATGGGCGCAGCAGATTGTCCGTTTCCACCAAACTGGAGAACTTCCCGAAGAGCCAGAAGAAGCAGAAAGAATAACCCGGTAGTCAAGTATGTATCAGTTTGTCGGCGATGAACTGTACAGAAGAAGACTCAACGGTGTTAGATTGAAGTGCATTCCCCGGGAAGATGGGCAAAAGCTGTTGGCAGAGATACATGGAGGCATATGTGGCCACCACATTGGCGCAAGAGCACTTGCCGGCAAGGCGTTCCGGCAAGGTTTCTTTTGGCCAAAAGCCCTCCAGGATGCAACTGCACAAGTAACCAAGTGTGAAGCGTGCCAGTTCCATGCCAAGCAAATACATCAGCCAGCTCAAGCTCTCCAAACGATCCCTTTGTCCTGGCCATTTTTGGTCTGGGGGCTCGACATCCTCGGCCCTTTTCCCCGCGCAGCCGGGGGCTTTGAGTACTTGTACGTCGCCATCGACAAGTTCACAAAGTGGCCGAAAGTGGAACCAGTGAGAAAGGTGACCGCACAGTCAGCAGTCAAGTTCTTCAGGTCAATTGTTTGCCGTTTCGGAATCCCTAACAATATCATCACCGACAACGGCACACAATTCACAAGTCGCACCTTCATGCAATACGTCCAAGCCCTTGGCGCCAAGGTCTGCTTCGCTTCTGTTGCTCACCCGAGGAGCAATGGTCAAGCGGAGAGGGCAAACGCTGAAGTGCTGCGCGGGCTCAAGACAAGAACTTTCGACAGGCTGCACAAATGCGGAAGAAACTGGATTGAGGAGTTGCCGGCGGCTCTTTGGTCAATCAGGACGACACCAAATCGAGCCACTGGACAGACACCCTTTGCTCTTGTCTATGGAGCAGAGGCAGTTCTCCCCACGGAACTCGTATACGGGTCGCCTCGAGTGCTCGCTTACGATGAGCTCGAGCAAGAGCAGCTGCGGCAAGACGACGCACTGCTCCTTGAGGAGGACCGTCTTTAGGCTGCTGTACGAGCTGCTCGATACCAGCAAGCTTTGCGCCGCTACCATAGCCGCAAAGTTAAAGCCAGAAGTCTCGAGGAAGGTGACCTTGTTCTTCGGCGTGTTCAGTCCGCCAAGAATTCCAACAAGTTGACGCCGAAGTGGGAAGGCCCTTATCGGGTGAGACAAGTCACAAGGCCCGGCGCTGTCCACCTTGAGACCGAAGGGGGCTTACCGGTGAGCAACTCCTGGAACATTGAGCACCTTCGCAAGTTTTACCCATAAGGCGCGGTTGCTGTGATCCGCTCCGGCAACCACCTTTTGTACAAGTCTTGCCGTTGTTGTATGTGAACCTTTGTACAAAGCCGGGCGCAGTCCCCGTGCATCAGTAAAGCTTTTGTGCCTCGCACAACTTGTCATTTCATGCCTTTTTCGTTCTTCTTGCATGTATTATCTGACACTTTGTTCAGCACGCACCCCCGGTAAGCAATAACGAGCCGCAAGGCTCCGTATCTATGTTTCCTCCCTTTTTCTTTTTCTCTCAAGCAGAAGAAGTTTTTCCTCGCGCGCAAGTTTGCCGGGGGGGAAGGAGACAGTGATATGGACCAAGTGCCGTTCAAGAAAGCCTCGCCTTGCCAGGGAGCAGACGACACGAAAGCTAAGTTGCCAAAGTTTGAGCATTCAAATTTTTTAAATTTTAAGGTTATCTTCCTTGAACGACCGCACTTTGTATGGAAAACTTGTGCGCGGAGGAACCTACCCGTGGCTAGCCGCGCCCTTACTTTGTTTCGAGCACACTCAACGGCTTAAGTGTGCTGCGACAAGTGTCGTGCCCTTACTTCGTTTTCGAGTTCGCTCAACAACCTAAGTGTGCTGCGACTAGCCGCGGCGAGGTTTCTTGCCGGTAGCGGCATTGCCAGCAGGCTGCTGAAGTTCCGCACTCAGCGCTCGCGGCAAGGGTCCCTTCGCCGGCAAGTTCCCTAAAAGCGTAGGGTAAAAGCATACAAAGCATAGGAGTCGAACAAAGGAAATAACATTGCGTCAATAACCCAAAATAAAGTTATATTACAAGATGACTTGTCGCTTTTCTAACAAACTATTGTCCATAACGTGATTGGCAGCGACAAAGGAAGCAAAAAGGAAAATAGCCTAGTATGCGCGGTCACCGTCGACTCTCTTGATCTTGCCCACCTTGGCCACGATGGGCGCGACAAGGGTCTTAAGCGCCTCCTGGTCGGCGTCGGGCGGCAAGGTCCTGAGGACGTTCTCGAGGTTGAGTCCTGGGTTGCGGTAGGCTATCTTCATCAGCACCCTCTCCATGACTCCTGTGCAAAGCCTGCGCGCCTCGTTCGCCAACTACGTGGGGATCCTCTCCCGGAGCTGCTCAAGGGCCGGTGCCACTCCCCTGAAGAACAAGCTTAGCTTGGCGCTGTGAGGGAGGTTCTCGTCGGTGGAGTAGCCGAGGTGCTCTGTCCCCAGCCCCGCCAACTCCCTGTCGATATCAGCGGCGGCGGCGACAAGCCCCTCGGTCCAGTGCTCCACCGTCAGCCTGAAGTTGTTTTGGGAGAGGGCGGCGCTGTCCAACAGTGCCCTCTCAGCCCTGAGGTCCTCCTTCAGCTTCGTCTCCCGATTTCTGGCGCTGTCAAGTGATGCGGTGAGGGTGGACAGCTTCAACTCCAAGTCTGCAACGGAATCCTTGGCGATGGCGAGCTCCTTGCCCTTGTCGGAGAGACGGACCTGCAGCTCGGAGTGGCTGTGGGCGTCCTTCTCCCTCTCCAACGTGAGCGCAGCAACCTTCTCCTCGCTCGTCTTCAAGTGGATCTCCAGTTGCGCCACCCTCGCCTCCAAGTCTCTCTTGGCGGTCTCTGCAGCTGCAGCGGCATCCCTCGCTTCCTGCAGAGCTCCGCCAAGGGACTGTTCGCGCGCGGCAAGGTCGTCCTCGTGGCTATCGAGGTCGACCTTCCGCTGCGTCAGCTCACCTTCCCGCCGAGACAGCTCCTCGGCGGCGAGCCGTTGCTGCTCTTCTGCTTCGGCCTTTTCAAGTATGAACGCCTGATGCGCCTCGGCGAACTCCTCCCGCTCCTCCGCCAAGGATCGGAGGGCCGCCTGGTTGGCGGCCCGGAGCTCTTCGGCGCGCTTCTCCAAGTCGACGCCCGCCTTGGCGGCCAGAGCCTCTCGGGACTCCAGCTAGGCCTGCCTGGCGCGGTACAGGGCCAGGAGCCTCCACAGAAGCTGCTCCTCCTCGGGCTCGCTACTGCTGCCGGGCGCGTCGACAAACTTCAACCCGGCGGAGGCAAGGACTTCCCCATCGAAGAACTCTCCCTCCGTGATACGTCCAAAACGTATCTATAATTTGTGCTTGCTCCATGCCTCTTTTGGGTGATATTGCTATGTTATTTATACACTTTCATACACTTTTGATCATATTTGGACTAACCTATTAACTCAGTGCACCCCAGTGCCAGTTTCTGTTTTCGGCTGTTTTTGTATTTAAGGTTTTACCATTACGAGAACTGCCAGAAAAATCCCGGAAAAATTATATAAAAAATCAGCATTCCAGAAGCTTCCCGGCACCCGAAGTACAGCCGGAGGGGGGCCACCAGGGCTCCAGGCGCCCTGGTGGCGCGGCCCCCCTCCTGGCCGCGCCGGGGGGCCGCTGATGCCCTCCTTTGGCAGATATTTATATCGTGTCCCGAAACCCTCGTGACGGGAACCCTTTTACGCGATCTCATCTCTGTTCCGCCGCCGCCGCCGCTTCCAAAATCGGGAGCACCAGGAGAACTCTTCCCGGCACCCTGCCGGTGGGGAGGATCACCACCGGGAGCTTCTCCACCACCATGGATGCCTCCCGGATGAGTTGTGAGTAGTCTCCCTTGGACCATGGGCCCATGACCAGTAGCTATGTGATGTTCTCCTCCCGTTCTTGTGCTTAACTAATTAGTCCTCGTGAGCTGCCCTACATGATCGAGGCACATATGTAATCCTTATGCTGTTGCTATGTTGACTTTGCTAGGATCCGATGGATTGTGAGATTATGTTCAGATTGTGTTTGAGTAATATATTTGATCTATCTCTTTTATATTTATGTTCGTAAGTAATTCTTGCATGTTCTCCGTTGTTATTTATTGCTTTGGCCAAGTAGTAGGTAGTGACTCCAAGAGGGAACGTTATGCTTGATTGTGGGTTCATGCCCCTCGATGCCTAGCTTGAGTGACAGAAACATGAGTCTAGGGGATGTGCTGTTGCCACAAGGGGGAAAACAACGGTGCTTGTGCCCGCGGGTGCAAGGATTGTTTACTTTACGCAAAGTTCTTTTAATGCAGTTGTCTGTTGCTTTGAGTTTACACTATGGGTGGGACTCGCAACTTAATACCAGCGAGATGTTCTTGATAGATATCTCAAGGTGGATGATTAGTAGCAGATGCAGATGGATTTCGGTCTACTTGCCTTGGCGTACCGCCCATGCTTTGAACCTCTACCTTTCTTGCAACACAGTTAGCATTGGTTTGCGCACATAATTCTGTCAATTGCCCAGCTGTAATTCGTTTACCTCACATAGTTGTTTTATCGTCTTTTGGGAGAGAGACATCACTAGTGAACATCATGGGACCCCGGTCCATATTACCATCATTGATCACATCCGCTATTTACTTTCCGCTTTTTATTTACTATTGTAGCAATACCTATCACTATTATCACTTGCGTTTGATCCTTTGTAAACGACAAGGCCGGAGGGATTGACAACCTCTCTGTACTCGTTGGGAGCAAAGTTATTTGTATCTCTGTGCAGGTCCACGTTGATTGCTAATATATGGCGCCGTTAGCAGTTGACACCTTCTTGTTGAAACTGGGAGTCTCAGGGGAAATCGATCCTTGGTATCTTTGCCAAGGGAAAACTTCCGCTACACTGCATCTCAAACCTTCCACTTGGGGTAACCAACGAGGGGCGAGAAGCCATCACTCCGCGGGCGCCCTTGACGTAGATGCCCACGGGAGCTGAATGAAGACCCCGTTTCCAGCCTCCAGATAGGCGCCAGTTTCGGCCGCGGCAGCAGCAGGGTCGGCGGTCGGCGCAGCGTCGGACGCTCCTGCGGCCTCAGGGCCGTCAGTGCGACCACCGGTCCCCTCCTCAGCTGCCCCGTCGGCGGCCCTGGCTGCCTCTTCGACGGCAGGCTCGTCAGTACCGATCGCCTCTTCGGTGGCCGCGGCGTCACCAGCGTTGCCGCGCGCGGCCTCCTCGGTGGTGGCCTCCGTCTCCATAGGCTCTGGAGCGAACGAGTCTGAAGACAAGAAAAGAAGAAGAAAGAAGAAAGTAACTGTCAAGCAAATATCCAAAAAAGAGAAATCCAAGAGAAGAAAAGTACAAGGGTTACCTGCGCGGGCCTCTTCTTCGACGGGGTTCCTCACTGGGGAGTCCTCCCTCGGCGGCGTGGTGGTAGCCCCCGCCGGCGGAGGGCCGCTGGTGCCTTCCCTTGGCGGGGTGCTCGCCCTTGGCGGAGTACTCGCCCTTGGCGGAGTACCCTCCCTCGCCGGGGAGCTCCTCCTTGGCGGAGAGGCCGAGACATGCGGCTCGTCGGGAGCGATATCTTGGCGCTCCTGAGGCTGCTGCTCTGCTTCTGCACTAGTCAACGAACAAGCAAAACGTTAACAAGGATGAGAAGCCCACGCGCGCCCAACAAGCGGAGAGTGGTCAGAAGACTTACGCTGGGGGCTGCTCTGCGGAGCAGCTGGCTGGTCCGGCAAGCCTGTCGCAGGCGCATCCCCTGCTGCTGCGACGGGCTCGTCCTCAAGGTCGACCACTGGGATCTTGGCCCTCTTCGCCGCCCTCTGGGCCAGGGTCCTGGAAGACAGACAAAATCAGAATCAGGCGAAGAAAGTTCAAGACAAGAGCAACAAAAATCAAAAGAAATAAGAGTTGCCAGTACTTACTCTTCCTCCTCCTCATCGGAACTGAGCACGGAGAAGTCAAAGTCCGCCTCGCGCATCCCGGCGCGAGGAGCTGGAGGAGTAGGCACCCTCGGCCGCTTGGCGGGAGCAGGGACGATGGTCTGAGAAGACCCCGCCCCAGTTGTCGCCGAGGCACGAGGGGCGGCAGGAGCGTTGGCCCCAGCCCGGGAAAATCCTCCTCCAGCCGCTGCTGAAGCGCGGGGCACTCCCTTGGTGGCCTTGCCCGCCGCGGTGGCGCGTGTCAGACGGCGCTGCGGCTGCTGGCCCGCCGGCTGCCCCGCCGCGTCTGCGGCTTTGCGGAGGCGCCTCCTCGCTGGAGCCGGAGGACTTGCCGGTGGCGGTGAACTCCCCGAGGATGAAGAAGAAGAGTCGAGATTCAGAGACCCGACTGAGTCTTCGGCGGAATCACTTGATCCGGCGCCCTGATCGGCGGGCCCACTCGACTCTGTGCCTTGCTCGGCGGCCTCGCTTGTCCCAGCGGGTTGCCCGGCAGGCTTTATCAATTTGAGGAGCTCTTCCTCCTCGGTCAGACTCACCGCCTCTACTGCATCTGCCTCCTTCGGAGTATATCCAAACTCGCCCGCGGCCGCGGCTGCGGCTGCCTCTTCCAACCTGGTGGCAATATAAGCCATCTCCTGGTCAGTGGTGTCGCGGGTGAGGCCTCTCTTCTCGTCGGGATTGATTGGCAGCTCCACCAAGTTGTCGAAGAACATTTGCACGGCTTCGTCAGAAGGCTCCCGCCAAGTGGGGTCAATCCCATGGGAGTCACACCATGGCATCGCCGCGCGGATAGCGCTGAGCGACGAATTGTTGCATAGCGGAACTACGCCCCGCGGCAATGCGAACCACTCTGGATGTTTGGCGTCGTGCTTAAATAGCTCGTGGAGCATTCCGTTGAGCTCCATGACAGTGAAATTGTAGTTGAGGCCTGGGCGCAGCCTCATAAAGTCTGACGCGTTACCAAACTCCCAAGCAGGCCTTTTCCTCTCCTGCAAGGGAGCGATGCGGCGGCGAAGGAAATCTGCTCTGACAGCCCCTACAGTGAGCCTGGCTTGCCGGAGGCGAAGAATCCTAGTGATGGCTATCTTCAGCTTGTCGTCCTCAGGGGCCAGGTCACTCCAGTCATTGCCACGCACTATTGCAACTTGGCGCAAGGAAGTGAACTGTTGGGGTTCGTCCTCCATGATCCAGCACCAGTTGGCCCTCCACTCCTCCCACTTGCCGCGGAGTTCCCCAGTCAAGTAAGCCTCTTTCTTATGAAGCCTAAAGATCCAAGAAATCCCACAGGACAGAGGAGACCCAGACTCTACTCGAGGCGTAAAATAATGGCGGAAAAGAGCTACATTGGGGTAGACTCCGACAAAGTTCTCGCACAGATGTGCAAAAACGGCCATGGTCAGGACAGCGTTTGGGGTGAAATCAAGGAGATGAAACCCGTAGGTGTTCATAATATCGCAGAAGAATTCGGAGTATGGTGGGCAGAGTCCGCAATAGAAGAACAGAGCGAAATAGGCGTATCCTCCCGGAAACATGTCGCAGGCCTCAGCGGGGAGTACCTTGGTGTGCGGGTGCGCTTTTGTCTCCCTCGACCAGAAGAGGTAGAAGGAGTCCTTCAGCTCCCTCGCGCCGAGCCTCGGCAGGAAGACCGCCATCTTCTTCCGCATTGCTGCTAGCTTCAGCGCCCTGGCAGTCTTCGCGGCTTTCACCTTGTCGCCCTTCGGGGCCATGGCGGGGATGGCGAGGGAAGTCGACGGCGCTGGAGATGCTGGCGGCGGCGGAGGAAGGGCGGAGCGCTGCTCTCTTTCAACCTTCGGGGAGGAGGGGAGCAGCGGGGGTTTCTGGAGGTTGAAGAAGCAATGAGCGAATGGAAGGAACTGCCCCTGTTTCCCCTGCTTTTAAGGGGGAGAGGGGGACGTTCCGCATTTTCTCCATTAAAGAAACAGGCCACGATCTCTCCCACGACGCCGCAATCGACGCGTGCCGTTAGGGAGAGGCGCGGTGGATACGGAGTGGGATGCGGCGCGCCGTGGGCCGCGTGTGCCCGTGCACTGTTTTGGGCCTGGCCCAACAGCGCTCGGCACCGTGTGTGGCCCAGGCCCGGGGGCTCCTGTCGGCGTACTAAAGTAGGGGTACCTTAGTATCCCAACTTGTGCACGGGCAGTAGCAGCGTCCCGTGGCAGGGCTTGCCACGCGCCCGCCAAGGCCCACTATGGTTCCTTTGGAGCCGTTCAAGAACAAAATATTCAAGTTAAAGAAACAAGACCCCGGCAAGAGGAGCTTGCCGGGAAGGCCGCTCCAGGCTCAAAACCACCCCTTTGGCACAAGACCCTGGCAAGAGGAGCTTGCCAAGAAAGCCAAAACATGGCATTTCAGGAGAATTGCTGTGGCGCATCGCGCGCCCCGGCAAGGCCCGGAGAGCGACAAGCTCCCGGGCGCGACAAGTTAACAACCGCGGCAAGGTGCAAGCCGCGGCAAGCTTCCACTACGTGCCCACGCTCCAGCTCATCCGGCCACGCGTCGCCCTGGGGCCCTTCCAGGTGCACGTGGCGGAAGGCTGTGCAGCCTGGGGTACACGGTGGCGAGCTGCGATGACGAGGCCACCATCATGGCGGACGGAGACGCCCTGACGGACGCTTTTTGCACTGTTTGGGGCGACGGCGATGGGCATTTAATGCCCTTGTCCCCTGCCGTCAGGGTTAGGTATAAAGCACTATGCATACACTGTTCCAACTACCACCATTTTTACATTTTTACCCTCATCTACGTTGCCACCTGTCGGTGACCCCTTCGACCTATAAAAGGAGGCCCATGCGCAACGTAGAGGGGGTTCGAAGGTTCCGATTTTCGATCACTCTCACGCTCGGTGTAGCTAGCAACAAGTACTGTAGCTCTCCTCGCTCCGGAGCCAAGAACACAATACAAACCAAGGCAGGAGTAGGGTTTTACACATCCGTGCAGCCCGAACCTGGGTAAACTGCTCGCGTGTACGCTTCGATCCGCTCCTTGTGCATCCTCCGCCCCCTTGCCGTACCGAAAAGGGGCTCCGGTCCCATAGGTGTCCGTGGGCGATCAGTTTCCCCAACACCTGCCTACGTCAGATTCAGAAGAATGTGGATCCAAGTGATTTGCTGCGGGCTAAGAAGCCGGCTTCCGAGTCAGCTTTTCAGTCGGCGGGGGAGACAAAGCCCGTACACATTCACCCCACCAACCCCAATGTAGCACCGACCCACATCTCAACTACACTCGACAACAAATAGGAAGAAGCGCTCATCCAGTTCCTCCGTGAGAACTGGGACATCTTCGCATGGAAACCGTCTGACATGCCAGGTGTACCCAGGGGACTGGCTGAGAATCGTTTGCGAGTCGACCCAAAAGTGAAGCCCGTAAAGGAACATCTCCGTCGGTCCGCCGCGGAGAAGAGAAAAGCAATTGGCGAAGAGGTGGCTCGGCTTCTCGCACCTGAGTTCATCTGCGAGATCTACCACTCCGAGTGGCTCGCCAATGTGGTCATGGTCCCCAAGAAGGACAAGTCCCTCCGCATGTGCATCGATTTCAAGCATATCAACCGGCCCTGCCCGAAAGATCATTTTCCTCTCCCCCGCATTGATCAGATAGTCGACTCGACTGCGGGATGCGAGCGCTTCTCCTTCCTAGACGCGTATTCCGGGTATCATCAGATCCGACTGTTTGGACCTGATGAAATCAAAACAGCCTTCATCACCCCATTCGGGTGTTTCTGTTATGTCACCATGCCTTTCGGTCTCAAGAATGCCGGCGCTACCTTCATGCGCATGATTCAAAAATGCCTTCTGAAGCAAATCAGTCGGAATGTGGAAGCATACATGGATGACATCGTGGTCAAGTCACGCAAAGGTTCCGACCTGCTGACTGACCTCGCTGAGACATTCGCAAATTTGAGAAGCTATGATATCAAGCTTAATCCGTCAAAGTGTACATTCGGAGTTCCAGGCGGTAAGTTACTCGGTTTCCTTGTTTCAGAACGAGGAATCGACGCCAACCCAGAAAAAGTCAGTGCCATCCTCTGAATGAAGCGTCCCGAGTGTATACACGACGTCCAGAAGCTAACTGGTTGCTTGGCCGCATTGATTCCGTTCATTTCTCGTCTCGGTGAGAAGGCATTACCTCTCTACCGACTGGTGAAGAAATCTGAAAAGTACGAGTGGAATTTTGAAGCTGAAGCAGCGTTTGAAGAGCTCAAAGCCCTGCTTTCCATCCAGCCGGTGCTTGCTGCCCTAGTCAGCAAGGAGCCTCTTTTACTGTACATCGCAGCCACCGGACAAGTTGTCAGCACTGTACTCACGGTCGAGCGGGAAGAAGAAGGCAAAGCCTACAAAGTCCAATGCCCAATATACTACATTTCCGAAGTATTGACTCCCTCCAAGCAAAGATACCCGCATTACCAAAAGCTTGTGTATTGGATTTACTTGACCGCAAAGAAAGTTGCTCATTACTTCTCGGATCATTCAATCTCAGTCGTGAGCGACGCCCCACTGTCAGAAATCCAGAACAACCGAGACGCAACCGGTCGAGTGGCAAAATGGGCGAATGAACTTCTTCTGCTAGATATCAAGTTTGAAGCGAAGAAAGCTATCAAGTCTCAGGCAATAGCAGATTTTGTGGCCCAATGGGTCGAACAGGAGCAGCCGACTCAGATCCAGTAGGACCACTGGACTATGGTCTTTGACGGATCCAAGATGTTGAATGGATCCGATGCAGGCGTGGTTTTGGTATCCCCCAGGGGCGACAAGCTCAGCTACGTCCTTCAAATCCACTTCGATTCATCAAACAACGAAGCTGAATACGAGGCGCTTTTGTATGGGTTGCGTATGGCCATCTCACTCGGCGTCTGTCGCCTGATGGTCTACCACGACTCAGACTTATTGGTCAATCAGGTGATGAAGGAGTGGGACATCAGAAGCCCGGCAATGACCAGTTATTGCAGTGCAGTGCGAAAGCTGGAAAAGAAGTTTGAAGGTTTAGAGCTCCATCACGTGCCCAGAATCATGAATCAGCTTGCTGACGACCTCGCGAAGATAGGGTCCACTCGGAAGCCTATTCCCAAGAATGTGTTTTTGGAGCACCTGCACACCCCCTCAGTCAAAGAAGACCCCTTCACGGAGGAACCCCCACGGTCAATCAGCGCATCTGATCCGTCTGAAGTCGAGGTCCCCGCAGTAGTCGACCTAATCATGGAGATTTTGGTGATCACGCCCGACTGGACTGTGCCGTACATAGCATACTTGCTCAGACAAGAACTCCCAGAGGATGAAGAGGAAGCACGCTAGATCGTCCGTTGATCCAAAGCCTTCACCGTCATTCAGGGCCAGCTCTACAGGGAGAGTGTCACAGGAGTCGCTCAACGCTGCATCACCCCGAAAGAAGGTCGACTGATTCTGAACAAAATTCACTCGGGAACCTGTGGCCACCACGCTTCCTCTCGGACTATAGTGGCCAAGGCATACCGAGCTGGATTTTATTGGGCCCGAGCTAGCGAGATGGCAAAAGATATCGTAGACAAGTGTGAAGGCTGCCAGTTCTACTCCAATATGTCTCATTAGCCAGTGTCTGCCTTGAAGACCATTCTGTTGGTTTGGCCGTTTGCCGTTGGGGGGTTGGACATGGTCAGCCCCTCCAAAACTGGCAAAAGCGGATTCACTCACCTGCTCATGGCAGTCGACAAGTTTACCAAATGGATCGAAGCCAAGCCCATCAAGAACCTCGGCTCAAGCACTGCCATCAGCTTCATCAGAGAATTGATATTCAGATATGGAGTCCCCCACAGCATCATCATGGATAACGGCTCCAACTTTGACTCGGACGATTTCAGAGCTTTCTGTTCCTCCCAAGGCACGCGGGTCGACTACGCCTCCGTATCGCATTCGCAGTCGAATGGACAAGCAGAAAGGGCAAATTGTTTGATCCTCCAAGGCCTGAAGCCGCGGCTTATGCGCGACCTCAAGCATGCCGCCGGAGCTTGGGTGACTGAACTGCCATCTGTCTTATGGGGGCTGAGGACAACTCTGAACCGGTCGACTGACCGTACCCCCTTCTTCATGGTCTATGGAGCTGAGGCCGTGCTACCAAGTGACTTGTTGCACAATGCCCCCCGAGTGGAACTCTTCTCCGAGGCAGAAGCAGAAAAAGCCCGTCAAGATGCAGTTGACCTCCTGGAGGAAGAACGGGAGATGGTTCTGATCCGCTCGACCATTTACCAACAAGACCTGCGCCGATTCCATGCTCGCAATGTCCGGAGCCGAGCATTCCAAGAGGGAGACCTGGTTCTCCGAGTGCATCAGAAACGACCGCACAAACTTGCCCCAGCTTGGGAAGGCCCCTTCATCGTCACCAAGGTACTGCACAATGGGGCGTATCACATCTAAAACGTCGCCAAGAAGAAAGATGAACCCCGCCCGTGGAACGCGGACCTGCTCCACTGCTTCTATACTTGAAACACCCGATCAGTCGAGTTGTAATAAGAATCTTCCAGTTTGTTTTCAAAGACAAGTTTGCAGCAATTCCTTAATGATTGTTGATCTCTAAGATGTTGGTCCTCAAATCCCCTAGTGGGTGCTTAGCCGCGAACCCGATTCGCCTAAGTTACAAAAGCCACTCCGAGTGAAGAGCAACCCTCTCACTCGGGGGCTTAGCTGCGAGCCCGTAATCGCCTAAGTTACAAAAACCACTCCGAGTGAAGAGCAACCCTCTCGCCCGGTGGCTTAGCTGCAACCCCGTAATCGCCTAAGTTACAAAAACCACTCCGAGTGAAGAGCAACCCTCTCACTCGGGGGCTTAGCTGCGACCCCCTAATCGCCTAAGTTACAAAAACCACTCCGAGTGAAGAGCAACCCTCTCACCCGGGGGCTTAGTTGCGACCCCGTAATCGCCTAAGTTACCAAAACCACTCCGAGTGAAGAGTAGCCCTCTCACTCGGGGGCTTAGCCGCGGTCCTCCGAGCTACGCCATAAGTACAACTTGGCTCTGTCC
>LR738711.1:874609071-874622123 GCA_902687465.1 Secale cereale | reverse complement strand
CTCACTCGGAGGCTTAGCCGCGGTCCTCCGAGCTATGCCATAAGTACAACGTGGCTCTGTCCTCCGAGCTCCGCCACAAGTACAACATAGCTCGTAATCGCCTAAGTTACAAAAACCACTCCGAGTGAAGAGCAGCCCTCTCACTCGGAGGCTTAGCCGCGGACCTCCGAGCTATGCCATAAGTACAACGTGGCTCTGTCCTCCGAGCTCCACCACAAGTACAACGTAGCTCGTAATCGCCTAAGTTACAAAATCGACTCCGAGTGAAGATCAACCCTCTTACTCGGGGACTTAGCCGCGACCCCGTAATCGCCTAAGTTGCAAAAAATCACTCCGAGTGAAGAGCAACCCTCTCACTCGGGGGCTTATCTACGGTCCTCCGGGCCCCGCCACAAGTTCAACATCGCCATCAAGCGGCTCGACCATCAGAGTCGTGCCGCGGATACGACGTCGACTCGAAATCCAAAAGATCAAAAAGAGTCGGAAGCAAAACAAGCGAATGCAAAAGGAATCAAGTGCAGATAAAGCCCCGCAAGATTCGGGCAGAAGTACCTGGGCACCAAGCCCACGAGAGTTTAACGGTTACAAGATCACTCGGCATTCCGAGGCAAATAGAATCAAAGTATCAAAATTTGTTCACTCCCCAGGGGAGGAGGGCTTGCAGGCGCAATGAACTCATCCAGGTCAATCACGTCGGCAATACGGGTAGAAGCCTCCAAGAAAGTCTCCATGAACGATTGGAACTGGAGTTCCTTCGTGTTAGTGACCTTGAGTGCGGCCAGCCTCTTCTCCTTCACCTCCTTGCAATGCACCCGAACCAGAGACAGCGCAACGTCGGCTCCACAACGGGAAGATAATTTCTTCCACTCTTGCACTCGACCGGGGATCTCATTGAGTCGATTCATCAGGGACTCGAGGTCATTCTCTTGCACGAACCCCCTCCAGAGTGCAGCGTCGATCCGAGACATCACTGCCTTCAGTCGACCGAGATAGCCTGTGGCGCTGGTAAGGCGAGACTCCAACCTCAAGATGTTCATAGCAGCTTCATCCTTGACAATAGAGTTGGCGGGGTCCATACCAGTCTCGACCCGTCCAGTTTCCTCCTCGAAGTTACGGCAGAATTCTACACAAGGGAAAACACGACGAATTAGCAAGCAAGTTAGGAGTCGACCACCTTGATTCAGTCGAAGCAAAAGAGGCATACCTTCAAGCACAAGATACCACTTCTTGGCGAGATCACTCAGATAAGCCTCCAACTCGTTCTTCTTCTGAAAAATGCCCCCGTACTTCTCGTCCAGGGCATCCTTAGCCCCCTTCAGTCGAGTCACTTCCTTGTTGGCCGCGTCGAGAGAGCCCTTCAGCCTGGCCATCTCCGCCTCAAGCGTGCCGACCGAAGCCAGCTTCTGCTCCGCTAGTTCGGTTTTCTCCTGCGCCCTTTGCTCAGGTCAAGGTCCTTCTGCTCCAGGGCTGCCTTCATTTGATCTACAAGAGACATTACTACACAGATGAACATAAGGATACACATGACATATTCACTGAAGATCAGTCGACAAGCTCTTCACTTTAATTACCAGCCGCTCCGTCCTGGGTTTTCTTCAAATGATCCCGGGTCAGCTGCAAGTCAAGATTGAGCTGGACCTGCTTCTTCTCAAGATCTGCGAACTTGGCTCCGAACTCGCAAGATTTCTGCATCGACACAACAAGACAGAATTCTAAGACTACATCCGAGTCAAATACTCAACAGTAGTCTCTGGGACTACACCCAGTGGGTGCATTGAGCGTGCCCCACTGGTTCTCACTCGGTCAGATCAGCCCTGCCCGAGCCCAAAAAAATAGAGATTGATAAATTTTGTTCTCAGACCATGGCCGACTACCAGCAGTCGACCACGATCTCGGCGACTACACCCAGTAGGTGCACTGAGCGTGCCCCCACTGGTTCTCACTCGGTCGAATCAGTCCTGCGCAAGTAAGAAGGGTTCGAGACAAATGAACAAGACAAATTCTAAAGACCACGACCGACTGACTTCAGTCAACCGTGGTCTCAGGGACTACACCTAGTGGGTGCACTCAGCGTGCCCCCACTAGTCCAATCGATTGGGTTACAAGAGCTAAAGCTACAAGAGCAAACACCCAGTGGGTGTGACATCATCTCACGAACAAAGCAGCAATTTCCAGAACGAAGACTACAACAACATGGCAAACCAGTCGGAAGAGACAGACATGGACATTAGTTCGAAGAGCCGAGCTAGCGTTATAGACAGCCATGCTAGCCTCATACGCCGATTTCGTTCGCTCCATCATCAATCCCGCCTGACGAACGTCTTCTTGGGCCACATTCACGGGATCCTCCATGACGTAATGGGTGGTGAAGAGAACAGACGGCGGAGTAGTCACTCGGCCGACAGCTAGGTCAGTTGACGAGGAGGGACGGACAGTCGACACAGGAACGGCAAAGGAGATCGTGGTCAGAGCCATGTCCCCCTGTTGCTAGGCCTTAGAGCCGGAGGGTGTCTTCCGACCCCTCCTTCCTGCGCCTCGTCGAGTCACTTCCGCGCGCTCCTTCTCGTCGTTGTCATCATCAGGAAGCTCTATGACATTGCGTGGCCCTTCAGAAGACAGTTAAGAAATTCAGTCGACTGATAATTCAAATAAGTAAAAAGCAAAGCGCAATCTACAACCCACACCTACATGGGACGTGGCGGCGTCAGTGGTCTCCTCATCATCACGACCCTTGTCAATATCCATCGAGGTCGCAGAAGCAGCAGCACTGAAGATTTCACGAAAAGTGAGTCGACAAAAGCAAAGTTGGTCTCCAAAGGGGAAGAGAAAGTGAAGCGGAGCTACGCTTACGTGGGGGCGATCGGGATGTCCACCTTGATCTTGGGCAAGGCCTTCCGGGGTTTGACAGCAGCGACCTTAGGCTGCTTTGGTGCCTTTTCGGTCAGATCTGGAGTGGTCGTGCGAGTCCGCTTATGCACTTGGGAGCTAGAGGGGCCCGCCCTGGAACGCGTGGCCTCTGGGTCGTGCTTCTCCTTGGAGCGCAGATGACCCACAACCGTAAGGGATCTATTGCAGCGTTTTCGATAAGTAAGAGTGTCGAACCCAACGAGGAGCAGAAGGTATTGATAAGCGATTCTGAGCAAGAAATTACTGCAAGCACTGAAAGATAACTTTTAGGGGTTTTCTCGGTATAAGCAACAGGAAAGTAAAAGCAAGTAATGTAAAAGGTACTGAGAGTAACAAGTGGCCCAATCCTTTCTTAGCAAAGGAGAGGCCTAGCAACTGAACTTATAAAGACTAAAGTGTTCCTGAGGACACACGGGAGAGGTAGTCATGTGCTTTCGCCATATTCCGTATCGATACTATGTTATGTGTTGATAAGTGTTGAGTGGGTGGATCTATGTTAGTGCACTCTCTAGACTAAGATGAGTGCACTCTTATGATTAAACACCTTGCAAGCATCCGCAAATACAAGATAGAATTTAAGGCAAAAGCCTAACCATAGCAATACGATCGAGGATCCATTATTCCCTTATGCAAAAGCGTGCGAACTGGGGTTCAAGTTTCTGTCACTCCGGCAACCCACCATAAGCATTCTTTATACACAATGTATTCTCCTAGGTCCTTAATAAGGCGAAGTGTTGAGTGTTCGACTCACACAACACCACTAGTAGAATGACAACACAACTTAAGTATCAAACAACACATATTACTTCAACAGCATATGACTACTAACAACAAGACTTTCCCCATGTCCTCAAGAACTAAGGTAACTACTCACGAGACATAAAAGAGATCATGATTAGTGGGGATAAATAGGTGATAAACAATCTGGACATAATGATATTTCTCCAACAAAACTCAATAGCATTCACCACAAAGTAGTAATCAACACCAATGGAGTAGAGAAGATAGGTAGTACGAGTTGCAACACAAATTGCGATTGTAAGATGAGATTTGGATGAAGATGGAGATGGTGCTGGTGTTGGGGATGATGTTGATGATGATCTCGATGATGCCCGTGACGATGGTGATGATGATGGCGACGATCTTCCCTTCCGGGAGGTGATCTCCCCGGCGGAATCTGCCCGCCGGAGATGGCTTTTTCTTCTCTGTAGGTTTCCGCCACGAAGCGGCGGCGGAACTCCGTAAAAATTCCCGTCTCTAGGGTTTTTGGATAACGGAGAGCATATATGCAAAAGGGGGCGACCAGAGGTGGGCCAGGGGCTCCAGGCGCCCCCCCCCCCCCGGCGCGGCCAGGGGGGGCGCGCCCCCAGGGCGCCTGGGCACCCTGTGGCCCCCCTCTGGTTGCCCTTTCGCGTGCCTTCGTGATCCGTCAGAAAAATATCTCCCGTCAATTTTCAGGTAATTTGGAGGTATTCTTCTTCAGCAACTCGGCGTCCACTTTTTACTGCTGAATCCTGCGTCTGCTGCTTCGGCATCGAAAAGTTTGCAAACTATGTAAAATAGACCAAAACAACATAAGAACATCACCGTAACGTGAAATATATCAATGTATAAGGATAAATTATGATACAAAATAGTGATGCATTTTGGACGTATCAACACCCCCAAGCTTAGACCTCGCTTGTCCCCAAGCGAATATGAACTCGGTAAACCTGTCCACAAGTTTAGAGAGTGAAGTGTTGATAAATAGTATACGGACAAGAAGCATCATAGTTTCTTTACCAACTCAAATATCCTCAACAGCAATCTTCAATTCATGAAGCCCTTATAAAAGAGTGATAACACTTATATTCGAAAGTAGGGCTAAGGAAACTCGTTATATCATGGCAAACATGTCCTTTGGTCAAAGAACAACAAATAGATTTAACTTTTGCTCTTATATTTTGATGAGATCAATTGAAGCTTTTTGAAATAACATGTTAATAGGCAAGAAGTGAAAGTGTTAACACAAAGGAAGATATTTGCCTTAGCTGGGCATGACAAACAACTTACTTATCGAATGATAATGTCAACAAGGATATGATATGACAAATCTTAATGCAGCTTTATATGAATGAATCCTTATCAACATCAAACGTCTGCTCTCTTTGAGAAATAGAAGGAAGTAGAAATAACTGACTCAACTTAAAATTAAAAGATAGGCCCTGTTCTAGGGTAGTAGGGAAAACTCATGTGCTATCCTCAAATCAAACAGAGTGAAAACAAGTTTTGGGAGGTGCATGATTTGTCAACGAATGCTAATAGATAACTCAACTACTTCTTGAGCTGGACAAGTTCCGAGGAACGGCTCCCGCACGAGGACGATCACATCCTCTTATTCTCCTTTGTTTATCACTGCCAAAGTTTTCTGATTTCTCATGAACAGAGCGTGAAGGAGGGTTTGTTTGTTATATTATTTTCGAGCCGGGCGCACTCTTTGCCAGTTCCTTCTCGCATTATGGGTTTGCACATTAGACATGCAATCCCGGGGTGAAGCTTGTCCAATTCAAGAAGACTATGAATTAGCTATTACTTCCTCATGAGCTAAAACAGAGGCACAAAATAAAAGATTTTGAACATTTAAGGATAACGCATAAATTATATACTTTTAGGAGGTGGTAGTGGAATACCACGAGTAGGTAGGTATGGTGGACTCATATGGAAGGTATTGGTTTTAAGGGTATGGATGCACAAGCAGAATACCGCTTAGTACAGAGTTAGGCTAGCAAAGGTTTTGAGAGAGCAGACAACTGATGATGACTAAGATGCAAAGCAATATAAAGCATGAACATTGAAATAAGCATAACACATCAAGTTGTCTTCCTTATCAGCATAACACTTCAAGCATAATAACATAAAGGTTTTGGCTATGTTGATACTTTAAGAAAATCATGCTTGTTGTTATGACCAAAGCTATGTTTGCCAAGATTAAATAAAGTTTTCACAGCCATACCTGACATAAGGTCAATACTCCCCATAAGAATCATCATATAAGGTCGATTGCGTGAAGAGAATACTGAGTGCAGCAACAGGAACCAATAAACTTCTCATTAATATTCCATCATGGACGACTCCACACTCACGGATACAATTCTTCACCAAAGGAGTGATAGACCTCAATGCACACACCTATCTCATATAATAACCTCCCTAGACATGATACGACTCTACTTGACTCTAAAAGACAAAAGGTAAAGATAAAGATACCGGGAACTCCCCCAAGCTTGGGACAAGCCAAGGGAATGCCGTTACCCAAGGAGATTTCACTCATCATCCTTGTTGGCGTTGATCACGTAGTCCTTGGCGAAACGCTTCCATGGAAGGGGTTCTCCAGTCTCATATGAGAAGCTTGTCTCCTGAATCCTGCATTCAGCACCCAAACTCATGCGCATAAACCTTAGTTCATACTCACAGTTCTGGTTATGTAGATCATTAATTTGCCCTTAGAGCTCTATAATTCTTTCTTCAGACGCGGTGATGCTTTTCCACATCTCCTTCATCTCCTTCAGGAAGTAGTTCTTCAGCTCGTTGATGATGTCAAAGTTAGCTTCAGCACCACGCTCGATCATCTTCTTGTACTCGAAGACTTCTTGCTCCACTTCTTCCAGCCTGGCCTGGATGCTCCCCTCCTTGATAGGTCCCTTCAGATCTTCTTGATGAAGGACACTGTCCTTCATCTGAACAACCTGAGGGTGCTTCTTCACCTCAGCGAGGTAAGGGTTGATGACGTTGACGACGAACTTGTCCTTGGGGGAACTTGGAGAAGCCATGGCACCTAAATTCAGCTGAAAGATTCCCTGGCAGAAACAGATCGAAAAGAAAACACGCGAAATCGCAAGATACGTTGCCGGAACAATCCGGGCAAATATATAGGAAAAATTTATGCACATAAAGGAAGGTAACGGACCAAAGCGGGGTCGGAGACGGACTCCCGGGTGTCCAGGCGGCCTCCCGGCACGGCCCAGGGGGGCGCGCCAGGGGGGCGCCTGGACTCCCTGGAGGTCGTCTCCGGCTCCACTTATGCTCGGAATTTTACTAATTTTGCAGAAACTCGTAATACGGAACTTTTATGGAGGTTCGCGATGTTTCCTTACCGTACTACATACCTTTTCTTTATTCTGCTTCTGCTGGCGTCTGAAACAGGGCTGCAACATGTTCTTCGTGGGTTGTTGTGCATATTATATTCACATCAACATTGACAGGGTCTCCTGCTATGTAATGTTTAAGTCTTTGCGCATTCACAACTTGAGGTTTGGTGCCTTCAAAGTTATTAATCTTAATTGCACCAGACCGATAAACTTCTTCAATATGAAATGGTCCTTCCCACCTGGAAAGTAGTTTACCTGGAGAAAACCTGAAACGGGATCTAAACAACAAAACTTTATCACCAACATTAAATTCACGTTTCAGATACTTCCTATCATGCCACTTTTTCACCTTTTCCTTGAACATTTTAGCGCTCTCGTAAGCTTCACTTCTCCATTCATCTAGAGAAGTCAAGTTCATGAGACGCTTCTCACCAGCTAATTTTGGGTCAGCATTAAGCTCTCTAACAGCCCAGAAAGCTTTGTGCTCTAACTCTAATGGCAAATGGCAAGCCTTGCCATACACCATCTTATAGGGGGACATGCCCATGGGGTTTTTGTAAGCAGTTCTATATGCCCACAAAGCATCTCCTAACTTATTTGACCAATCCTTCCTATTTCTGTTTACTGTTTTCTGCAAGATCAACTTAATCTCTCTATTGGTGAGCTCAACTTGCCCACTAGTTTGAGGATGATATGGTGAAGCAATCCTATGATTAACATCGTATTTAGCCAAAGCTTTTCTAAAAGCTCCGTGCGTGAAGTGTGATCCCCCATCAGTCATGAGATACCTTGGTACACCAAACCTAGGAAAAATTACATCTTCAAGCATTTTCAAAGATGTCTTGTGATCAGCACTTTCAGTGGGGATTGCTTCAACCCACTTGGTCACATAATCAACAGCTACTAAAATGTGAGTGTACTTGTGCGAAGAAGGAAAAGGACCCATAAAATCAAAACCCCAACAATCGAAAGGTTCAATCACTAGCGAGTAATTCATAGGCATCTCATTCCTTCTACTAATGTTACAAACTCTCTGACATTTATCACAGGCTAAAACATAATTTCTAGCATCTTTAAAGAGAGTGGGCCAATAAAAACCTGATTGAAGAACCTTATGTGCAGTCCTCTCACCGGCATGATGTCCTCCATAGGGACAATCATGACATCGTCTGAGAATGTCCTTCTGCTCATGTTCCGGTATACATCTTCTCACGATCCCGTCGGGACCTTCTTTGAAAAGATGTGGGTCATCCCAAAAGTAGTGCCTCAAATCATGAAAGAACTTCTTCCTTTGCTGAAGTGTTAAACCTGGAGGCAAATACTTTGCAACAATAAAATTAGCATAATCTGCATACCAAGGATCGGAAAGAGATTGTACTTTTACAACGACAAGTTGCTCGTCTGGAAAACTATCGTTGACTGGGATGGGATCATGCTGTATATCTTCCATCCTTGAAAGATTGTCCGCCACCGGATTGTCTTCCCCTTTCCTATCAACAATCTGCAAATCAAATTCTTGAAGAAGGAGTACCCATCTGATAAGCCTTGGCTTGGCATCCTTCTTTGTCATAAGATACTTAATGGCAGCATGATCAGTATGGATAATAACTTTGGAATCAACAATATACTGCCTAAATTTATCACAAGCAAAAACTACAGCTAAGAATTCCTTCTCAGTAGTAGCATAATTCCTTTGAGCACTATCAAGGGTTTTACTAGCATAATGTATAACATTCAATTTCTTATCAACTCTTTGTCCTAAAACAGCTCCAACAGCAAAATCACTTGCATCACACATAATCTCAAAAGGTAAATTCCAGTCAGGTGGTTGTACTATAGGAGCGGTTATTAAAGCTTTCTTAAGGACTTCAAAAGCTTCCTTACAATTTTCATCAAATACAAAAGGAACGTCCTTCTGGAGAAGATTAGTGAGGGGTCTTGAGGTTTTAGAAAAGTCTTTAATAAATCTTCTATAAAAACCTGCATGACCGAGAAAACTGCGAATACCTTTGATGTCCCTTGGATAAGGCATCCTCTCAATAGCTTCGATCTTGGCTTTGTCCACTTCAATTCCCCTTTCGGAAATCTTGTGACCAAGAACAATTCCTTCATTAACCATGAAGTGGCACTTTTCCCAGTTGAGTACCAAATTTGTCTCCTCGCTTCTCTGCAAAACTTTATTAAGGTTGTGAAGACAATGGTCAAAAGAAGTTCCATAGACGGAGAAATCGTCCATGAAGACTTCCATAATATCCCCGCAGAAACCATGAAAGATAGCAGACATACACCTTTGAAAAGTAGCAGGGGCATTACATAAACCAAAAGGCATACGCCTGTAAGCATAAGTACCAAAGGGACAAGTAAAAGTGGTCTTTTCTTCATCGGAAGTGTTAACATGAATTTGAGAGAAGCCAGAATAACCATCGAGATAACAAAAGTGGGTATTTTTGGATAACCTTTCAAGCATTTGGTCGATGAATGGCAACGGGTAGTGATCCTTCCTGGTTGCCTTGTTCAACTTCCTGTAATCAATACACATTCTATATCCAATAATAATTCTCTGAGGTATTAATTCATTTTTATCATTAGGAACCACAGTTGTACCTCCTTTCTTAGGAACACAATGTACCGGACTTACCCATTTACTATCAGCTATAGGGTAGATAATACCTGCGGCTAGAAGCTTGAGAATTTCAGTTCTCACGACATCCATCATCTTTGGGTTCAACCGTCGTTGATGATCAACAACTGGTTTAGCATCAGGCTCAAGGTTGATAGTATGTTGACAGATAGATGGACTAATCCCCTTAAGGTCATCAAGGGTATAGCCAATTGCGCCTCGGTGTTTACGAAGTACTTCCAATAATCGCTCTTCTTCATATCCTGAAAGGTTAGAATTGATAATAACATGATATACTTTCTTTTCATCTAAATAAGCATACTTGAGCGTATCGGGCAGAGGTTTAAGATCGAACACCGGGTCTTCTTTCGGTTTTGATAAAATTCCCAAAGGTTCAACCGGAAGGTTGTGCTTCAGGATAGCAGGCTGCCTCAAGAATATTTCATCTAGTTCATTTCTTTCCTGCATATGCAAATCATTCTCGTGGTCCTCCATGTATTGCTGCAAAGGATCATTAGGGGGAATAGCAATAGAGGCAATACTTTCAATAATTTTATCATCACTGGGTAAATCAGTACCACGAGGCTGCTTAGAGAACTTAGAAAAATTAAATTCATATGGCTCACCATTGAATTCAACAGAAACTTTACCTTTCTTGCAATCTATTATAGCTCCACAAGTTCTAAGAAAAGGTCTACCAAAAATAATTGGACAAAAATTGTCCCTCTCTGAACCAAGTACTAGAAAGTCGGTAGGGTATTTTACCTTTCCACATAGGACTTCAACGTCCCTCACAATTCCGATAGGAGAGATAGTTGTTCTGTTTGCAAGATGAATGGTAACATCAACTTCTTCAAGTTCACAAGGGGAAATCTCACCGATGATCTCTTCATAAAGTGAATAGGGGATAGCGCTTGCACTCGATCCCAAATCGCATAGCCCATAATAATTGTGATCTCCTATTTTAACAGATACCACTGGAGTACCTGAAATTGGGCCTTTATTCTTGGTTGTGACAAGGTTAGTGGAAACAACACAAAAATTTATATTGGAATCCATAACATCATTAGTAGCAAGGTCTTTAATCAATGCAACTTGAGGATCGACTCTGATCTGGTCCTCAGGCTCATCAACTCTTCTCTCACTTTTATTTATTATGCCTGTCACAAGAGAGTGCTCCTTTATCCTTGCGGGAAAAGGAGGCTTTTCATATATAACTGCAGGCAAAATAGGGTCAGCAACATAAATATCAATAGGTGACTCTTTAAAAGGTTCATGGTGCTGGTCTCTCTTCTTTTTAAAAGAATCAACGTGAGAGGCAAAATTCTTACACAAATCAATCACTAGATGGGAATCAAGACCAATCTTAGAGCAAAAGTATTGAAGTAATCGGTTTTCACATAGCTCTCAATATAATCATGTTCATAATTTATAGCGGGTTCAATACCTTTATCAACCAATCTTCGGTATTCCTCTGGATCCTTTCAATGAGATCCCACCTTTCTTCAACACTCTTCTTCTGAAATACCCCACTAGAGGAGGCATCCAACATCTCCTTATCCTGACGAGAAAGCCTGGCATAAAAATTTGCAAGTATAATTTCCTTGGGAAGCTTATGAATAGGGCATTTGAGCATTAGGGACTTCAATCTCCCCCAAGCTTGAGCAATGCTTTCTCCGTCACGAGGCCTAAAATTATAGATATAGTTCCTGTCTCGATGAATTTCATGAAGAGGATAAAACTTAGTATAAAAGAGAGACATAAGCTCCTGCCAGTCAAGCAAGTGTGAGTTATCGAGAAGCCTATACCAATCCGAAGCTTTATCTATAAGTGATACGGCAAACAATTTCCTCATGACAAACTCCCTCGATACACCTGCAAGCTTAAATAACGAACTTAGTTGTGACAGATATAGCAAGTGTTCACCGGGATGTCTGTCTCCTGCATAACGATTAGCCAAAACATAATCGATAATGCCAGCTGGTATTTTATAAGGCACAATTTCAGTAGGGGGAGGATCAACCACCACAGGTGTGGGGCGTCTTCCCGCAAGCAACGATCCGATAACAGGGTTATCCATAAGGACAAAAAGCAGCAATAGCAAAAATAAAAATAGAATTATAAAAACTTCCTTACCAGTTTCACTTTACCAATAGCGCTACGCTCCCCGGCAACGACGCCAGAAAACGGTACTTGATGACCCACAACCGTAAGGGATCTATTGCAGCGTTTTCGATAAGTAAGAGTGTCGAATCCAATGAGGAGCAGAAGGTATTGATAAGTGATTCTGAGCAAGAAATTACTGCAAGCACTGAAAGATAACTTTTAGGGGTTTTCTCGGTATAAGCAACAGGAAAGTAAAAGCAAGTAATGTAAAAGGTACTGAGAGTAACAAGTGGCCCAATCCTTTCTTAGCAAAGGAGAGGCCTAGCAACTGAACTTATAAAGACTAAAGCGTTCCTGAGGACACACGGGAGAGGTAGTCATGTGCTTTCGCCATATTCCGTATCGATACTATGTTATGTGTTGATAAGTGTTGAGTGGGTGGATCTATGCTAGTGCACTCTCTAGACTAAAATGAGTGCACTCTTATGATTAAACACCTTGCAAGCATCCGCAAATACAAGATAGAATTTAAGGCAAAAGCCTAACCATAGCAATACGATCGAGGATCCATTATTCCCTTATGCAAAAGCGTGCGAACTGGGGTTCAGGTTTCTGTCACTCCGGCAACCCACCATAAGCATTCTTCATACACAATGTATTCTCCTAGGTCCTTAATAAGGCGAAGTGTTGAGTGTTCGACTCACACAACACCACTAGTAGAATGACAACACAACTTAAGTATCAAACAACACATATTACTTCAACAGCATATGACTACTAACAACAAGACTTTCCCCATGTCCTCAAGAACTAAGGTAACTACTCACGAGACATAAAAGAGATCATGATTAGTGGGGATAAATAGGTGATAAACAATCTGGACATAATGATATTTCTCCAACAAAACTCAATAGCATTCACCACAAAGTAGTAATCAACACCAATGGAGTAGAGAAGATAGGTAGTACGAGTTGCAACACAAATTGCGATTGTAAGATGAGATTTGGATGAAGATGGAGATGGTGCTGGTGTTGGGGATGATGTTGATGATGATCTCGATGATGCCCGTGACGATGGTGATGACAATGGCGACGATCTCCCCTTCTGGGAGGTGATCTCCCCGGCGGAATCTGCCCGCCGGAGATGGCTTTTTCTTCTCTGTAGGTTTCCGCCACGGAGCGGCGGCGGAACTCCGTAAAAATTCCCGTCTCTAGGGTTTTTGGATAACGGAGAGCATATATGCAAAAGGGGGCGACCAGAGGTGGGCCAGGGGCTCCAGGCGCCCCCCCCCC
>LR738711.1:874598304-874608965 GCA_902687465.1 Secale cereale | reverse complement strand
CCCCCCCCCCCCCCCCGGCGCGACCAGGGGGGCGCGCCCCCAGGGCGCCTGGGCACCCTGTGGCCCCCCTCTGGTTGCCCTTTCGCGTGCCATCGTGATCCGTCAAAAAAATATCTCCCGTCAATTTTCAGGTAATTTGGAGGTATTCTTCTTCAGCAACTCAGCGTCCACTTTTTACTGCTGAATCCTGCGTCTGCTGCTTCGGCATCGGAAAGTTTGCAAACTGTGTAAAATAGACCAAAACAACATAAGAACATCACCGTAACGTGAAATATATCAATGTATAAGGATAAATTATGATACAAAATAGTGATGCATTTTGGACGTATCAAGCGCTTCTCGCCGTGGCGAGGCGACTCGACCTCCTCGCCGCTGTTGGAATCCTCGCTCTCCTCCTCAGTCTCCTCATTGAACTTCCAGTCGGAAGCCTCGCCTATGCCTTCTTCCCCCACCTCAACCCTCTCAGCCCAACTCACGAGCAACATTGGCGGCTGGTTGACTCGACCCAAGGAAAATGGAGGAAGCCCAGTCGGCTGACCAGGAGTCGGAACGTCCCTACAATAGAACCAAGTCGACTGCCAACCCCGGACCGACTCAGGAAGGGTCATGGTAGGGAAAGAGCTCCTACCCCTAAGATGGATGCCCAGTCCGCCGCACATCTGGATGACATGCGTCTTCTCGTCACTCGGGTTCGCTTTCTTGACGGTTTGGGAACGACAAGTGAAGATGTGCTTGAACAGACCCCAGTGCGGTCGGCATCCGAGGAAGTTCTCGCACATCGAAACGAATGCGGCCAAATAGGTGATGGTGTTGGGAGTGAAGTGGTGCACCTGGGCACCGTAAAAAGCCAGAAAACCGCGGAAGAAAGGGTGCGGGGGCAAAGAAAAACCTCGGTCGACATGAGTCGCGAGGAGAACGCACTCGCCCTCCCGTGGCTGAGGCTCGAGCTCTCCCTCCGGCAGCCGCCAGGAGTCGCAGATGATCAGGCCCTCCTCCACCAGCTCCTCCAGGTCCTCCGGCGTCATCGTGGACCTGATCCAGTCCTCCTGGATCCAGCCAGGCGGGAACCCGGACCTCGACGACGATCCCCCTCGGTTGGATCTCCTCCCTTTCCCCGTCACCGCCGCTTTCTTTGAGCGCTCCAGAGCCGTTGTCTTGTCCTTCCCCATGGAAGGCGGGCCGGTGCGGACCGAGCGGCGGAAGGTGGAGAGCAAGAGCGTGACGGAGGAGCAGAGAAAGGAGAAGCAGAGAATGGGCGCACAGTACCTCCGCCTCGGCCGCAGCACGCACTTATAGCGCAGCGGTCGAGTGACTGACTGGTGGCCCCGGGCTATCCCGTCAAATCCCGCAACATGCGCGCACACGATACGTGGCGAAAAAGGCGGCACAGAGATCGAGGCGTCCCGAGCATATCCAATCCGATTGCCGCGGCACGACCCGTCCCACGCGGTTCCTCAAATTTCAAAACCCCGCAAAATTCAGATATCAGAGAGCAACCAATCCCGCCGAAACTGCGCACCCCACCGGCGCTCGGGACTGTGCACCAAGTTCAGTCGACGATCAACACAAACAAGTACACTCGGTGGTTCCTGAATCGATTAAGGCGATCAAGTCGAGGTTGAAGAGTCAGCCTGGTCCCCGAGCTCAAAGAAGATCTCCCCAGGGAGGTCGAACCTGAGCCAAGGCCAACTTCAAACGCTCTCCTCCACTCGAACCTCAATCCATTCGGGGGCTACTGATGATGTTACAGACCTAGGGTAGAGTCACGGGCCTGACCCAGGTACCCCACCCAAGGTCACTACCCCAGAAGCTAAAAAGACAAACGCGAAGACAACAAGGTCGGTCGACTGTGGCGGCCCAAGAGGACATATCACTCGACCGAGCACCCCCTCCCTGACAAGTCAACTACACTCAACCATCCAAAGACACTCGACCCCTGAAGGTCAAAGGTCCCTTAGGACAGCAACAATTCAGCATTCATTGTATGGCAATGAATGCCTTTACCACTCTTTATTGCAGGCGTTATCAGTAACGCCCTGCCTTTATGTACATTGAACCCTTGGTAACGTGGGGATGGCTAGGGTCCTAGCACACTCTATATAAGCCACCCCTCCTCCAGTACAAGGGTTCGCACCCCCTGTAACTCAAACACCCATATACATTCCAGTCGACCGCCTCAGGGCACCGAGACGTAGGGCTTTCACTTCCTCCGAGAAGGGCCTGAACTCGTAAACATCTTGCGTACAATCTCACCATAGTTAGGGCCTTGCCTCCTCTTACGTACCCCCTACTCGTACTGTCAGACTTAGAACCACGACACCCCCTGCCTCGTGGGCCCCCTATTGCTCCACCGACGTATTCCCTGGCTCCATATATTCACTTTCGGGGAGAAAAAAATCAGAGAGGAAGAATTGTCGCGTTTTACGACACGGAGCCACCGCCAAGCCCTAATCTCTCTTGGGAGGGCTGATCTGGAGTCCGTTCGGGGCTCCGGAGAGTGGAGATCCTCGCCGTCGTCATCATCAACCTTCCTCCATCACCAATTCCATGATGCTCACCGCCGTGCGTGAGTAATCCCATCGTAGGCTTGCTGGACGGTGATGGGTTGGATGACATTTACCATGTAATCGAGTTAGTTTTGTTAGGGTTTGATCCCTAGTGTCCACTATGTTCTAAGATTGATGTTGCTATGACTTTGCCATGCTTAATGCTTGTCACTAGGGCCCGAGTGCCATGATTTCAGATCTAAACCTATTATGTTTTCATGAATATATGTGTGTTCTTGATCCTATCTTGCAAGTCAATAGTCACCTACTATGTGTTATGATCCGGCAACCCTGAAGTGACAATAGTCAGGACCACTCCCGGTGATGACCGTAGTTTGAGGAGTTCATGTATTCACTATGTGTTAATGCTTTGGTCCGATACTCTATTAAAAGGAGGCCTTAATATCCCTTAGTGTGGCACCCTGGCTCAGAGAAACCGGAACGCCCCGTATTCCAGCCCAGAGATCGAGGAGATGTCTTCTGGAATACGGCACTTTTTAGCATAGAACAAACCAGCCTTCTATTATTACACGAATATGATTACAAGGTCTCCGATATTACAAGGGGGATTACATCGGCACGGCGACACTACGCCTGCCACGGTTTCTCTATGCAAGCAGCAGAATAACTCGAGGCAGCGGAACCTCTACTGGCAGCGGAACATGAACGGCGATGATGGACTCCAATCCGCAGGGACTCTGGCTGGAACGTTTATCCTAGCTCGCGAACACAGGAACCACACCAAAACAAGCAAGCAATCTAGTCACGACCTACAAACTGGCATGACACGCCAGGTCAGTACATTGAATGTACTTGCAAGCTCACAATAAACCAAAAGCATTCAAGACAAACAACAACATGGCATTAGCGTGTTAATTTAATTCATGAACATGATACTAACAGAACAACATGGCATGCACAACTGATCATAATACAACTTAGCACGGGCATATCATGAACATGATAATACTACATGTTACATGATGATACTATCATGCACCAACTTACTCTGTTCGGGTTACTTCGTAACCAGCACATGTACAAACTTACCACCACGGACATCACACGAATATCCAACAACTCGGTATCCTCGATACCACGGTGATCATTCCGGTGATCACAACAAACTTATCTCATTTTCGAACCGGGGTTGTTATTAATCAAGTTATTATTATTACTATTGACTCACGGTGTGACTGACACGAACTGGGCCCTTATCCGCGGGCACGACTATCGATAGTTTAAGACACACACACTCTGCAGAGGTAGCACAATGTACCCACACCACAGAACACATGGCCTCGCACTCCCATTCGGGTGGACCAACGGCGTTCCGACAAAACCGATCTACTGTCATGACACTCTCCCGGCCACCCCGACCAACTGCCCACTGGGCTAGTCCTGGTTGGCCCCGTATCTACCAAAGACACAACGACCACCGTCCTGGCCAAAACATAAATGGTCCCAAACGGGGACCCGAATCCATAAGAACAACAACAACAACAACAACAACAACAACAACAACAACAACAACAACGGGCACACAAGGTTATGTCCGTCTACCTGATCAGGGTAGCACGTGCACATAACCTTCCCTCGTTTGGAGGCACCGGCGAGAGGCACGACAATAGACCCAGTTAGGGCCTTCCCATAAAAGGCAAGTGTGGCTGCACTGGTCAGCTCGATATGGTGGTACCATGATTCAGCCAACAGTTGTTCAAGTTCATTATTATCCGGTTAAACTTGAATGCAATAAGCTGAGTCATAATAAAATAACATGATGCAACTATAATGCATGAACATGATATCAACATAAGCATGGAGGTGCACATAATCATCGAGCATAACCCATATGAAATATTTAACCAAATGAGCATGGCATACTGACGAGCATGAATATTACAAGTATAACGCTACTCATGGCATACATGACTACTAGCATCTTAAATAAATACCATGCAAGAACATATCAAGAACACTACCAAGTAATCATGTAAATAGCTAGTTGCAACGAGACATGCATATCAACGGTACTTGACAGACAGCAAGCATGCAACAGATGGTCATTACTACTACTAGCTTGTACTCCTACTACCAAGCATAACATGTGAACATGATACTAACAAGTAGTACAAGATAACAAGAAGCATCAGATCATAGCATGATAGTGAACATGAAACCACGAGCATAACCGAAACAGTGACAGCAGTAGGAAACAAGCAGACATGCAACATCAAGCTTTTATTAAATATTCAAGTTGAAAACCAAGACTACTGCATGGCTATCATGGAAGTGGTTATTGTGGCTTGCCTAGGGATGAAGAAGGCACCGGGAAGAAGTGCAGTGAAGCTGTGAAAAGATTTGCCGGGACAGTTCTCTCTCGGAGGGGGCTGTCTACGGCAGGCAAAATGGTCATTTCCAATATGTCAACCCATAGTGAAAATGTTGCCAACAGAACGGGCTCGACAATACGAAGATATGGGCTTTGGATTCACCTCATTTGGAGTTGTGGTTAAAAAGATATGAAGGGTTGAAGTTCAGAGACTTTTCTGCAAAAATATCATCACAAACAAGTCCCTGAGTGGATAAGGCAGAAGCGCAAAGTTAGAAATACGCGTTCTGACTAGGAAAACGTATTCTGGGCTGAAACAGAGAGGAATGCGCTTACCCCACGAGAAAACATACTTCTGGAAGTACGCTTCCACTTATCCAGCGTGGTAGTGGGGGCCCGGGCGCCTGGGTCTCTTATAGGTGGGTCCCGCATCTTATCCAAGTCAACAGTGGCGGGGCCTGGCTATGTGACGCTGACAGGCGGGTCCCACCCGGGCTCTCTCTCTCCTTCTCCCTTTTCTCCTTCAACCTCGCGACGCGGGCGCAGACCAGAGGGAGGGGCGCCGGCGCCGGCGCTGTCCTCGCGGCTCCGGCCAAGGGGAGGCCACCGGTGGGCACGGCGCGGCCTACCGCATCCATCCCGGGGGAAAACAAGCCTCGGGGAGGAGTGGGGAGGCGGCGGCGGTGAGTACCTATCACAAACTCTTATCCCTCACATTACATTATTTGCCTCTCGTTTTCCTCTCCCCCACTTCACCTTTGCCGTTTTATTCGCCCCTCTTTTTCGTTCGCCTCTTTTCGCTTGCTTTTTGTTTGCTTGTGTGTTGGATTGCTTGCTCGTCACTATGGCTCAAGACAATACCAAATTATGTGACTTTTCCAATACCAACAATAATGATTTTATTAGCACTCTGATTGCTCCTATTACCGATGCTGAATCTTGTGAAATCAATGCTGCTCTATTGAATCTTGTCATGAAGGATCAATTTTCTAGCCTTCCTAGTGAAGATGCTGCTACCCATCTAAACAACTTTGTTGATTTGTGTGATATGCAAAAGAAGAGAGATACGGCTAATGATATTGTCAAATTAAAGCTATTTCCGTTTTCGCTTAGAGATCGTGCTAAAACTTGGTTTTCTTCTTTGCCTAGAAATAGTGTCGATTCATGAATAAGTGCAAAGATGCCTTTATCTCTAAGTATTTTCCTCCTGCTAAGATTATCTCTCTTAGAAACGATATCATGAATTTTAAGCAACTAGATCATGAGCATGTTGCACAAGCTTGTGAGAGGATGAAATTAATGATACGTAATTGTCCTACACATGGTTTGAACTTATGGATGATTATACAAAACTTTTATGCTGGCTTGAATTTTGCTTATAGAAATCTTTTAGAATCGGTCGCGGGGGGCACTTTCATGGAAATCACTTTAGGAGAAGCTAGTAAACTCCTAGATAATATTATGGTTAATTACTCTCAATGGCACACCGAAAGATCTACTAGTAAAAAAGTACATGCTATTGAAGAGATTAGCGTTTTGAGTGGAAAGATGGATGAATTTATGAAATTATTTGCTACTAAGAGTGCTTCTTGTGATCCTAATGATATGCCTTTGTCCAAGTTGAGTGAGAACAATAATGAATCTTTGGATGCGGATTTTGTTGGTAGGAATAATTTTGGTAACAATGCTTATAGAGGAAACTTTAATTCTAGGTCTTTTCCTAGTAATTCCTCCAATAATTATGGTAATTCCTACAACAACTCTTATGAAAATTTAAATAATATGCCCTCTGATTTTGAGACTAGTGTTAAAGAATTTATGAATTCACAAAAGAATTTCAATGCTTTGCTTGAAGAAAAATGCTTAAGATTGATGAGTTGGCTAGGAACGTGGATATAATTTCTCTTGATGTTGATTCTTTGAAACTTAGATCTATTCCACCTAAGCATGATATCAATGAGTCTCTCAAATCCATGAGAATTCCCATTGATGGGTGCAAAGAAAGAACCGCTAGGATGCGTGCTAAATGAGATTGCTTTATGAAAGTGTGTTCTTCTAGTTTTCATGATAATAAAGATGAAGATGTAAAAGTGATTGATGCGTCTCCTATTAAATACTTGTTTTCTAGTATGAATCTTGATAAAGATGGGACTGGAGATGAGTCTACTTTAGTTAAAAGGCGTCCCAATGATTCGGAGTTTTCAGATCTTGATGCTAAAAGTGTTAAAAGTGGGATTGAAGAGGTCAAAACTTTACGTAGCAATGAACCCACTATTTTGGATTTCAAGGGATTTAATTATGATAATTGCTCTTTAATAGATTGTATTTCCTTGTTGCAATAAGTGCTAAATTCTCCTCATGCTTATAGTCAAAATAAAGCTTTTACCAAACACATAGTTGATGCTTTAATGCAATCTTATGAAGAAAAACTTGAATTAGAAGTTTCTATCCCTAGAAAACTTTATGATGAGTGGGAACCTACTATTAAAATTAAGATTAAAGATCATGAATGATATGCTTTATGTGATTTGGGTGCTAGTGTTTCCACAATTCCAAAAACTTTGTGTGATATGTTAGGTTTCCATGAACTTGATGATTGTTCTTTAAATTTGCATCTTGCGGATTCTACCATTAAGAAACCTATGGGAAGGATTAATGATATTCTTATTGTTGCAAATAGGAATTATGTGCCCGTAGATTTCATCGTTCTTGATATAGATTGCAATCCTACATGTTCTATTATTCTTGGTAGACCTTTCCTTAGAATGATTGGTGCAATTATTGATATGAAGGAATGAAATATTAGATTCTAATTTCCGTTAAGGAAAGGCATGGAACACTTTCCTAGGAATAAAATCAAATTACCTTATGAATCTATTATGAGAGCCACTTTTGGATTGCCTACCAAAGATGGCAATACCTAGATCTATTTTTGTATCATGCCTAGCTAGGGGCGTTAAATGATAGCGCTTGTTGGGAGGCAACCCAATTTTATTTTATTTGCTTTTGCTTCTGTTTAGTAATAAATATTGCATCTAGCTTCTGTTTAGATGTGGTTTTGTGTTTTAATTAGTGTTTGTACCAAGTAGAACCTTTGGGAAGACTTGGGTGAAGTATATGCGATCATGCTGTAAAAAACAGAAACTTTAGCGCTCACGAGATTAGCTACCATTTTTACTAGAGAGTGATTTTTATTCGGATCTTTTTGCAGATAATTAATAGACAAATTCCTCACGTCCACCAATTTATTTCAATTTTTTAGAGTTACAGAAGTATTCGAAAGTTACAGATTGCTACAGACTATTCTGTTTTTGACAACTTCTGTTTTTCGTGTGTTGTTTGCTTATTTTGATGATCCTATGAGTAGTATCGGGGGGTATGAATCTTAGAGAAGTTGGAATACAATATGTTTAACACCAATATAAACAAATAATAAGTTCATTACATTACCTTTGAGTGGTGGTTTGTTTTCTTATACTAACGGAACTCACGAGATTTTTGGCTAAGTTTTGTGTTGTGAAGTTTTCAAGTTTTTGGGTAAGGATTTGATGGACTATGGAAAAAGAGTGGCAAGAGCCTGAGCTTGGGATGCCTAAGGCACCCAAGGTAAAATTCAAGGACAACCAAAACCTAAGCTTGGGGATGCCCCGGGAAGGCATCCCCTCTTTCGTCTTCGTCTATCGGTAACTTTACTTGAGACTATATTTTTATTCACCACATGATATGTGTTTTGCTTGGAGCGTCATGTATGATTTGAGTCTTTGATTTTTAGTTTACCACAATCATCCTTGCTGGACAAACCATTTGAGAGAGATACACATGAATCGGAATTTATTAGAATACTCTATGTGCTTCACTTATATCTTTTGAGCTAGATAGTTTGGCTCTAGTGCTTCATTTACAACTTTTTAGAGCACGGTGGTGGTTTTATTTTATAGAAATTATTGATCTCTCATGCTTAACTTATATTATTTTGAGAGTCTCTTAGAACAGCATGGTAATGTGCTTTGGTTATAAATTTAGTCATAATATGATAGGCATCCAAGATGGGTATAGTAAAAACTTTCATATAAAGTGCATTGAATATTATGAGAAGTTTGATACTTGATGATTGTTTTGAGATATGAGGATGGTAATATTAGAGTCATGCTAGTAGATAGTTGCGAATTTAAGAAATACTTGTGTTGAGGTTTGCAAGTCCCGTAGCATGCACGTATGATAACCGATGTGTGACAAATTTAAAGCATGAGGTATTTCATTGAGTGTCATCCTTTGCGTGAAGGTCGGGATCGCGCGATGGTTAACTCCTACCAACCCTTCCCCTAGGAGCATGTGTGTAGTACTTTGTTTTGATGACTTGTAGATTTTTGCAATAAGTATGTGAGTTCTTTATGATTAATGTTGAGTCCATTGATTATACGCACTCTCATCCTTCCACCATTGCTAGCCTCTCTTGTACCGCGCAACTTTCGCTGGTACCATACACCTACCATATGCCTTCCTCAAAACAGCCACCATACCTACCTATCATGGCATTTCCATAGCCATTCCGAGATATATTGCCATGCAACTTTTCACTGTTCCGTTCATATGACATGCTTCATCATTATCATATTGCCATGCATGATCATGTAGTTGACATCGTATTTGTGGCAAGGCCACCATGCATAATTTTTCATACATGTCACTCTTGATTCATTGCACATCCCGGTACACCGCCGGAGGCATTCATATAGAGTTATGCTTTGTTCTAGTATCGAGTTGTAATATCGAGTTGTAAGTAAATAAAAGTGTGATGATCATCATTATTAGAGCATTGTCCCAAAAAAAGAAAAAGAAAAAAGAAGAAAGGCCAAAGAAAAAAAAGAAAAGCCCAAAAAAGGAAAAAAATAAAAAAAATGGGACAATGCTACTATATTTTTCCACACTTGTGCTTCAAAGTAGCACCATGATCTTCATGATAAAGAGTCTCTTGTTTTGTCACTTTCATATACTAGTGGGAATTTTCATTATAGAACTTGGCTTGTATATTCCAGCGATGCGCTTCCTCAAATGCCTTAGGTCTTCGTGAGCAAGCAAGTTGGATGCACACCCACTTAGTTTCTTTTGTTGAGATTTCATACATTTACAGCTCTAGTACATCCGTTGCATGGCAATTCCTACTCACTCACATTGATATCTATTGATGGACATCTCCATAGCCCATTGATACGCCTAGTAGATGTGAGACCATCTCCTTCATTTTTATCTTCTCCACAACCACCACTCTATTCCACCTATAGTGCTATATCCATGGCTCACGCTCATGTATTGAGTGAAAGTTGAAAGATTTGAAAAGATAGATCATGAAAACAAATGCTTGGCTGAAATCGGGATTGTGCATGATATGAATATTTTTTTATGATAATAAAAAAGCATAGCCAACACTATATGATTTTGTAGGAATAACTTTCTTTAGCCATAATATTTTAAAAAGACATAATTGCTTTGTTAGTATTGCTTGAAGTATTGTTATTTTTTATGTCAATATAAACTTTTATCTTAAATCTTTCAGATCTGAATATTCATATCACAATTAAGAAAATTACATTGAAACTGATAAGAACGGATACTACACTTGATTTTAGCCAAAAAGCAAAGAAAGGTATGAGTTGCAACGGTGCCCTGCCCCTCTATTTGTATCCTCAGCGCCCTCCCGTCCCCTCCTCGCTCGGCGAGGTGGTACTAAACGAAACGAGCTGCTGGCTTGCCCGCGCACGCGGGGCGCCTGCTATCCCCCCCCC
>LR738711.1:874540433-874579690 GCA_902687465.1 Secale cereale | reverse complement strand
ACACACACACACACACACACACACACACACACACACACACACACTTTGGTATATTCAATTTCTCCTACAATTTGCACGCATTAGGTGAAATGAGATATATTCAGTTTTGAGACGGGAAAACTATTAATTTTTATAATAACTTAACCACTAGATAGAACATAAACACACAAATTTCAGTTTGATGCAACAAGTATGCAAATCATATTATTATTTGATAATTGCGCTGCAATATACTTATATTTTCATATTGTACAACAGTGCAATTGTTTCATTGGAAAAAACTAACACCCACACATGTAGCATCTTGCACATCGCCCACACGCCTCCAATATCACTCATTTTGGCACATGTGAACATATGACATCAGCAGAAATTTTTTGGTTTTCGGCTTAAAAATATTTTATCTCCTAATTAAAAAATCCAATTAAAAATCCATTTCACCATTAAATCCGTGACGACGAGATCTTCAAAACTAGACCCTATGTTGATATGTTTCGACGAAATTTTTTTGCCCAAAAGTTTAGGCTTAAGGATTGGGCAAAAAACCATGCTCCACAAACTAAAATTGCCATGCTCTACGAATTTTTTTAAGCCACATACTAAAATTGCCCAATGTGTTGCCATGATCTTGCACCAATATGTTTTTGGAGTTCCAAGAGTTGGATCTTAACATGAATGGCTTCAATGTGTACCAAATGTTCTGTTGTTCCTCCCAAATCAATCACTGGTTGCATTCTTAGTTGCCTTGTCTTTCTTGGTTAATGCATTGTCTTGCCTACCAACATATGCATCTGTTGGGTAACGTAGCAGAATTCAAAATTTTCCTACGCTTCACCAAGATCAATCTAAGGAGTCATCTAGCAACGAGGATAAAGGAGTGCATCTACATACCCTTTGTAGATCGCGAGCGGAAGCGTTCAAGTGAACGTGGATGATGGAGTCATACTCGTCGTGATCCAAATCACCGATGATCCCAGCGCCAAACGGACGGCACCTCCGCGTTCAACACACGTACGGTGCAGCGACGTCTCCTTCTTCTTGATCCAGCAAGGGGGGAGGAGAGGTTGATGGAGATCCAGCAGCACAACGGCGTGGTGGTGGATGCAACGGAAATTCTGCAGGGCTTCGCCAAGCACCTGCGGGAGGAGGGAGATGTGTAACGCGGGAGGGGGGGGGAGGGAGGCGCCAGGAGCAAGGGTGCAGCTGCCCTCTCCCCCCACTATATATAGGGGCCAGGGGGGGGGGCGCTGGCCCCAGGAGATGGGATCTCCTAGGGAGGGCGCCGGCAAAGGGGGAGGCTTGCCCCCCAAGGCTAGGGGGGCTGTAATGCCCAGGATGAGACTATACCTCCTACGTGTCGAGGCACGACTTAAAGGTATAAGCCCATTCTGGAATGATCTCAAGTTCGGTATCTTTGCACGACTCATGTAAAAATAGGGATGAAATTGCAAAAGGATAGTTGGCTTACACTCGCCACGTCACACAATACATTACATAAGCAAAACATCATTCAAATAACATCACAACCCGACTACGGGCGAAGATCCAAATGAAAGATACCAAATACATAAAGCCACAGGTCCGAATCGCCCCTAGTAGAAACCACTACTGATCATCGGGATAGTGCACATAGTATCGACTACGTTCTTCATCGTACTCCCAGTACAGCTCCGTGCCGTCACCTGAGTAGTTCACCATAGTACCTGCATCTGGTGTGGTGTAGAATCTGTGAGCCACGGAGGACTCAGCAATCCCGTTCCCGGGTAGCAAAACTATCTAAGCCTTGGGTGTGGAACAAGGCTGAAGAAAGATAAAAGGTTGCAGCTGCACTAGCACTAGCTTACGTGTTAAGAGCGAGAAGAGAAGTGCCACGAGCGTCAAAGTGATCACGAAGTGATCCTATCTAAGCAGGTCAATCATAACCCCGCCGTGTTCACTTCCCGAACCCCTTTCGGAAAATGACCGTCACGGTTACTCACGCTGGTAGTGTGTTCTGAACATAGTGTCAAGTTTTCTACAACCGGATATTAACAAATTCCCATCTGCCACATAACCGCGGGCACGGCTTTCGAAAGTTCAAATCCTGCAGGGGTGTCCCAACTTAGTCCATGACAAGGTCACGATCTGCGGAGTCGCAACTCCAAGGTGGGAAGGCCCGAGTATTCTCAGAATCCCGTGCTCAAGATATACCGACATAGGTAAAACTAATCCAGCAAGACCTCCCGGCGTGCCGACACCCTGACAGTAGCCGCGCGTATCTAGCCTCAGGCCACGACCGGATGAGCTATGGTTACAGCATCCAGATACCCCGAGTTTCCAAGGGGCGGTGCCGCAAGCTGCTCTAGGTTGGACCAACACTCATGTGGAGCACTGGCCCGGGGGTTGATTAAGAAAAGGGGATAGCTAGTCCCTATGCAAGTTTTAGTTATTAGGCAAATGGAGTACCAATGTCGGGCCTTGCTGGAAAAGGTTTAGCACTAAGCGGGTTATCGAGGGGGTCCCATAACCCCAACCGTGTTAGGAACGCATAATCAAGGAACATAACACCGGTTTATACGGTTCCTAGGGCGGCATGAGTGGAACAAGTCACCAAGCAAGAGGCTTAGCCTTCCACCCATTACCAATATATAGATGATTTAGTTTAAAAGATTATATAGTGAGATATCCCAACAATAGCTTCAACATGAAGCAAGAATCTTCAAATCTTCTCCTGCAACTAGCAATGCTATAAGAGGGGCTGAGCGAAGCTTACTTAGCCAAACAAAGGTTTGCTAGGTTGGGTGGTTAGACAGATTCATGGTTACAATAGGAGGCTGACAAACAAACATGGGCATCGAGGCAATGAGCTAAAGAGCGAACCATCTAGCAATAGGCAAAGATAGTAATGATATCTGGGTCAGGTCATCTTGCCTGTCGAGTCGTCGATGGGATCATAAGACGGCTCCTCGTACTCAACCTCGGTAGTAACCTCGTTCTCGTTCTCGGTCTCGGCTTCCAGCTCTACTCAACACAAGAACACACGAGGCACGAAATCAAACAAGGTGCAATGCACATTCAACATTATGCACGTATGATGCATGACAAGTCTATATATGATGCAATACATGGCAAGGTAGGAAGCACAGAGAAACAACACAAGAACATGTCAATATGCTCAAGCAAGTATGATGCAAGACAAGTCTATATATGATGCAAAACATGGCAAGGCAGGAAGCACAGAGAAACAACACAAGAACAACAAGTTTAAATGAGGCCGGAATCCACATATAGCGAATCCGTAAGTCGTCATATGCATAAGTTGAAAATGGTCCAGATCTGAACAAACCTTAAGTTAGAGTTGTTAAACAGCAAGTTAACATGCACCATGATTATCTACACAAAATTCTAGTCAAGTTTCATATAAAGTTTGTTTAAAACGGAGCTACGGTCTAAAAGATATGAGCAAAACAAGTTAAGCATGGCAACGGTGCAAGATGCACCCAAACATCAAGCAAACATACTCCAAACATGTAAACAAGATGATATTATCATTATACATGCAAAATCACACAAGTTTCATATAGGACACGCTCAAAACGGAGCAACGGTTCAACACATACACTCGAAACAAGAAACAATGCATAGCTGAAACTAACAACCACATAGCAACTTTGGAGCAAGAAATATATACTCTACAACACTCAAACATGGTGACAAGAAGCATGGACATGAAGTGGACATATCCTACAGCAAACAACTCCATTGGAGCAACTCCATAGGAGGCATGGATCAATAGCATCAAGCTACAACATTTTGATCATGACGTTAAAAACCTAACAGTAATATTTTATAGCAACTTGGGAGCAAGAAATAAATAAGCTACAACAACCCATATGAGCAAGTGAGGGCATGTATGGATAGACAACAACATATATAACAAGGAATGATCAATGGCCACCCCAAAACTAACATGGATTTGCCTAGGGCATCAAGCAAACATAGCATCAGGATAAGACAGATTCCAGACTTAGCCAAAATTTCACTAAGTGTTAAAACAGTTAAGTTGGCATGGCATGTTTGCAAGCATGTTTAAGTCACCTCAAGGCATATCATGGCAAATGGTTTGCACCACAGCAAAGACCACATGATGGAGAGTCTAAAACATATAGGCATGTGACAAGGGGACAAACACATCAATAGCAACGAGCTCTTCAAATCAGCATCTCATAACATGTTACAAAACTTAACAGCCACATGCACTTTTGCAACAGAGATTAACATGGCAATATGAACCCTAACATGCATGCTACAGCAACCATCATGTAGATCATCTCATGATGAACATTTGGACATCTCATCTGCTTCATTTGGATAAACATGCATTAAGTTATCACATCTCAAACATGGCATAAAAATAACAAGTAGCAGCAGTTTATACCAAGTAGCACTCTTGCAACAGAGATTAGGACATCTAGATGGGCTCAAACAAGCATGGCACAATGGAACAAAGTGTAGAGCATATCACCACGGTCATTTTGACATATCATATGCACAATTTGGACTTACACACAAAAAGATACAGCTACAAGAACATGCAACAAAATATTGCAGAAAAAGACTTAACAGAAATTAGCACTAGGAAAAAAAAACAAAGAGCGCAGGTTAACTAATCGACGCACTGAGCGGGGAAAAGGGGATCTCCTCACCCTGGGCTTCGGCCCAAACTACGGAGGAGGCAGGCCGGGGCTGTGGAAGCTGGGCCGGGCCGGCCGGTGCTGTGGCCCACGCGGGCGAGGGAGTTGGGCCGGGGAAAGGAGCGGCCCAGGCGACGCTCACGGTCGTCGTCCCCGATCCCTCCTGGATCGGCGGATCGAACGAGGCAGCACGCCGGCGGCGTTCTCTCCGGCACGGCTGCGGTGGCGTGATGGGGCGGATCCGGGCGCGCCGGCCCGGATCTGGCTCGGGGCGGAGGACCGGCGGCTGTTGGGCGGCGGGGCGAGGCGCGCCGAAGGCGGCGGCGGGCGGGCGCCGGCGGGCGCGGCGTGGCGGCCCTCGCGGTGGCCGGCGGCAGGCGCGGAGGCGCGCGGCGGGACGGGCCCGGAGGGCTGCGGGCGGGCCGGCGGGCCGCGGCGGCGGTGGAGATCTGACGGGCCACGTGGCGGCTTCTGACTGGTCCGGCGTGTCCGGGCGGACGTGTCCGATCCGTCCGGACGTGTCCGGCGGCGGCGGTTGTGGTGGAACTAGGGTTTGGGCGAAAAATGGACATGGGGGGACATTTTTATAGGCACAAGGAGCTAGGAGACTCCAAATGGGGAGCGGTTTTCGGCCACGCGATCACAATTCGACGACCGAGATGATGGGAAGGGTTGTGCTGGGTTAGTGGGCTGTTGTGGAGGGGGTCTTGGGCCTCAAAGAAGAGGTTCTTTTAGCCCACTAGGTTAACCGTTGGAGTACCAAACGAACTCCAAACGCGACGAAACTTGACAGGCGGCCTACACGTACCAAAACAACATCGCACGACAAGTCTCACATCATCCGGAAACGTTGCACGGCCACACACAAAATAAGGACTCGGGGCGCCCACGGGCACGTGTGTGAGCGCCGGAACTCCAAACGGACAACGGGAAGAGATGAGTGGGACCGGATGCAAGTGACATCACAAATGCAATGCAATGCACATGACAACATAACATGAATGAAATGCACACACGCACATGACAAAACGACGAAACCCGAAAAGAAGAAGAACCCGGAATGGAATTGATGAAGCCAAAGTTTAATATATTGCCATATTAGGAAAGTGTTACATCTGGGGCATTACAAACTCTCCTCTACTACGAAAAAATCTCGTCCCGAGATCTAGGACTGGAAGAAGGAAGGGTACTCGGAACGAAGGTGTTCTTCTCGTTCCCACGTAGCTTCTCGATCGGTATGGTGTGACCACTTAACTTTCAAGAACTTGATTGACTTGTTGCAGGTCTTGCGCTTGGTTTCTTCAAGAATAGCAACAGGGTACTCACGGTAAGATAAGTCCTGTTGAAGATCAATCTCCTCGAACGGAATGGTGCGTTCAGGTGTCTTGAAGCACTTGCGGAGTTGAGACACGTGAAACACATCATGAACATTTGCAAAGTTGGGAGGGAGCTCAAGTTGATAGGCTAGATCGCCTCTTTTGCCAAGGATCTTGAAAGGGCCCACGTATCTAGGAGCAAGCTTGCCTTTGATACCGAATATTTGGGTGCCTTTCATAGGAGAAACACGGAGATAGACATGATCTCCAATGTCGAAAGCCAAATCATGATGCTTGCCGTCATAGTAGCTCTTTTGACGCGACTGAGCGGCCTTGAGATTCTCACGTATGAATTTGCACATTTCTTCGGCTTCTGAGATCAAGTCATTGCCAAGAAGTTGACGTTCACCAGTCTCGGACCAGTTGAGAGGAGTACAGCACTTTCTGCCATAGAGGATTTCAAACGGAGCTTTGCCGGCACTTGCTTGGAAACTGTTGTTGTAAGAGAATTCGGCAAACAGAAGGCAATCTTCCCACTTCATGCCAAAAGAGATGACACAAGCTCTGAGCATGTCTTCGAGGATTTGGTTCACTCTCTCGACTTGACCACTAGTCTGAGGGTGAAACGCAGTGCTGAAACGGATCTTAGTGCCCATGGCAGACTGAAAGGAGTCCCAGAACTTGGATGTGAACAAACTTCCACGGTCTGAGGAGATAACTTGAGGAATGCCATGTAAGGACACAATTCTGGAAGTGTACAACTCTGCCAGTTGAGCTGCATTGATGGATTCTTTGACTGGAAGGAAGTGAGCTACTTTGGTTAGCTTGTCAATCACCACAAAGATAGAATCATTCCCCTTCTTGGACTTGGGAAACCCAGTGACGAAATCTATTTCAATGTGGTCGAATTTCCACCTGGGAATAGGAAGAGGTTGGAGGAGACGGGCTGGATGTTGATGCTCTGCCTTCACTCTTCTGCAGACATCACATTCCTTCACGAATTGGGCAATCTTCCTTTTCATGCGTGTCCACCAGTAAGATTGCTTGAGGTCTTGGGACATCTTAGAACTTCCAGGATGAATTGAGAGGAGGGAGTCATGTGCTTCGTTCATTATGAGCTTCCTGAGATCACCCTTGGGAACTACAAGTCTGTCCTCAAAGAACAAGGTGTCCTTCTCATCAACGCGATAGCACTTGTATTTGGGAGTACCCTTTGCAATACCATGTTTCACTTTCTGCACCATAGCATCACTGAGTTGGGCCTCACGGATCTGATCTTCCAAGGTAGGAGCAACTTGAAGATTTGCAAGAAAGCCTTGCGGAACAACTTGGAGGTTGAGCTTCCTGAATGCTTCACAAAGCTCAGGCTGAAACGGCTTGATAAGGAGACTGTTGCAATATGCCTTTTTGCTCAAGGCATCTACAATGACATTGGCCTTGCCAGGTGTGTATTCGATGCTTGGATCATACTCTTGGATCATCTCAACCCAACGAGTCTGGCGAAGGTTCAGGTTCGGCTGTGTGAAGATGTACTTCAAGCTCTTGTGATCGGTGAAAATGTCCACTTTTCTGCCCAACAGAAGGTGTCTCCACGTGATCAAGGCGTGTACCACAACTGCTAGCTCGAGATCATGTGTGGGGTAGTTCTTCTCACTTGGCTTCAATTGACGAGAGGTGTATGCCACAATTTTCTTGTCTTGCATTAGCACACCACCAAGTCCTTGAAGAGAAGCATCACAGAATACTTCGTAGGGCTTGGAGTCATCTGGAGGAGTAAGAACTGGAGCAGAGATGAGCTTTTCTTTGAGAGTTTTGAATGCCACATCACAATCCGGAGACCAGTTGTACTTGACATTCTTCTGCAGCAAGTTGGAGAGAGGCTTGGCAATCTTGGAGAAGTTCTCAACAAACCTTCTGCAATAACTAGCAAGACCAAGGAAGCTTCGGAGTTTCTTGACGTTCTGAGGGGGTTCCCAGTTGACAATGGCTTCAACTTTCTCGGGGTTGACAGCAATACCGTCAGCAGAGATGATATGGCCCAGATACAAGACCTTATCGAGCCATAATTCGCACTTGGAGAACTTGGCATAGAACTTATATTCACGGAGTCTGTCGAGAACCAGACGGAGGTGCTTTTCATGATCCTCTTCATTCTTGGAGAATACCAAGATGTCATCCAGATAGACGAGCACAAATTCGTTGGTGTAGGGGTTGAAAATTTAGTGCATCATTCTCGAGAAGGTGGGTGGAGCATTAGCGAGGCCAAAAGACATGACTGTGTATTCATAGGAGCCGTAGCTTGTTCTGAATGCAGTCTTGTGAATATCTTCTTCACGGATACGGATCTGGTGATAACCCATCCGGAGATCGAGCTTTGAGAACACTTTTGCTCCTTTAAGCTGCTCGAACAATTCATTGATGTTGGGGAGCGGATACTTGTTCTTTATTGTCTTCTTTTTCAATGGCCGGTAATCAATGCAAAGGCGCTCCGTGCCATCCTTCTTCTTGACAAATAAGACACCACAGCCCCAAGGAGAAGTGCTAGGCCTGATTAGACCCATACGCTCTTGCTCACCGACTTGTCTCTTCAGCTCCTTCAACTCTTCAGGGGAAAGCTTGTACGGACGCCGGCATGCTGGCTCAGTACCGGGCTCGAGTTCAATGACAAATTCAACTTGACGATGCGGAGGCATGCCTGGAAGCTCTTCAGGGAAAACATCTTCATATTCATTGACCACCGGAATTTGAGAGATGGCATTAATCTCGACCTTGTCATTGAGAGAGAATAGCCTGATTGTATTATCTCGAGAGGCGAAGATAATCACGTCTTCATCAGGATGAGTAATCTTGACTTCTTTATTTGCACAATCAATGTGAGCATCATGCTGGGAAAGCCAATCCATCCCAAGAATAAGATCAATGTCGGAGTTGCCGAGAGCAATAGGAGAAGCCAGAAATTTATAATTTCCCATCTTGATAGAAACGTTAGGAGCTACAATATGAGAGCTCATCCTCATACCCGGAGAAACCACACGAAAAGGATCTTGCAAAATTTCTGTAGGCAACTCATGCTTGGACAAGAAAGGTTTTGAGATGAAGCAATGCGATGCACCTGAATTGAATAAAACTTCTGCAGGAGCAGAGTTAACTGAGAGGTTACCAAATATCACATCAGAAGAATTCTCCGCTTGAGCTGCATTTATCAGATTCACTCTTGCTGCCTTGGGGTTGTGCTTGACAATAGCAGTACTGACAGGTGGAGGAGGCGGAAGGCGCCTTGGGTTGGGGCACTTGTTAGCATAGTGACCCTTCTGGCCACACTTTTTGCACACCACTTCTGAGAGAGGACGGTGATAAGGAGCACTTGACTTCGAATCTTGAAAGTGGTTCTTTGACTGATTGCTTGGGTTGGGTGGGTGGGAGAAACCACGGCCACCAGAATGCCTGTTGTTGTTGTTGTTGTTGTTGTTGTTGTTGTTGTTGTTGTTGTTGTTGGGAGGTCGGATCACTGGAGGTGGTGGAAGCCAAAACTTTTGTTGCTTTGCGACCACTTGGGAAGAAGAGGAGGAGTGAACAACGTCTCTGATCCTCTTTTTGGAAGCTTCCATCTTGAGCTGGGCTGCCTCTTGCTTAAGTGCCATGTTATAGAATTGATCAAACTCATTAGGCTCGAACAAGGTGAGAGCTAGTTGGAGTTCATCCTTTAGACCACCACGGAACTGATAGATCTTGCTCTTGGCATCTGGGATGTCTTTCTTGGCATAGCGGGCAAGGTTCTGGAACTTGACATTATATTGGTAGACAGTCATTGAGCCTTGCTTCAGGTTGCGGAATTTCTCACGCATACCCTCGATGACACTTGTTGGAATGTGGTGAGATCGAAAGTCCTTGCAGAAGTCAGCCCACGAGATTTCACGCCCTGCTCTGCAGTCTTTGTACTGCTGCCACCAATCAGCGGCTTGGTCCTTGAGTTGGAAGGCTGCAAACTTCACATAGTCCTCAGGCCTTACGTTACTGCACTCGAAATGCTTCTTGATATCTGTTATCCAGTCTTCAGCATCCAGAGGGTCCACACAGTAACTGAATGCCTTCGGTTGGTTTGCCAAGAACTGGTTGAGTGTAGCAAAGTGTGGTTGGTTGAACAAATTGCCTTGGCCTTGGTTCTCATGAGCACACTGATTTGCTAGATTTGCTTGAATGTTCTGCATCATTTGCAAAAGCATCTGGGTGTTCTGGTTCGTCGCTTGCATAATTGCTCTCCAGTCCTCAGACGGAGGAGGAGGGGAAGGAGGACGATCAGGAACCTCTTCACCCTCTGGGTTAGCGTTGGGAACCCTTTTAGGAGCCATCCTGAATGAGATGACAACTATTAGCCATTGATTGGAAGGAAAAAATATATAAGCTGAATCAACGGCTAGAAATTGCAACATAGTCTTCACAAGAACATTCGAACAAGATGAACGAATGTAATCCACAGTTTAATAGTAACAACAATTTCACGAGAAGCCACTTGGGAGAACAAAAGGTAAATAAAAACAACAAGGAGCAGATTGAACAAATACAAGATAGAAGCTTCATTCGACATATTCGTGCTGAAAGCTTATGGAACGTGTTACAAAAGGGTTTTGCAATCCCCGGATCAGCATAGCCAAGGACCCTTTAAGATGAAACTCCCGATCGGAACAACGCCCATAAAACTACTTCACTCAATGTAGAACCCTGAACTCCATATCATGCATTCGTTGGAAGAATGCCTACGAACTACAAGATGAACCCACCTATTAATTTCTGAAAGTTTCCAGTTATGCAATCAGGTGTTGGGGATACAGGGGAAGCATCGTGCACTCAACTCTAATCCTACATCCAGCTGTATCCATCCTTCAACACATAACCAGTTATTTCCGGAAACCGTTTACCTCGGACCTTCGAAATGCATCTACTATACAAGCTATGGCAATACTCCCGAACTACCTCCCCAGTACTGGGTGATGTCGGGGTTATCTTGCCACTAACCGCATAGGAGAGTTTTCGATGTCGGCCGTCTTAAGTATTCCAGAACTGATGCGATATATTTGTGACGACAACACCTCGGAGGTCAACTCCCCGGGACACTGCCAAAACCCCTAAATGACAGGAGGCATCGAGAACAATGTTCTCGTCACAAAGACATCGAAACAATCCAAACAATACCCGCGTGATCCTAATTTTTTTGTGTGAATTTGACAGTAGAAGAGGCAAGAGTAATCGTCAGGAGTCCTCACCAGAGTGAAAAGAGATGAGGAGCAAAAGAAATTCTACTCTCCGATATATATATATATACATATATAGGACTCAAAACATTTTAATTGTGTGCCTAGACTCAACCATCAACGATTCAATCAATCAGTGGGGGCTTGTAGGTCGGAGAAGGCTCTGAATACCAACTTGTAATGCCCAGGATGGGACTATACCTCCTACATGTCGAGGCACGACTTAAAGGTATAAGCCCATTCTGGAATGATCTCAAGTTCGGTATCTTTGCACGACTCATGTAAAAATAGGGATGAAATTGCAAAAGGATAGTTGGCTTACACTCGCCACATCACACAATACATTACATAAGCAAAACATCATTCAAATAACATCACAACCCGACTACGGGCGAAGATCCAAATGAAAGATACCAAATACATAAAGCCACAGGTCTGAATCGCCCCTAGTAGAAACCACTACTGATCATCGGGATAGTGCACATAGTATCGACTACGTTCTTCATCGTACTCCCAGTACAGCTCCGTGCCGTCACCTAAGTAGTTCACCATAGTACATGCATCTGGTGTGGTGTAGAATCTGTGAGCCACGGAGGACTCAGCAATCCCGTTCCCGGGTAGCAAAACTATCTAAGCCTTGGGTGTGGAACAAGGCTGAAGAAAGATAAAAGGTTGCAGCTGCACTAGCACTAGCTTACGTGTTAAGAGCGAGAAGAGAAGTGCCACGAGCGTCAAAGTGATCACGAAGTGATCCTATCTAAGCACGTCAATCATAACGCCGCCGTGTTCACTTCTCGAACCCCTTTCGGAAAATGACCGTCACGGTTACTCACGCTGGTAGTGTGTTCTGAACATAGTGTCAAGTTTTCTACAACCGGATATTAACAAATTCCCATCTGCCGCATAACCGCGGGCACGGCTTTCGAAAGTTCAAACCCTGTAGGGGTGTCCCAACTTAGCCCATGACAAGCTCACGATCTGCGGAGTCGCAACTCCAAGGTGGGAAGGCCCGAGTATTCTTGGAATCCCGTGCTCAAGATATACCGACATAGGTAAAACTAATCCAGCAAGACCTCCCGGCGTGCCGACACCCTGACAGTAGCCGCGCGTATCTAGTCTCAGGCCACGACCGGATGAGCTATGGTTACAGCATCCAGATACCCCGAGTTGCCAAGGGGCGGTGCCGCAAGCTGCTCTAGGTTGGACCAACACTCATGTGGAGCACTGGCCCGGGGGTTGATTAAGAAAAGGGGATAGCTAGTCCCTATGCAAGTTCTAGTTATTAGGCAAATGGAGTACCAATGTCGGGCCTTGCTGGAAAAGGTTTAGCGCTAAGCGGGTTATCGAGGGGGTCCCATAACCCCAATCGTGTTAGGAACACATAATCAAGGAACATAACACCGGTTTATACGGTTCCTAGGGCGGCATGAGTGGAACAAATCACCAAGCAATAGGCCTAGCCTTCCACCCATTACCAATATATAGATGATTTAGTTTAAAAGTTTATATAGTGAGATATCCCAACAATAGCTTCAACATGAAGCAAGAATCTTCAAATCTTCTCCTGCAACTAGCAATGCTATAAGAGGGGCTGAGCGAAGCTTACTTAGCCAAACAAAGGTTTGCTAGGTTGGGTGGTTAGACAGATTCATGGTTACAATAGGAGGCTGACAAACAAACATGGGCATTGAGGCAATGAGCTAAAGAGCGAAACATCTAGCAATAGGCAAAGATAGTAATGATATCTGGGTCAGGTCATCTTGCCTGTCGAGTCGTCGATGGGATCGTAAGACGGCTCCTCGTACTCAACCTCGGCAGTAACCTCGTTCTCGTTCTCATTCTCGGCTTCCGGCTCTACTTAACACAAGAACACACGAGGCACGAAATCAAACAAGGTGCAATGCACATTCAACATGATGCACGAATGATGCATGACAAGTCTATATATGATGCAATTAATGGCAAGGTAGGAAGCACAGAGAAACAACACAAGAACATGTCAATATGCTCAAGCAAGTATGATGCAAGACAAGTCTATATATGATGCAAAATATGGCAAGGCAGGAAGCACAGAGAAACAACACAAGAACAACAAGTTTAAATGAGGCCGGAATCCACATATAGCGAATCCGGTAAGTCCTCATATGCATAAGTTGAAAATGGTCCAGATCTGAACAAACCTTAAGTTAGAGTTGTCAAACAGCAATTTAACATGCACCATGATGATCTACACGAAATTCTAGTCAAGTTTCATATAAAGTTTGTTTAAAACGGAGCTACGGTCTAGAAGATATGAGCAAAACAAGTTAAGCATGGCAACGGTGCAAGATGCACCCAAACATCAAGCAAACATACTCCAAACATGTAAACAAGATGATATTATGATTCTACATGCAAAATCACACAAGTTTCATATAGGACACACTCAAAACGGAGCAACGGTTCAACACATACACTCGAAATAAGAAACAATGCATAGCTGAAACTAACAGCCACATAGCAACTTTGGAGCAAGAAATATATACTCTACAACACTCAAACATGGTGACAAGAAGCACGGACATGAAGTGGACATATCCTAAAACAAACAACTCCATTGGAGCAACTCCATAGGAGGCATGGATATATAGCATCAAGCTACAACATTTTGATCATGACGTTAAAAACCTGACAGTAATATTTTATAGCAACTTGGGAGCAAGAAATAAATAAGCTATAGAAACCCATATGAGAAAGTGAGGGCATGGATGGATAAACAACAACATATACAACAAGGAATGATCAATGGCCACCCCAAAACTAACATGGATTTGCCTAGGGCATCAAGCAAACATAGCATCAGGATAAGACAGATTCCAGACTTAGGCAAAATTTCACTAAGTGTTAAAACAGTTAAGTTGGCATGGCATGTTTGCAAGCATGTTTAAGTCACCTCAAGGCATATCATGGCAAATGGTTTGCACCACAGCAAAGACCACATGATGGAGATTCTAAAACATATAGGCATGTGACAATGGGACAAACACATCAATAACAACATGCTCTTCAAATCAGCATCTCATAACATGTTACAAAACTTAACAGCCACATGCACTGTTGCAACAGAGATTAACATGGCAATATGAACCCTAACATGCATGCTACATCAACCATCATGTAGAGCATCTCATGATGAACATTTGGACATCTCATCTGCTTCATTTGGATAAACATGCACCAAGTTATCACATCTCAAACATGGCATAAAAATAACAAGTAGCAGCAGTTTATATTAAGTAGCACTCTTGCAACAGAGATTAGGAAATCTAGATGGACTCAAACAAGCATGTCACAATGGAACAAAGTGTAGAGCATATCACCACGGTCATTTTGACATATCATATGCACAATTTGGACTTACACACAAAAAGATACAGCTACAAGAACATGCAACAAAATATTGCAGAAAAAGACTTAACAGAAATTAGCACTAGGGAAAGAAAAAAAAACAAAGAGTGCAGGTTAACTATTCGACGCACTGAGCGGGGAAAAGGTGGTCTGCTCACCCTGGGCTTCGGCCCAAACTACGGAGGAGGTAGGCCGGGGCTGTGGAAGCTGGGCCGGGCCGGCCGCTGCTGTGGCCCACGCGGGCGAGGGAGTTGGGCCGGGGAAAGGAGCGGCCCAGGCGACGCTCACGGTCGTCGTCCCCGATCCCTCCTGGATCGGCGGATCGAACGAGGCAGCACGCCGGCGGCGGTCTCTCCGGCACGGCTGCGGTCTCTCCGGCACGGCTGCGGTGACGCGATGTGGCGGATCCGGGCGCGCCGGCCCGGATCTGGCTCGGGGCGGAGGGCCGGCGGCTGTTGGGCGGTGGGGCGAGGCGCGCCGGAGGCGGCGGAGGGCGGGCGCCGGCGGGCGCGGCGCGGCGGCCCTCGCGGCGGCCGGCGGCGCGGTGCCGCGCCGGGGATCGGCGGCGGGCGCGGAGGCGCGCGGCGGGACGGGCCCGGAGGGCTGCGGGCGGGCCGGCGGGCCGCGGCGGCGATGGAGACCTGACGGGCCATGTGGCGGCTTCTGACTGGTCCGGCGCGTCCGGGCAGACGTGTCCGGCCGCGGCGGTTGCGGTGGAACTAGGGTTTGGGCGAAAAATGGACATGGGGGGGACGTTTTTATAGGCACAAGGAGCTAGGAGACTCCAAATGGGGAGCGGTTTTCGGCCACGCGATCACAATTCGACGACCAAGATGATGGGAATGGTTGTGCTGGGTTAGTGGGCTGTTGTGGAGGGGGTCTTGGGCCTGAAAGAAGAGGTTCTTTTAGCCCACTAGGTTAACCGTTGGAGTACCAAACGAACTCCAAACGCGACGAAACTTGACAGGCGGCCTACACGTACCAAAACGACATCGCATGACAAGTATCACGTCATCCGGAAATGTTACACGGCCACACACAAAAGAAGGACTCGGGGCGGCCACGGGCACGTGTGTGAGCGCCGGAACTCGAAACGGACAACGGGAAGAGACGAGTGGGACCGGATGCAAGTGACAACACAAATGCAATGTAATGCACATGACAACATGACATGAATGAAATGCACAAACACACACGACAAAACGACGAAACCCGAAAAGAAGAAGAACCCGGAATGGAATTGATGAAGCCAAAGTTTAATATATTGCCATATTAGGGAAGTGTTACATCTGGGGCATTACAGGGGCGCCCCCCACCCCTAGGGTTCCGAACCCTAGGCGCAGGTGGGAGACCCAAGGGGGTGCGCCAGCCCACTATGGGCTGGTTCCCCTCCCCCTACGGCCCATGGGGCCCTCCGGGATAGGTGGCCCCACCCGGTGGACCCCCGGGACCCTTCCGGTGATCCCGGTACACTATCGGTGACCCCCGGAACTTTCCCGATGGCCGAAACTGGACTTCCTATATATAATTCTTTACCTCCGGACCATTCCGGAACTCCTCGTGACGTCCGGGATCTCATCCGGGACTCCGAACAACATTCAGGTTACCGTGTGCATATATCTCTACAACTCTAGCATCACCGAACCATAAGTGTGTAGACCCTACGGGTTCGGGAGACACGTAGACATGACCGAGACGACTCTCCGTTTAATAACCAACAACGGCACCTGGATACCCATGTTGGTTACTACGTGTTCCTCGATGATCTCATCGGATGAACCACGATGTCAAGGATTCACTCAATCCCGTATGCAATTTCCTTTGTCTATCGGTACAGTACTTGCCCGAGATTCGATCGTCGGTATACCGATACCTTGTTCAATCTCGTCATGGCAAGTCTCTTTACTCATTCTATACTACATCATCCCGTGACCAACTCCTTAGTCACATTGAGCTCATTATGATGATGTCTTACCGAGTGGGCCCAGAGATACCTCTCCGTCACACGAAGTGACAAATCCCAGTCTCGGTTCGTGCCAACCCAAACGATACTTTCGGAGATACCCGTTGCGTACCTTTATAGCCACCCAGTTACGTTGTGACGTTTGGCACAACCAAAGTATTCCTACGGTATCCGGGAGTTGCACAACCTCATGGTCTAAGGAAAAGATACTTGACATTGGAAAAGCTTTAGCATTACGAACTACACGATCTTGTGCCAGGCTTAGGATTGGGTCTTGTCCATCACATCATTCTCCTAATGATGTGATCCCGTTATCAATGACATCCAATGTCCATGTCCAGGAAACCGTGACCATCTATTGATCAACGAGCTAGTAACTAGAGGCCTTACCAGGGACACGTTGTGGTCTATGTATTCACACATGTATCACTGTTTCCGGATAATACAATTCAAGCATGAATAACAGACAATTATCATGAACAAGGAAATATAATAATAACCATTTTATTATTGCCTCTAGGGCATATTTTCAACAGTCTCCCACTTGCACTAGAGTCAATAATCTAGTTACATTGTGATGAATCGAACACCCATAGAATTCTGGTGTTGATCATGTTTTGCTCGTGGAAGAGGTTTAGTCAACGGATCTGCGACATTTAGATCCGTATGCACTTTACAAATATCTATGTCTCCATCTTGAACATAATTTTGGATGGAGTTGAAACGGGGCTTGATGTGCTTGGTCTTCTTGTGAAACCTGGGCTCCTTTGCAATGGCAATAGCTCCAGTGTTGTCACAGAAGAGAGTCATCGGGCTTGACGCGCTTGGAATGACTCCTAGGTCGGTGATGAACTCCTTCATACAGACTCCTTCCTGCGCTGCTTCGCAAGCAGCTATGTACTCCGCTTCACATGTAGAATGCACCACGACGCTCTGCTTGCAACTGCACCAGCTGACTGCCCCACCATTTAAAATATGCACGTATCCGGTTTGTGACTTGGACTCATCCAGATCTGTGTCGAAGCTAGCATCGACGTAACCCTTTACGACGAGCTCTTCGTCACCTCCATAAACGAGAAACATATCCTTAGTCCTTTTCAGGTACTTCAGGATGTTCTTGACCGTTGTCCAGTGTTCCATACCGGGATCACTTTGGTACCTCCCTACCAAACTTATGGCAAGGTTCACATCAGGTCTGGTATACAGCATGGCATACATAATAGAACCTATGGTTGAGGCATAGGGGATGACACTCATCTTTTCTCTATCTTCTGCCGTGGTCGGGGATTGAGCCGTGCTCAATCTCATACCTTGCAATACAGGCAAGAACCCTTTCTTGGACTGATCCATATTGAACTTCTTCAATATCTTATCAAGGTATGTGCCTTGTGAAATACCAATGAGGCGTCTCGATCTATCTCTATAGATCTTAATGCCTAATATGTAAGCAGCTTCTCCAAGGTCCTTCATTGAAAAACTCTTATTCAAGTAGGCCTTTATGCTCTCCAAGAATTCTATATCATTTCCCGTCAGCAATATGTCATCCACATATAATATGAGAAATGCTACAGAGCTCCCACTCACTTTCTTGTAAATACAGGCTTCTCCCCAAGTCTGTATAAAACCAAATGCTTTGATCACATCATTAAAGCGAATATTCCAACTCCGAGATGCTTGCACCAGCCCATAGATCGAGCGCTGAAGCTTGCATACCTTATTAGCATTCTCAGGATCAACTAAAACCTTCCGGCTGCATCATATATAGCTCTTCCTTGAGGAAGCCATTAAGGAATGCCGTTTTGACGTCCATTTCCAATATCTCATAATCGTAGAATGCGGCAATTGCTAACATGATTCGACGGACTTCAGCATCGCTACGGGAGAGAAAGTCTCATCGTAGTCAATCCCTTGAACTTGTCGATAAGCTTTAGCGACAAGCCGAGCTTTAAAGATGGTCACATTACCATCCACGTCAGTCTTCTTCTTGAATATCCATTTATTTTCTATGGCGTACCGATCATCGGGCAAGTCCACCAAAGTCCATACTTTGTTTTCATACATGGATCCTATCTCGGATTTCATGGCTTCAAGCCATTTGTTGGAATCCGGGCCCGCCATCACTTCTTCATAGTTTGTAGGTTCACCGTTGTCTAACAACATGATTTCCATGACAGGGTTGCCGTACCATTCTGGTGCGGAACGTGTCCTTGTGGACCTTCGAAGTTCAGTAGTAACTTGATCTGAATCTTCATGATCATTATCATTAACTTCCTCCCCAGTCGGTGCAGGCACCTCAGGAACAATTTCCTGCGCTGCGCTACTTTCCGGTTCGGAAGGGGTGACTGTCACCTCATCAAGTTCTACTTTCCTCCCACTCACTTCTTTCGAGAGAAACTCTTTCTCCAGAAAGGATCCATTCTTGGCAACGAAGACCTTGCCTTCGGATCTGAGGTAGAAGGTGTACCCAATCGTTTCCTTTGGGTATCCTATGAAGTCGCATTTTTTCGATTTGGGTTCGAGCTTTTCAGGTTGAAGTTTCTTGACATAAGCATCGCAACCCCAAACTTTCAGAAACGACAGCTTAGGTTTCTTGCCAAACCAAAGTTCATACGGTGTCGTCTCAACGGATTTTGACGGAGCCCTATTTAAAGTGAATGCGGCAGTCTCTAAAGCATAACCCCAAAAAGATAGCGGTAAGTCGGTGAGAGACATCATAGATCGCACCATGTCCAACAGAGTTCGATTTCGACGTTCGGACACACCATTACGCTGAGGTGTTCCGGGCGGTGTCAGTTGTGAAACAATTCTAAAGTTCCTTAGGTGCGTGCCAAATTCATGACTTAAATATTCACCCCCACGATCCGATCGTAAGAACTTTATTTTTCTGTCACGTTGATTCTCAACCTCATTCTGAAATTCCTTGAACTTTTCAAAGGTCTCAGACTTGTGTTTCATTAAGTAGACATACCCATATCTACTCAAGTCATCTGTGAGGGTGAGAACATAACGATAGCCTCCGCGAGCTTCAACACTCATTGGACCGCACACATCGGTATGTATGATTTCCAATAAGTTGGTCGCTCGCTGATGGCTTCTCGCCCCTCGTTGGTTACCCCAAGTGGAAGGTTTGAGATGCAGTGTAGCGGAAGTTTTCCCTTGGCAAAGATACCAAGGATCGATTTCCCCTGAGACTCCCAGTTTCAACAAGAAGGTGTTAACTGCTAACGGCGCCAGATATTAGCAATCAACGTGGACCTGCACACAGATACAAATAACTTTGCTCCCAACGAGTACAAAGAGGTTGTCAATCCCTCCGGCCTTGTCGTTTACAAAGGATCAAACACAAGTGATAATAGTGATAGGTATTGCTGCAAATAGTAAGTAAAAACAGAAAGTAAATAGCGGATGTGACCAGTGATGGTAATATGGACCGGGGTCCCATGATGTTCACTAGTGATGTCTCTCTCCCAAAATACGATAAAACAGCTATGTGAGGTAAACGAATTACAGCTGGGCAATTGACAGAATTATGTGCGCAAACCAATGCTAACTATGTTGCAAGAAAGGTAGAGGTTCAAAGCATGGGCGGTACGCCAAGGCAAGTAGACCGAAATCCATCTGCATCTACTACTAATCATCCACCTTGAGATATCTATCCAGAACATCTCGCTGGTATTAAGTTGCGAGTCCCACCCATAGTGTAAACTCAAAGCAACAAACAACTGCATTAAAAGAACTTTGCGTAAAGTAAACAATCCTTGCACCCACGGGCACAAGCACCGTTGTTTTCCCCCTTGTGGCAACAGCACATCCCCTAGACTCATGTTTCTGTCACTCAAGCTAGTCATCGAGGGGCATGAACCCACAATCGAGCATAACGTTCCCTCTTGGAGTCACTACCTACTACTTGGCCAAAGCAATAAATAGTAACGGAGAACATGCAAGAATTACTTACGAACATAAATATAAAAGAGGTAGATCAAATATATTACTCAAACACAATCTGAACATAATCTCACAATCCATCGAATCCCAGCAAACTCATCATAGCAACAGCATAAGGATTACATATGTGCCTCGATCATGTAGGGCAGCTCACGAGGTCTAATTAGTGAAGCACAAGAAGGGGAGGAGAACATCACATAGCTACTGGTCATGGACCCATGGTCCAAGGGAGACTACTCACAACTCATCCGGGGGGCGTCCATGGTGGTGGAGAGGCTCCAGGTGGTGATCCTCCCCTCCGGCAGGGTGCCGGGAAGAGTTCTCCTGGTGCTCCCGATCTTGGAAGCGCGGCGGCGGCGGAACAGAGATGAGATCGTGAAAAAGGGTTCCCGTCTCGAGGGTTTCGGGACACGATATAAATATATGCCAAAGGGGGGCATCAGCGGAGGCCTGGGGGGCCCAGGCGCCCCCCCGGCGCGGCCAGGAGGGGGCCTGCGCCACCAGGGCGCCTGGAGCCCTGGTGGCCCCCCTCCGGCTCTACTTCGGGTGCCGGGAAGCTTCTGGAACGCTGATTTTTTATATAATTTTTCCGGGATTTTTCTGGCAGTTTACGTGATGGGAAAACCTGAAATACAAAAACAGCAGAAAACAGAAACTGGCACTGGGGTGCACTGAGTTAATAGGTTAGTCCAAATATGATCAAAAGTGTATGGAAGTGTATAAATATCATAGCAATATCACCCAAAAGAGGCATGGAGCAAGCAGAAATTATAGATACGTTTTGGACGTATCACTCGCTCCATTGTTCCGGAGAACGGAGTCTTGGTCATCTTGCCCAAGAGGCATGGTTTGCACGTGTCAAATGATTCATAATCAAGAGACTCCAGAAGTCCATCTGCATGGAGCTTCTTCATACGTTTGACACCAATATGACCAAGGCGGCAATGCCACAAGTATGTGGGACTATCATTATCAAGTTTTCATCTTTTGGCATTCACACTATGAATATGTGTAACATCACATTCGAGATTCATCAAGAATAAACCATTGACCAGCGGGGCATGACCATAAAACATATCTCTCATATAAATAGAACAACCATTATTCTCGGATTTAAATGAGTGGCCATCTCGCATTAAACGAGATCCAGATACAATGTTCATGCTCAAAGCTGGTACTAAATAACAATTATTAAGGTTTAAAACTAATCCCAAGGGTAGATGTAGAGGCAGCGTGCCGACGGCGATCACATCGACCTTGGAACTATTCCCGACACGCATCGTCACCTCGTCCTTCGCCAGTCTCCGCTTATTCCGCATCTACTGCTTTGAGTTACAAATGTGAGCAACTGCACCGGTATCAAATACCCATGAGCTACTACTAGCGCTGGTAAGGTACACATCAATAACATGTATATCATATATACCTTTGACGTTGCCGGCCTTCTTATCTGCTAAGTATTTGGGGCAGTTCCGCTTCCAGTGACCCGTTCCCTTGCAATAAAAGCACCCAGTCTCAGGCTTGGGTCCATTCTTTGGCTTCTTCCCAGCAACTGGCTTACCAGGCGCGGCAACTCCTTTGCCGTCCTTCTTGAAGTTCTTCTTACCCTTGCCTTTCTTGAACTTAGTGGTTTTATTCACCATCAACACTTGATGCTCTTTCTTGATCTCCACCTCTGCTGATTTCAGCATTAAATACACTTCGGGAATGGACTTCTCCATCCCTTTCATATTGAAGTTCAACACGAAGCTCTTGTAGCTAGGTGGGAGCGACTGAAGGATTCTGTCAACGACCGCTTCGTCTAGGAGATTCATTCCCAACTGAGACAAGCGATTGTGCAACCCAGACAATTTGAGTATGTGCTCGCCGACAGAACTATTCTCCTCCATCTTACAACTGTAGAATGCGTTGGAGACATCATATCTCTCAACTCGGGCATGAGCTTGGAAAACCATTTTCAGCTCTTGGAACATCTCATATGCTCCGTGGTGCTCAAAACGCTTTTGGAGCCCCGATTCTAAGCTGTAGAGCATGCCGCACTGAACCAGGGAGTAATCATCACAACGCGACTGCCAAGCGTTCATAACATCTTGGTTTGCCGGGGCGGGAGCGTCACCTAGTGGTGCTTAGGACATAAGTTTTCTTGGCAGCTATGAGGATGATCCTCAGGTTACAGACCCAATCCGTATAGTTGCTACCATCGTCTTTCAGCTTGGATTTCTCTAGGAACGCGTTGAAGTTGAGGGTGACATGAGCGTGTGCCATTTGATCTACAAGACATATTGTAAAGAATTTAGACTAAGTTCATGACAATTAAGTTCATCTAATCAAATTTAATGAACTCCCACTCAGATAGACATCTCTCTAGTCATCTAAGTGAAACATGATCCGAATTGAGTAAGCCGTGTCCGATCATCACGTGAGACGGACTAGTCATCAACGGTGAACATCTTCATGTTGATCGTATCTTCTATACGACTCATGTTCGACCTTTCGGTCTTCCGTGTTCCGAGGCCATGTCCGTACATGCCAGGCTCGTCAAGTGAACCCTAGGTGTATTGTGTGTGTAAATCTGGCTTACACCCGTTGTATGCGAACGTTAGAGCCTATCACACCCGATCATCACGTGGTGCTTCGGAACAACGACCCTTAGCAACGGTGCACAGTTAGGGGAAACACAATTCTTGAAATTTTAGTGAGAGATCATCTTATTTACTACCGTCGTTCTAAGCAAATAAGATGCATAAACATGATAAACATCACATGCAATCAAATAAAGTGACATGATATGGCCAATATCATTTTGCTCCTTTGATCTTCATCTCCGGGGCTCCATGATCATCTTTGTCACCGGCATGACACCATGATCTCCATCATCGTGTCTTCATGAAGTCGTCTCGCCAAATATTACTTCTACTACTATGGCTAATGTTTAGCAATAAAGTAAAGTAATTACATGGCGTTATTCAGTGACACGCAGGTGATACAAAAAATAAGACAACTCCTATGGCTCCTGCCGGTTGTCATACACATCGACATGCAAGTCGTGATTCCTATTACAAGAACATGATCAATCTCATACATCACATATATATCATTCATCACATCTTTTGGCCAGATCACATCACATAGCACATGCTGCAAGAACAAGTTAGACGTCCTCTAATTGTTGTTGCAAGTTTTACGTGGCTGCTATAGGTTTCTAGCAAGAACGTTTCTTACCTACGCCAAAACCACAACGTGATATGTCAATTTCTATTTACCCTTCATAAGGACACTTTTCATCGAATCCGATCCGACTAAAGTGGGAGAGACAGACACCCTCTAGCCACCTTATGCAACTAGTGCATGTCAGTCGGTGGAACCAGTCTCACGTAAGCGTACGTGTAAGGTCGGTCCGGGCCGCTTCATCCCACGATGCCGCTGAATCAAGATTGGACTAGTAGCGGCAAGAGAATTGAACAAATCTACACCCACAACTTGTTTGTGTTCTACTCATGCAAGATGCTACGCAAAGACCTAGCTCTGATACCACTGTTGGGGAACGTAGTAGAATTCAAAATTTTCATACGCTTCACCAAGATCAATCTAAGGAGTCATCTAGCAACGAGGACAAAGGAGTGCATCTACATACCCTTTGTAGATCGCGAGCGGAAGCGTTCAAGTGAACGTGGATGATGGAGTCGTACTCGTCGTGATCCAAATCACCGATGATCCCAGCGCCTAATGGACGACACCTCCGCGTTCAACACACGTATGATGCAGCGACGTCTACTTCTTCTTGATCCAGCAAGGGGGGAGGAGAGGTTGATGGAGATCCAGCAGCACGACGGCGTGGTGGTGGATGCAACGGAAATTCTGCAGGGCTTCGCCAAGCACCTGCGGGAGGAGGGAGATGTGTAATGGGAGGGGGGGGGAGGGAGGCACCAGGAGCAAGGGTGCGGCTGCCCTCTCTCCCCCCACTATATATAGGGGCCAGGGGGGGCGCCGGCCCTAGGAGATGGGATCTCCTAGGGGGGGGCTGCCAAGGGGGAGGCTTGCCCCCCAAGGCAAGGGGGGCGCCCCCCACCCCTAGGGTTCCCAACCCTAGGCGCAGGGGGAAGGCCCAAGGGGGTGTGCCAGCCCACTATGGGCTGGTTCCCCTCCCCCTACGGCCCATGGGGCCCTCCGGGATAGGTGTCCCCACCCGATGGACCCCCGGGACCCTTCCGGTGGTCCCGGTACACTACCGGTGACCCCCGGAACTTTCCCGATGTCCGAAACTGGACTTCCTATATATAATTCTTTACCTCCGGACCATTCCGGAACTCCTCGTGACGTCCGGGATCTCATCCGGGACTCCGAACAACATTCGGGTTACCGTGTGCATATACCTCTACAACTCTAGCGTTACCGAACCTTAAGTGTGTAGACCCTACGGGTTCGGGAGACACGTAGACATGATCGAGACGACTCTCCGGTCAATAACCAACAGCGGGACCTGGATACCCATGTTGGTTCCTACGTGTTCCTCGACGATCTCATCGGATGAACCACGATGTCAAGGATTCACTCAATCCCGTATGCAATTCCCTTTGCCTATCGGTACAGTACTTGCCCGAGATTCGATCGTCGGTATACCGATACCTTGTTCAATCTCGTCATGGCAAGTCTCTTTACTCATTCCGTAATACATCGTCCCATGACCAACTCCATAGTCACATTGAGCTCATTATGATGATGTCTTACCGAGTGGGCCCAGAGATACCTCTCCGTCACACGGAGTGACAAATCCCAGTCTCGGTTCGTGCCAACCCAACAGATACTTTTGGAGATACCCGTTGCGTACCTTTATAGCCACCCAGTTACGTTGTGACGTTTGGCACACCCAAAGTATTCCTACGGTATCCGGGAGTTGCACAACCTCATGGTCTAAGGAAAAGATACTTGACATTGGAAAAGCTTTAGCATTACGAACTACACGATCTTGTGCTAGGCTTAGGATTGGGTCTTGTCCATCACATCATTCTCCTAATGATGTGATCCCGTTATCAATGACATCCAATGTCCATGGCCAGGAAACCGTGACCATCTGTTGATCAACGAGCTAGTAACTAGAGGCTTTACCAGGGACACGTTGTGGTCTATGTATTCACACATGTATCACTGTTTCCGGATAACACAATTCAAGCATGAATAACAGAAAATTATCATGAACAAGGAAATATAATAATAACCATTTTATTATTGCCTCTACGGCATATTTCCAACAGCATCCACACACACTCATCTTAGTATGTCCACTTACCTCTGTATACTGGTATTTGGGCTTAAGGATTTTCTCTCATTTAGTCCATTCATAGCTTAAACACGTTGATCGTTTCTTTATTTGTTTGAAGTATCTTATCTACCAAACGTAAGCATCCACGCATGCTCATCTTGATATGATTGGTTATAATTGTATATTGGTATTTGTGCATGCTTAAAGAGTTTCTCGGATTCACTTCATAGGTTAAGGATTTTCTCACGTTCACTTGATTCTACCTTATTCATTTTCATCGTGTCTTTATTGTTTTCATATCAATTCTTACTATATATTTTTCAAGATATGAACCCAACTACTAATTACGTAGTTTTTAATGAAAATTTACATGTAAAAATGGTACAAATGCTTATACACACTAGTGCAGAATTGGCCATTAGTCCTGGTTGGTGATGGCCACTAACCGGGATTAAAGGGTCGGGACGAAAGGCCCCCCCTTTAGTCCCAGTTCGTCACGACCTGAGACCAGAGGCCCACCACGTAGCAAGAGCCCGCGTCGGGGCCGGGGTTCCTTTTAGTCCTGGTTGATGACTCCAACCGGGACAAAACAGTATATGGGTTTAGTTGTTTATATTAGGTGTTTATGGTTTATTTAGGGGTTTATGGTTTATTTTTCCTTTTAATTTTGTTGTTTATTTAGGGGTTTAGGACTGCCGCCCCCGAGCCCGTCCTCGCCGACGACCATACACGTATATAACAAAATTGCTCGCAGAACAAACATATATCATATAATTTCTGGTACGTTCATGCATACAATATATATATATATATATATATATATATATATATATATATATATATATATATATATATATATATATATATATATATATATAAACACTATTCTGATTACGGGATCAGAATATTATTCTGATCACAACATATACTTCCTGAGATACGCGCCTGAACTTCCCTCTGTAGGAACCCGGACTTCGGGCTATCTTCGCAACCGTGGCTCTCTCCGCGAATTTTTCTGGTTAGCCGCATTCTATGTGATGTAAGTGTAATCTTTAAAAGGTTTTAAGAAACTAAATACTCCTTTTAAATAGAAATCTCGCTCATGGGCGTATTTTGCTCTCGGGTCGTGATGAACTCGCGTTTTTTTGCAATTTTACTGCCTGAGTTGCACGCCTGAACTTCCCTCTGAACTAGGTTGAACTTCGGCCAACATCGCCCAAACGAGGCTTGTGATATACCGTTGGAAAGCTATGGACACCAGTATCATGACCCAACTTAAATTTTTGTCAAAATGTAAGCGGTTTAAGAGCAGTTTTGAAAACCGTTTTTTCTTCAAAAAAAAACGTGAATCGTATTTTTGATCTCATTTCTAAACCGTTTATCGGAATGCGGCATATAATATGTCGTTGGAAAGCTGCTGCAAAACCGCTCCTTTCACATGTTGAAAGTTTTCTCTAATTCCCTACGTTAAAATGTTATTTGGGAAAACGTAAAATTTCGCAAACCGAACAGCCGAGTTCATATTTTTGCTGTGATTTTTAAACGGCTAATCCAATTAGGGCATATTATATGGCATTGGAAAGATTATGAAAATGAGCTACTTTTTCATGTCGAAAGTTTTTTTCTAATTTTGAACGTTTAAGAGTAATCTAGAAAACGTTACAAGTCCTACCGAGTTCATTTTTTCGAGATAATTTTTTAACCGTGCGTCCGAATGCAGCAAGCGATATGGCGTTGGAAAGCTTGAACAAATGCGAAACTTTTTTTGTATGTATTGTTTCTCCTAAATCTGTATGGTTTTAAGTCAGTTTCGAAAATGGCGAAAAACATATTTTCGCGGTAATTTCTACAAACTTTGTCGGAATGCGGCAAATAATATACCGTTGGAAAGCTACAGAAAATGCGAAACTTTTTCATGTTGACGGTTTTCTCTGATTCCTAGCCGTTTTCAAGTAATTGCGAAAATGGCGAGATCATTTCTCTGCCTTTATCGCGAAACAGATTCGTCGAAAATGCATCGTGTGAAGTAGTTGAACTTCTGTGGCAGTTCTGCTTGAACTTCACTCTGTTTTTGACGTGATATTTTTTCGCCCGTAATTCCCAAACCACTTACCGAAATTGAGCAAATGATATACCGATGAAAAGCTGTTGGAAACACGCAACTTTTTCATGTTGATCATTTTTTCCATATTCGCGACGGTTCAAAATATTTTTTTGAATGCGTAAAAATGTGCTTCAAACATTATAGATAAAACTTTTAAACCATTGATCGGAATGTAGCATATAATATACCGTTGGAAATCTTATGAATACGAGCAACTTTTTTATGTAGACATGTGTTACAAATTCGTTGTCGTTTAAGATCAGTTTTAAAAATGGCAAAAAATGTCGTTTTTGCTTGTTTTTTACATGTAATTGAAGGTCGGACGTCTCGCACTATAGATCTTGACCTTCAGCCGGAGGAGCACGTGAACTTCTTGCCGCAAACCTTGTAAGCTCTTTGTTTTCTATTCATATATTCTTACGTGAAACGCATTCCGTGTAGTAGTTGAACTTCTCGCTGTTTTCATCTTGAACTTCTGTCACCTATTTTTGTTCAACCTCTCTCACAAAAATTTTGAATTTTTCTCGAACCGAGTACTTGAACTTCTAGCAACAAAACTTTTAGCCTATGCTTTTTCATTCTTTTTTCATACAAAATGCACACCATGTAGTGCGCGAACTTCTGTTATGTGACCTTCTCCCTACCTCTACGGTGACCTTCTCCCTGTTACGTGAAAATATCTGAGTTTTTTATAGACATTGAACAGCTCTACCTTTTTTTATTTAAACTTCATTTTGTATTTTTAGAAATGTGAAAATTGGATTTTTTTAGAAACATCGAACTTCTTCGTTATTTCGAATTGAACTTATTTTGTTTTATTCTTTAATAAATATCAAACTGCTCCGCTTTTACAAATTGAACTTCTTGGTTTTATTCTATATTAGCGAGAGAACCTGAGTTTATTGTATACATTAAGCTACTCCGTTTTTTTAATTGAACTTCTTGGTTTTAATCTTTAGCGTGAAAAGTTACATTTTTTAGTGAACTTTACTGTTGTTTTATTTTCTATCTTTTTAATACTAAATGGACTATGCAATTTTTGCAAGGTGAACTTCTGTCTTTTCAATAAACACAATGAATTGCTACAAACAATAATTTTATCTACACTTGCTCCAAGTCAGTTTTTTTGGGGCTCAGACACCAACATCTTTGCACACACATGTATGACTGAACTTCAGACGAGAAGCTATTTAGAAACACTACATAAGTGGACATAGTACAGCAGAACGAAAACGAGATTTCTGCTTTCGAAATTCAAAGCAGCTGCGATCTAAACTATTGTGTTCTAACTTAGCTGGGTTCACAACATGTACTTCAAAAAAATACATCATACATCACAGCACACCAAGCGCACACACCAACGCCAGCACTCACACACACACTTGTGCATGAACAGATGCACTAGAACATACCTTGCACATAGAGAGAGCTATAGTTGTTCCTTTCCAAGTATATCTAAACTTCTACTATCGATGTATTTTTTTGTAGCTCTGTCAAGAACAAACTTTTACACGACCGTGGCAAATGCACGGGGTGGACTCAAGAGAGGCACTAGCGGGAAAAGACCAGCGAGGCAAGTACCTCGGTGCCGACGATGATGCATCCAGACACGAGGGGGTGTGGGCAATGATCCACTCACCGGACGCCGGCTGTGCAGGAGCTCACCACTGCATTTTTTTATGAACAGTGAATCATATTTCTTCAGTTCATCCACTTTTGAACTGGTGTTGGTTGCAGAATCAAACCTCCGCTGTAGCAGTAAGAAAGAACGGATTGAGCAGAGGTGAGCTCGTGGGAGGGCTAGTGCATCGCCGCGCGGACTGCGTGCTAGTGGCCGGGCGAACTTCCCTGCCACCTCGCCGTGGACCACCCTTGCTAGTAAACTGCTCCCGCGGTGCGCCACTGGGTGATGCAGGATTCACACGTGTGGAAGTGCGCGAGCAAATCGGCGGGCGGGAGGCTCAGCCGCGATAGTGGGCAGGAGGCTGGGCCATGGCAGCGGGGCTCCGGTGCGCAGGGAGCATCTCGGCAGCGGCTGGGGGCTGGTCACGGCGGCGCGCGGGGTCCGGGTGTTGCCGACAAGCGGTCGGGGGTCGTGTGGTGGAAGGATGGTGGCCGGACCCGAGACCGGTGGCGGCGCAGCAGCCGGATCCGAGGGGTGGTGGTGGCAGGGTGGCGGCGGATCCCTGGAGGAGGTCGGCAGAGCTTCTACTAGGGAGGGAGGTTGGGGGCGGCGGCGCTTCTGCCAGGGAAGGAAGTGTGGGCGGCGGAGCATCTACTAGGGAGGGAGGTTAGGGGCGGCGGAGCGACGGCGGTGTCTCTGGTTGGGGGTGGGGCGGAGCGGCGGTGGAATCTCTGGTTGGGGGCGGGGCGCCGGCCGTGTCTCCGGTACAGGGCGAGGTGGCGGCAGCAGCGCCGGTTGGGGCGGGGCGGAGGGCGCGTTGCCGGTTGAGGCATGAGGTGCGGGAGGTGGGGATCGGGGAAGGTGGTGGGTGGGATTTTTCTTTCTTTTTTCACGTCGCTGCAGGTTCGGGAGTTCAGGAACATCTCAATCGGGCCCTATATAGGGCCTTGTAATCCAAATAACTATTCTGATCCTGGATCAGAATAGTGTTGTCCTATATATATATATATATATATGTGTGTGTGTGTGTATGTATACAATTTGGTATATATAATTTATCCTACAATTTGCAGATCATTACATGCAGGCATTAGGTGAAATGGCATTCTCCTTTGGGATCTATAACCCGCTCAAGCAAAAATCCCGCCATTTCCTCTTGAAGTGCTCGTATGCGGTCCGTTGGTAGGAGTTGATCCCGCATCTGTCTCAACTTTATTATAAAGAAGGAGATCAATATGAATATATTAGTTGTGTGTATATATATTAGATCATAATAAAAAGAATTTTGAATTGTGTTTACGTACCCAAATAGTTCTGTCATCTTTGCTGCTTTCCTCATTATACGAATGTTGTCACAAACGTGGTATGCACATAAATTATTCCCCGACTCCTGCCTCATGCCCTTTACAAGAATATAATTCAATCAGATAATAATTAATCAATCATGATAATGGTATTGAAACTAGAATTAAAGAGATGCACGAAGAAGTAGCTAGTACTACTTAATTACCCTGGGTAGCCATCATTTCAGTTTTGGGTGCCATTCACCGTCAAACTCTTTGATAAACTTTTCCCAAACCCTGCCCGGCAAAGAAAATGAATAAACGAGTTATTAATTAGTCGATATCAGGAAATGAACTAAAGAGGCTGCTACCTCTTGAGCTTGCGTTGTATTCCCTCGAAGAGGAAAGGGAGATGCAACACAGTAGTGTAAGTATTTCCCTCAGATTTTGAGAACCAATGTATCAATCCAGTAGGAGACCACGCGCCAGTCCCTCGCACCTGCACAAACAAATAAGAACTTCGGAGCCAACGCGATAAGGGGTTGCAATCCCTTTACGGTCACTTACGATAGTGAGATCTGATAGAGATGAAAATTACATTTTTGGTATTTTTGGTATAGAAACAGAAAGTAAAGAAAGCAAATAAATAACGGCGGAGAAATTGGCTAGTTGACGGGAAAGTAATATGATAGAGATAGACCCGGGGGCCATAGTTTTCTCTAGTGGCTTCTCTCATGATAGCGATATTCTACGGCGGGTAAACAAATTACTGTCGAGCAATTGATAGAAAAGCGAATAATTATGAGACTATCTAGGCATGATCATTGTATATAGGCATCACGTCCGAGACAAGTAGACCGAACCGATTATGCATCTACTACTATTACTCCACACATCGACCTCTATCCAGCATGCATCTAGTGTATTAAGTTCATACGAACCGAGTAACGCCTTAAGCAAGATGACATGATGTAGAGGGATAAACTCAAGCAATATGATGAAAACCCCATCTTTTTATCCTCCATGGCAACAATACGATACGTGCCTTGCTGCCCCTACTGTCACTGGGAAAGGACACCGCAAGATTGAACCCAAAGCCAAGCACTTCTCCCATTGCAAGAACTATAGATCTTGTAGGCCAAACCAAACCAATAATTCAAAGAGACTTGCAAGGATATTATGAGCACACATAAAAAGTTCAAAGAAGAACCAAATATCTTTCATAGATAACCTTGATCATAAACTCACAATTCATCGGATCTTGACAAACACACCGCAAAAAGAGATTACATCGAATAGATCTCCTCAAAGACCGAGGAGAACTTTGTATTGAGATCCGGAGAGAGAGAAGAAGCCATCTAGATACTCGCTATGGACCCGAAGGTCTGTGGTAAACTACTCACAACTCATGGTGAGGGAGATGATGATGATGATGAACGCCTCCGTGATGGACCCCCCTCCCGGAACAGGCACCAAGATGGGATCTCCACGGGAACAGCAGCTACAACGGTGGAATTAGGGTTTTCTCTCTGCGTATAGAGTTTCTGGGGTACGTAGGCATATATAGGAGGAAGAGGGGCACCAGGGGCCACCGGGCCTGCCCTTGAGGCAGGGGGGCGCGCCCCCCACCCTCGAGGGTGGGCCACCTGTCTTCTGGCTTGGCCCCGAAGTTTATCTCGCGTGATTTTCTCCAAAAATATCTCATGCGAAGGTTTCATTCCGTTTGGACTCCGTTTGATATTCCTTTTCTGCAAAACCCTGAAATAGGCAAAAAAACAGCAATCTGGACTGGGCCTTTGGGTTAGTAGGTTAGTCCCAAAAATGATGTAAAAGTGAATGATAAAGCCCATTAAACTTCCAAGACTTCATAAATAATAGCATGGAACAATAAAAAATTATAGATACGTTGGAGACGTATCAAGCATCCCCAAGCTTAATTCCTGCTCGTCCTCGAGTAGGTAAATGATAAAGAAAGAATTTTTGATGTGGAATGCTAACCGATATAGTTTTTTCAATGTAATTCTCTTATTGGACTTCAAGCAATACTAACAAAGCAATCACGTATTCTCAAAATACTATGGCTAAAGAATGTTATCCCTACAAAATCATATAGTGTTGGCTATGCTCCCTTGCTATCACACAAAATATTCATATCATGCACAACCCCGATTTCAGCCAAGCATTTGTTTTCATGCTCTATGTTTTCAAACATTTCAACTTTCACGCAATACATGAGCGTGAGCCATGGACATAGCACTATGGGTGGAATAGAGGTGGTTGTGGAGAAGACAAAAAGAGGGAGATAGTATCACATCGACTAGGCGTATCAACGGGCTATGGAGATGCCCATTAATAGATATCAATGTGAGTGAGTAGGGATTGCCATGCAACGGATGCACTAGAGCTAAATATGAATGAAAGCTCAACAAAAGAAACTAGTGGGTGTGCATCCAACTTGCTTGCTCACGAAGACCTAGGGCATTTGAGGAAGCCCATCGTTGGAATATACAACCCATGTTCTATAACGAAAATTCCCTGTAGTATATGAAAGTGACTAAGCATGAGACTCTCTACAATGAAGAACATGGTGCTACTTTGAAGCACAAGTGTGGAAAAAGATAGTTGCAATTGTCCCTTTTTTTTGGGCCTTTCTTTTTTTCTTTGGCCTTTCTCTTTTTTTTTTCTTTTTTTGCGGAGGGGCTTTATAGATTCAGCCTCTCCTCCCATGGGACAATGCACTATAAATGATGATCATCACACTTTCATTACAACACAAGATTACAACTCGATTCTACAACAACAAAGTATGACTCTCTATGAATGCCTCCGGCGGTGTACCGGTATGTGCAATGAAACAAGAGTGACATGTATACAAAATATGCATGGTGGCCTTGCCACAAATACGATGTCAACTACATGATCATGCAATGGCAATATGACAATATGATGCGTGTCATATAAACGGAACGGTGGAAAGTTGCATGGCAATATATCTCAGAATGGCTATGGACATGCCATGATAGGTAGGTATGGTGGCTGGTTTGAGGAACAATATGGTGGCTGTTTTGAGGAAGGATATATAGTGGGTTTATGGCACCGGCAAAAGTTGCACGGTACAAGAGAGGCTAGCAATGGTGGAAGGGTGAGAGTGCGTATAATCCATGGACTCAACATTAGTCATAAGAACTCATATACTTATTGCAAAAATCTACGAGTCATCAAAACAAAGCAATCAACGCATGCCCCTAGGGGGGAGGTTGGTAGGAGTTAACCATCGCGCGCCCCTGACCTCCACACAAAGGTTGACACTCTACAAATACCTCATGCTTTAACTTAGTCACACAAGGGTTCACCATACGTGCATGCTACGGGATTCACTAACCTTAACACAAATATTTCTCAGTTTCATAATTACTCCACTAGCATGACTCTAATATCACTATCCTCACGTCTCAAAACTTTTATCAAGCATCCAACATCTCTTTCTACTCAATGCACTTGATGTGATTTTTTTTACTACATTGACATTGGATGTTTATCATGTGAAGACTAGTTCCTTTAGCCTAAACATTTTACCATGCTGTTTTAATAGACTCTCAAATAGATCTAAATAAAGCATGAGAGTTCAACAATTTCTACAAAATATTACCGCCACCGTGCTCTAAAAGATATAAGTGAAGCATATAGAGTGTTCTAACAATTTCTAGGGCATATTTAACTCTCTCAAATAGGTGTGTCCAGCAAGGATGATTGTGACAAACTAACAAGCAAAGACTCAAATTATACAAGACGCTCCAAGCAAAACACATAGCATGTTGCGAATAAAAATATAGCTCCAAGTATAGTTACCGATGGATGAAGACGAAAGAGGGGATGCCTTCCCGGGGCATCCCCAAGCTTAGGATTTTGATTATCTTGAATTTACTTGGGGTGCCATGGGCATCCTCAAGCTTAGGCCTTTGCTACTCCTTGTTCCATAGTCCATCAAAGCAATACTCAAAACTTGAAAACTTCACAACACAAAACTTAGACAAAAATTCTCGTGAGCTCCGTTAGTAAGAGAAAGCAAACCACCACTCCAAGGTACATCAAGGAATTCATTCTTTGTTTATATTGGTGTTAAACCTACTGTACTCCAAGTTCTCTATGGTTCATATCCTCCAATATTACTCATAGATGCATCGGAATAAGCAAACAACACACGAAAAACAGAATCTGTCAAAAACAGAATAGTCTGTAGTAATCTGTTGGGTTTGCCTACTTCTGGAACTCCAAAAAATTCAAACTAAATCGGTAAATTTGCGCAATTTGTCTACCAATCATAAGAAAAAAGAATCAACTAAAAAGCACGCTCCAGTAAAATCTGAAGACTACTTTAGCGAGCGCTAACGATTCTGTTTTTCACAGAAAGATCATATAAACTTCACACAAGTCTTACCAATGGTTCTACTTGGCAAAAACTCTAAACAAAACATGAAAACACATCTAATCAGAGGCTAGATGAAATATTTATTCCATAACATCAACAAAAACAAAAAACATAAAATTGGGTTGCCTCCCAACAAGCGCTATCGTTTTATGCCCCTAGCTAGGCACGATACAAGATAGATCTAGGTATTGCCATCCTTGAAAGGCAATCCATAAGTGGCTCTCATAATAGATTCATATGGTAATTTGATTTTCTTTCTAGGAAAGTGTTCAATGCCTTTCCTTAAGGGAAATTGTAATCTAATATTTCCTTCCTTCATATCAATGATTGCACCAATCGTTCTAAGGAAAGGTCTACCAAGAATAATAGAACATGAAGGATTGCAATCTATATCAAGAACAATGAAATCTACGGGCACATAATTCCTATTGGAAACAATAAGAACATCATTAATTCTTCCCATAGGTTTCTTAATAGTGGAATCCGCAAGATGCAAATTTAAAGAACAATCATCAAGTTCATGGAACCCTAGCAAATCACACAAAGCTTTTGGGATAGTGGAAACGCTAGCACCCAAATCACACAAGGCATAGCATTCATGATCTTTTATTTTTATTTTGATAGTAGGTTCCCATTCATCATAAAGCTTTCTAGGTATAGAAACTTCCAACTCAAGTTTTTCTTCATAAGATTGCATCAAAGCATCAACTATATGTTTAGTGAAAGCTTTATTTTGACTATAAGCATGCGGAGAATTTAGCACGGATTGCATCAAGGAAATACAGTCAATCAAAGAGCAATTATCATAATTGAATCCCTTGAAATCCAAAGTAGTGGGTTCATCACTATGCAAAGTTTTAATCTCTTCAATCCCACTTTTAGCAAATTTAGCATCAAGATCTAAAAACTCCGAATCATTGGGACACCTTAAAGCAGAATCATCTCCAATCCTATTCTCATCAAGATTAATACTAGAAAACAAAGATCTAATAGGAGACACATCAATAACTTTCAGATCTTCATCTTTATTTTCATGCTCTTCGGGTTTGGCACTCATCTTATTGATCAAGGTGGACTGTTTATCGGAAATTTGGGCAATTAAGTTCTCAAGATGAGCAAACTGAGATTTCAAACCATAAAATTCCATAGACATATCATCAAGGTCTTTATTCATATATTCCATAAAAAAATTCTGTTCTTTAAGCTCACTTCTGAAAAAGTCATTATGCTCAAATTGTATAGTCATAAAATCTCTAACATTATTTTCAATATCCTCCGGCCTCTGGAGGTGAGGGTCAACACTAACAGGGAGAGCCATAATGACAAGCAAGCAAGCAAACACACACAAGCAAACAAGAAGCAAGCGAACGAGAAACACACGGCGGAAGAAGGGCGAATAAAACGGCAAGGGTGAAGTGGGGGAGAGGAAAACGAGAGGCAAATAAATGTAATGCGAAGGATAAGGGTTTGTGATAGGTACTTGGTATATGAATTTTGCGTAAGCCTCCCCGGCAACGGCGCCATAAATTCTTCTTGCTACCTCTTGAGCTTGCGTTGTATTCCCTCGAAGAGGAAAGGGAGATGTAGCACAGTAGCATAAGTATTTCCCTCAGTTTTTGAGAACCAAGGTATCAATCCAGTAGGAGACCACGCGCCAGTCCCTCGCACCTGCACAAACAAATAAGAACTTCGCAGCCAACGCGATAAGGGGTTGTCAATCCCTTTACGGTCACTTACGATAGTGAGATCTGATAGAGATGATAATTATATTTTTGGTATTTTCGGTATAGAAACAGAAAGTAAAGAAAGCAAATAAATAACGGCGGCAGAAATTGGCTAGTTGACGGGAAAGTAATATGATAGAGATAGACCCGGGGGCCATAGTTTTCTCTAGTGGCTTCTCTCATGATAGCGATATTCTATGGCGGGTAAACAAACTACTGTCGAGCAATTGATAGAAAAGCGAATAATTACGAGACTATCTAGGCATGATCATTGTATATAGGAATCACATCCGAGACAAGTAGACCGAAACGATTCTGCATCTACTACTATTACTCCACACATCGACCGCTATCCAGCATGCATCTAGTGTATTAAGTTCATACGAACAAAGTAACACCTTAAGCAAGACGACATGATGTAGAGGGATAAACTCAAGCAATATGATGAAAACCCCATATTTTTATCCTCGATGGCAACAATACAATATGTGCCTTGCTGCCCTTACTGTCACTGGGAAAGGACACCGCAAGATTGAACCCAAAGCCAAGCACTTCTCCCATTGCAAGAACTATAGATCTAGTAGGCCAAACCAAACAAATAATTCGAAGAGACTTGGAAGGATATTATGAGCACACACAAAAAGTTCAGAGAAGAAACAAATATCTTTCATAGATAACCTTGATCATAAACTCACAATTAATCGGATCTCGACAAACACACCGCAAAAAGAGATTACATCGAATAGATCTCCTCGAAGACCGAGGAGAACTTTGTATTGAGATCCAGAGAGAGAGAGAAGAAGCCATCTAGATACTCGCTATGGACCCGAAGGTCTGTGGTAAACTACTCACAACTCATGGTGAGGGCGATGATGATGATGATGAAGGCCTCCGTGATGGATCCCCCTCCCGGAACAGCTCCAAGATGGGATCTCCACGGGAATAGCAGCTACGGCGGTGGAATTAGGGTTTTCTCTCTGCGTATAGAGTTTCTGGGGTACGTAGGCATATATAGGAGGAAGAGGGGCACCAGGGGCCACCGGGCCTGCCCTCGAGGCAGGGGGGCGCGCCCTGGGAAGGGGGGCGCGCCCCCCACCCTCGAGGGTGGGCCCCCTATCCTCTGGCTTGGCCCCGAAGTTTATCTCGCGTGATTTTCTCCAAAAATATCTCCTGCGAAGGTTTCATTCCGTTTGGACTCCGTTTGATATTCCTTTTCTGCAAAACCCTGAAATAGGAAAAAAACAACAATCTGGACTGGGCCTTTGGGTTAGTAGGTTAGTCCCAAAAATGATGTAAAAGTGAATGATAAAGCCCATTAAACATCCAAACTTCATAAATAATAGCATGGAACAATAAAAAATTATAGATACGCTGGAGACGTATCAGTGGCCGACATAGTGCGATAATGATTGAAATTACCTCTCGAACATCAACCTCGCATTGTTGTATTCTTTAGTATCTATAGCTAGTGAGTCCAGTACTTGAACTTTTCCCGTGTCAACTTCAATAACTAGTAGGATCCAGTGAAAACTGCATGCGCACATGTTTGTATAAAGTGCATAACTCGTCAACAACACTTATTAACATATAGTAAGCAAAATAGAATGTGTAGTGTACAAGACAGTAACACTCACCCGAAGTTGTAAGGAAGTACTATTTCAGGTTTGGTATTTAGGTTCTTCAAAAACTCTAGTAAGCTTTTCTCTGCGCATGCTGGGCTGATAGTCCACACTTTTTCATTAATGGTATTTGGGTCAATGAACCCAATGCCATAGACCCCATCTCTTTTCATTTCATACATTTTCATTCTGCATAATACCACATAAAAGAATATAGTGAGGATAATTACAGGCAATGAACAGGCACATCTAGAGACTTAAATTACATAAAGAAATCACTTACAGCCAATAGCAACTGATGAGAGATTTGTCGAGTGCGTCTTGATTGAATAGCCGAAACATTTATGGAAAGTCCACCCACAAATCATTTGCATGGAAGTAATGCTCTGCCTTGATTTTCACCATGAGGCTCTCTCGCTCGTTATTTACTTCGTCCAGGCACCACTCATGCACCTTGCGCATTTTTGTTGGTAGATGCGTGACCTCCTCAGGCCTGACCAGGCGTTGCCCACAGACATATTGCCGTGCTACTTCCTCCTCTCGAAGCATGGGGGTGACTCGATGCCTAGGAGTTGTTCAACAGTGACACCGTCCTCTCTAGCCATCTCTCTAGCTACATTGGTTATTATCGGCTGATCGGCGGCACTCACATGTGATTGTACAATGAGCGCGGGGGGGGGG
>LR738711.1:874528111-874540349 GCA_902687465.1 Secale cereale | reverse complement strand
GATACGTCTCCAACGTATGTATAATTTTTGATTGTTCCATGCTATTATATATGAGGTCTTGGATGTTTAATGGGCTTTATCATTCACTTTTATATCATTTTTGGGACTAACCTACTAACCCAAAGGCCCCGTCCAGATTGCTGTTTTTTTTGCCTATTTCAGGGTTTTGCAGAAAAACAATATCAAACGGAGTCCAAACAGAATGAAACCTCCGCGAGAGATATTTTTGGAGAAAATCACGCATGCGGAGCTTGAGGACCAAGTCAGGGGACAGAAAGGTGGCCCTCGAGGGTGGGGGGCGCGCCCCCTGCCTCGAGGCCCCCTCAAGTGGCCCCCGGTGCCCTCCTTCTTCCTATATAAGTCCACGTACCCCGGAAACTCCGAAGACAGAGAGAAAACCCTAATTCCACCGCCGTAGCTTCTGTTCCCGTGGGGATCCCATCTTGGAGCCTGTTCCGGAGCTCCACCGGAGGGGGATCCATCACGGAGGCCTTCATCATCATCATCATCGCCCTCACCATGAATTGTGAGTAGTTTACCATAGACCTTCGGGTCCATAGCTAGTATGTAGATGACTTCTTCTCTCTCTCCTGATCTCAATACAAAGTTCTCCTCGGTCTTCGAGGAGATCTATTCGATGTAATCTCTTTTTGCAGTGTGTATGTCGAGATCCGATGAATTGTGAGTTTATGATCAAGGTTATCTATGAAAGATATTTGGTTCTTCTCTGAACTTTTTATGTGTGCTCATAATATCCTTGCAAGTCTCTTCGAATTATTGGTTTGGTTTGGCCTACTAGATCTATAGTTCTTGCAATGGGAGAAGTGCTTGGCTTTGGGTTCAATCTTGCGGTGTCCTTTCCCAATGACAGTAGGGGCAGCAAGGTACGTATTGTATTGTTGCCATCGAGGATAAAAAGATGGTGTTTATATCATATTGCTTGAGTTTATGCCTCTACATCATGTCATCTTGCTTAAGGCGTTACTCTGTTCTTATGAACTCAATACACTAGATGCATGCTGGATAGCGGTCGATGTGTGGAATAATAGTAGTAGATGCAGAATCGTTTCGGTCTACTTGTCTCGGATGTGATGCCTATATACAATGATCATGCCTAGATAGTCTCATAATTATTTGCTTTTCTACCAATTGCTCGACAGTAATTTGTTTACCCGTCGTAGAATATCGCTATCATGAGAGAAGCCACTAGAGAAAACTATGGCCCCCGGGTCTATTCTCAACATATCAATCTACATCTACTTTACTTTTACCGCTTTTATTTGTTGTTTTATTAAACTAAAAATACCAAAAATATAAACTATCATCTCTATCAGATCTCACTTTCGTAAGTGACCGTTAAGGGATTGACAACCCCTTATCGCGTTGGCTGCGAAGTTCTTATTTGTTTGTGCAGGTGCGAGGGACTCGCGCGTGGTCTCCTACTGGATTGATACCTTGGTTCTCAAAAACCGAGGGAAATACTTACGCTACTATGCTGCATCTCCCTTTCCTCTTCGAGGGAATACAACGCAAGCTCAAGAGATAGCAAGAAGAATTTATGGCGCCGTTGCCGGAGTGGCCTACACAAAAGTCATATACCAAGTACCTATCACAAACCCTTATCCTTCGCATTATATTTTTTGCCTGTAGTTTTCCTCTCCCCCACTTCACCTTTGCCGTTTTATTCACCCTTCTTCCGCCGTGTGTTTTTCGTTCGCTTGCTTCTTGTTTGCTTGTGTGTGTTGGATTGCTTGCTTGTCACTATGGCTCAGAACAATACCAAATTGTGTGACTTCTCCAATACCAACAACAATGACTTTATTAGCACCCCGATTGCTCCTATTACCGATGCTGAATTTTGTGAGATCAATGCTGCTTTGTTGAATCTTGTCATGAAAGATCAATTCTCCGGCCTTCCTAGTGAAGATGCCGCTACCCATCTAAACAACTTCGTTGATTTGTGTGATATGCAAAAGAAAAGGGTTACAGATAACGATATTGTTAAATTGAAGTTATTTCCGTTTTCACTTAGAGATCGTGCTAAAACTTGGTTTTCCTCTTTGCCTAGAAATAGTATTGATTCGTGGAATAAGTGCAAAGATGCTTTTATCTCTATGTATTTCCCTCCTGCTAAGATCATCTCTCTTAGAAATGATATTATGAATTTTAAGCAACTAGATCATGAGCATGTTGCACAAGCTTGGGAGAGAATGAAATTGATGATACGTAATTGCCCTACACATGGTTTGAATCTATGGATTATTATTCAGAACTTTTATGCTGGCTTGAATTTTGCTTCTAGAAATCTTTTAGATTCGGCCGCCGAAGGCACTTTCATGGATACCATCTTAGGAGAAGCTACCAAACTCCTAGATAATATTATGGTTAATTATTCTCAATGGCACACCGAAAGATCTACTAGTAAAAAAGTGCATGCTATCGAAGAAATTAGTGTTTTGAGTGGAAAGATGGATGAACTTATGAAATTGTTTGCTTCTAAGAGTGCTTCTTCTGATCCTAATGATATGCCTTTGTCCACTTTGATTGAGAATAACAATGAATCTTTGGATGTGAATTTTGTTGGTAGGAATAATTTTGGTAACAATGCTTATAGAGGTAATTTTAATCCTAGGCCTTTCCCTAGTAATTCCTCTAATAATTATGGTAATTCCTACAACAACTCTTATGAAAAGATGCCTTCTGAATTTGAAACTAGTGTTAAGGAGTTTATGATCTTGCAAAAGAATTTCAATGCTATGCTTGAAGAGAAATTGCTTAAGGTTGATGAATTGGCTAGAAGTGTGGATAGAATTACTCTTGATGTTGATTCTTTGAAACTTAGATCTATCCCACCTAAGCATGATATCAATGAGTCTCTCAAAGCCATGAGAATTTCCATTGAAGAATGCAAAGAAAGAACCGCTAGAATGCGTGCTAAAAGAGAAGATTATATTAAATCGTGTTCTTCTAGTTATCATGAAAATAAAGATGAAGATCTGAAAGTTATTGATGTGTCTCCTATTAGATCCTTGTTTTCTAGTATTAATCTTGATGAAAATAGGATTGGAGATGATTCGGCTTTAAGGTGTCCCAATGATTCAGAGTTTTTAGATCTTGATGCTAAAATTGCTAAAAGTGGGAATGAAGAGATTAAAACTTTGCATAGTGATGAACCCACTACTTTGGATTTCAAGGGATTCAATTATGATAATTGCTCTTTGATTGATTGTATTTCCTTGTTGCAATCCGTGCTAAATTCTTTGCATGCTTATAGTCAAAATAAACCTTTCACTAAACATATAGTTGATGCTGTGATGCAATCTTATGAAGAAGAACTTGAGTTGGAAGTTTCTATACCTAGAAAGCTTTATGATGAATGGGAACCTACTATCAAAATAGAAATAAAAGATCATGAATGCTATGCTTTGTGTGATTTGGGTGCTAGTGTCTCCACTATCCCAAAAACTTTGTGTGATTTCCTAGGGTTCCATGAGCTTGATGATTGTTCTTTAAATTTGCATCTTGCGGATTCTACTATTAAGAAACCTATGGGAAGAATTAATGATGTTCTTATTGTTGCAAATAGGAATTATGTGCCCGTAGATTTCATTGTTCTTGATATAGATTGCAATCCTTCATGTCCTATTATTCTTGGTAGACCTTTCCTTAGAACGATTGGTGCAATGATTGATATGAAGGACGGAAATATTAGATTCCATTTTCCATTAAGGAAAGGCATGGAACACTTTCCTAGAAAGAAAATCAAATTACCATATGAATCTATCATGAGAGCCACTTATGGATTGCCTTCCAAGGATGGCAATACCTAGATCTATCTTGTATCGTGCCTAGCTAGGGGCGTAAAACGATAGCGCTTGTTGGGAGGCAACCCAATTTTTGTTTTTTGTTTTGTTGCTATTAGGGAATAAATATTGCATCTAGCCTCTGATTAGATGCGGTTTCATGTTTTGTTTAGTGTTTGTGCCAAGTAGAACTTCTGGGAAGACTTGTGTGAAGTTTATATGATCTTGCTGTGAAAAACAGAATCGTTAGCACTGGCTAAAGTAGTCGTGGGATTTTACTGGAGCATGCTTTGTAGTTGATTCATTTTGCAGATGATTGGTAGACAAATTGCGCAAATTTACCAATTTAGTTTGAATTTTTTGGAGTTCCAGAAGTAGGCGAATCCTGCAGATTACTACAGACCGTTCTGTCTTTGACAGATTCTGTTTTTCGTGTGTTGTTTGCTTATTCTGATGCATCTATGAGTAGTATTGGAGGATATGAACCATAGAGAAGTTGGAGTACAGTAGGTTTAACACCAATATAAACAAATAATGAATTCATTGCTGTACCTTTGAGTAGTGGTTTGCTTTCTTATACTAACGGAGCTCACGAGAATTTTTGTCTAAGTTTTGTGTTGTGAAGTTTTCAATATTTGAGTATTGCTTTGATGGACTATGGAACAAGGAGTAGCAAAGGCCTAAGCTTGGGGATTCCCATGGAACCCCAAGTAAATTCAAGATAATCAAAAGCCTAAGCTTGGGGATGCCCCGGGAAGGCATGCCCTCTTTCGTCTTCATCCATCGGTAACTATACTTGGAGCTATATTTTTATTCGCAACATTTTATGTGTTTTGCTTGGAGCGTCTTGTATAATTTGAGTCGTTGCTTGTTAGTTTGCCACAATCATCCTTGCTGGACACACCTATTTGAGAGAGTTAAATATGGCCTAGAAATTATTAGAACACTCTATGTGTTTCACTTATATCTTTTAGAGCACGGTGATGGTAATATTTTGTAGAAATTGTTGAACTATCATGCTTCACTTATATCTATTTGAGAGTCTATTAAAACAGCATGGTAATGTGTTTAGGCTAAAGAAACTATTCTTCACATGATAGACATCCAATGTCAATGTAGTAAAATTTTTCACACCAAGTGCATTGAATATGATGAGATGTTGGATGCTTGATAATTGTTTTGAGACATGAGGATAGTGATATTAGAGTCATGCTAGTGGAGTTATTATGAAATTGAGAAATATTTGTGTTAAGGTTAGTGATTCCCGTATCATGCACGTATGGTGAACCGCTATGTGACGAAGTTAGAGCATGAGGTATTTGTAGAGTGCCAACCTTTGTGTGGAGGTCGGGGGCGCGCGATGGTTAACTCCTACCAACCTCACCCCTAGGAGCATGAATTGATTACTTTGTTTTGATGACTCGTAGATTTTTGCAATAAGTATATGAGTTCTTATGACTAATGTTGAGTTCATCGATTATACGCACTCTCACCCTTCCACCATTGCTAGCCTCTCTTGTACCGCGCAACTTTCGTCGGTGCATAAACCCACTATATATCCTTCCTCAAAACAGCCACCATATTGTTCCTCAAAACAGCCACCATACCTACCTATCATGGCATTTCCATAGCCATTCTGAGATATATTGCCATGCAACTTTCCACCGTTCCGTTTATATGACACGCATCATATTGTAATATTGCCATGCATGATCATGTAGTTGACATCGTATTTGTGGCAAAGCCACCATGCATAACTTCATACATGTCATTCTTGTTTCATTGCACATACCGGTACACCGCCGGAGGCATTCATATAGAGGCATACTTTGTTGTTGTAGTATCGAGTTGTAATTTCGTGTTGTAATGAAAGTGTGATCATCATCATTATTAGAGCATTGTCCCATGGGAGGAAAGGCTAAATCTATAAAGCCCCTCCACAAAAGAAAAGAAGGAAAAAAAAGAAAGGCCCAAAAAAAATGAGAAAAAAAGAAAATAAAGAAAATAAAAAGGGACAATTGCTACTATCTTTTTTCCACACTTGTGCTTCAAAGTAGCACCATGTTCTTCATTGTAGAGAGTCTCATGTTTAGTCACTTTCATATACTAGTGGGAATTTTCATTATAGAACTTGGCTTGTATATTCCAACGATGGGCTTCCTCAAATGCCCTAGGTCTTCGTGAGCAAGCAAGTTGGATGCACACCCACTAGTTTCTTTTGTTGAGCTTTCATTCATATTTAGCTCTAGTGCATCCATTGCATGGCAATCCCTACTCACTCACATTGATATCTATTGATTGGCGTCTCCATAGCCCATTGATACGCCTAGTCGATGTGAGACTATCTCCCTCCTTTTTGTCTTCTCCACAACCACCTCTATTCCACCCGTAGTGCTATATCCATGGCTCACGCTCATGTATTGCGTGAAAGTTGAAAGGTTTGAAAAGATAGAGTATGAAAACAAATGCTTGGCTGAAATCGGGGTTGTGCATGATATGAATATTTTGTGTGATGAAGAGGGGGCATAGCCAGATGATACGTCCAAAACGTATCTATAATTTCTGCTTGCTCCATGCTTCTTTTGTGTGATATTGCTATGATATTTATGCACTTCCATACACTTTTGATCATATTTGGACTAACCTATTAACTCAGTGCACCCCAGTGCCAGTTTCTGTTCTCTGCTGTTTTTGTATTTCAGGTTTTCCCATTACTTAAATTGCCAGAAAAATTCCAGGAAAAATATATAAAAAATCAGCGCTCCAGAAGCTTCCACGCACCAGAAGTGGGGCCAGAGGGGAGCCGGGGGCAGCCCAGGCGGCCTGCCCACGCGGCCCCCCTCCTGGCCGCGCCGGGGGGCGCCTGGGCCCCCCTCTCCGCCTCTGGTGACCCCCTTTGGCATATATTTAGCACGCGTCCCGAAACCCTCGAGGACGGAACCCTTTTTCGCGATCTCATCTCTGTTCCGCCGCCGCCGCGCTTCCAAGATCGGGAGCACCAGGAGAACTCTTCCCGGCACCCTGCCGGAGGGGAGAACCACCACCGGGAGCTTCTCCACCACCATGGACGCTTCCCGGATGAGTTGTGAGTAGTCCCCCTTGGACCATGGGTCCATGGCCAGTAGCTATGTGATGTTCTCCTCCCCTCTTTGTTCTTCATCGATTAGACCTCGTGAGCTGCCCTACATGATCGAGGCACATATGTAATCTTTATGCTGTTGCTCTGCTGAGTTTGCTGGGATCCGATGGATTATGAGATTATGTTCAGATTGTGTGTGAGTAATATATTTGATTCACCTCTTTTATATTTATGTTCTTGAGTAATTCTTGCATGTTCTCCGTTGCTGTTTATTGCTTTGGCCAAGTAGTAGGTAGTAACTCCAAGAGGGAACGTTATGCTTGATTGTGGGTTCATGCTCCTCGATGACTAGCTTGAGTGACAGAAACATGGGTCTAGGGGATGTGCTGTTGCCACAAGGGGGAAAACAACGGTGCTTGTACTTGCGGGTGCAAGGATTGTTTACTTTACGCAAAGTTCTTTTAATGCAGTTGTCTGTTGCTTTGAGTTTACACTTTGGGTGGGACTCGCAACTTAATACCAGCGAGATGTTCTGGATAGATATCTCAAGGTGGATGATTAGTAGTAGATGCAGATGGATTTCGGTCTACTTGCCTTGGCGTACCGCCCATGCTTTTGAGCCTCTACCTTTCTTTGCAGCATAGTTAGCATTGGTTTGCGAACATAATCCTGTCAATTGCCCAGCTGTAATTTGTTTACCTCGCTTAGCTGTTTTATAGTCTTTTGGGAGAGAGACATCACTAGTGAACATCATGGGACCCCGGTCCATATTACCATCACTGATCACACCCGCTATTTACTTCCTGTTCTTATTTCCTAGTTGCAGTCATACCTATCACTATTATCTCTTGCGTTTGATCCTTTGTAAACGACAAGGCCGGAGGGATTGAAAACCTCTCTGTACTCGTTGGGAGCAAAGTTATTTGTATCTGTGTGCAGGTCCTGTCAAAGCAAAAGTTTCTGGCGCTATTGACACCTTCTTGTCGACCCTCGGAGTCTCACGGGATTCGATCCTTGGTATCTTTGCCAAGGGAAATTTGCCGCTATGCTACATCTCAAACCTTCCACTTGGGGTAACCAACAAGGGGCGAGAAGCCATGAAGCAAGTTTCTGGCGCCGTTGCCGGGGACTCCACTCTTCAAGATAGGGGAGTTGCACGCTATCTTTTATCTTTGCTTTTTAGTCTTGTTAGTTTATCTTTCAGTTTTTGCTTTAGTGTCCTTTATCAAAAATCACAAAAATATTTATCTCGCTTTTAGTTGGCATTATGTCTGGTCCTTTTGCCTTTGGTGAGGCAGAAGTGCTCACCTTTAAACAAAGAGGTGGTGAAAGTCTGAAAGATGCTTGGTATAGAATTAATGATTCACATAAAAGAGCCACCAAGAAGCAATCTACTACTATCCTGCTTAGAAATTTTTATGTTGGAATTACTTCTTGGAATAGGTTTATTCTAGATTCTGCTATCAATGGAAATTTCCTAGAAGCCCCAGTTTGGGAATCTCTTAGTATTTTGGAAAATCTTGTTGGAAATCCCCCTGTTGCTAGCATTCAAGAGGACATCACCCTAGCTCACATTATGAAAAAACTTGAAAAGATAGAGCTAGAGATGCCAAACATTAATAAGATAAATGAGTTGGATCGTAAGATCCAAGGGAATTTGAATAGGCTTGATAGCTCCATGCATAAAATTCTCAAAACTTTGGAGACCATCAAATTCCATGACTTGGATTCTTCTAGGATAGACAAGATTGAGGAAATCTTTGACACTTTAGGAACTACTTTCTCCTCAATCAAAACCAAGAAGGTAGAAACTCCGGCAAAGAAGGAGCCTAAGTTTGTTTACGTTCCAAAGGCTCCTCGTTCCAAAAGTAATCCATCTATTGCCAAAGGGGTTGAAACTATGAAGACTTTGGAAGAAACACCTCTCTTTGATAAATTTATAAATGAATCTTCCATTGACTTTCTACCTTTTGGTCTTCTCCCTAGAAGTATCTCTATTAGGCCTTTATTTGAAAGTCCTCTTAAGACTAGTTGTACTATTGAAGAGCTTTTTGATGATCTTGATGATGGTTCAATTGATACAACTTGATCTTTTTGCATTATGCCTAGCTTAAAGGCATAAAAGAAAGCGCTTTTGGGAGGCAGCCCACAATGAATAAACTTTTATTTTGCTTTTGTTGTGTCTTGATGTTTGTTACTACAGTAGCATCATCATTGTATCTTTACTTTTCAACTTTGTGCCAAGTTTAGCCTCCGATTGCAAGAAAGTTCAAAAGTTGTGACGTGCTGTCCAGGAAACAGATTCTGTCCTTGGACAGAAAAATTCGTATAAAATCACCAGATCATCTTTTTGGTCTGAATTTTTTTGACAGCGTGCTCTATACAATTGGCTTTCGGGCGTCTGTTCTGAGTTTTTTTGATTTGAGTTGCAGAAGTGCCCCGAAAAAATTATTTACTACCTGCTGGTCTGTTTTTCACAGTTTCTGTCCTATTTTGCCTTTTCTTCGTTTTGCAAACCTTGAGCTTGCTTTTTATTTGCAAAAACCTTTTGGAAATCTTGAGAAACAGTAGCTCTTCAAGATTATCTTTATTTCCAGCAGGGAAAATTTATTTTTATTATGGGTATTAACCTCGCTAATCAGATTATGATGAGTTATGTATGAAGGGAGTTTTCAAGTGTGCGAGGGAAGATGATAAAAATATTCAGGAGTGTCAAACGCTCAAGCTTGGGGATGCCCCCGTACACCCCCAAGAAATATTCAAGAAGACTCAAGCGTCTAAGCTTGGGGATGCCCCCGTGCATCCCCTTCTCCATCAACAATTATCAGTTCGTCTTTCGTTCCACTATATTTTAATCACTTCATGCGTTATGTGCTATGCTTGGAGCGTCTTGCTTTTAGTTTCCTTTTTAGTTTTCTTTAGCTTTGCTTGCTGTTCATAACGAGTTAGAACCCAGCTTTCTTTGTGTGGGAGAGAAACACGCTCCACTTCAACCTAGAACAAAACATAGGATTTTCATGCTTATCTTTGCTGTGTGTGTTCTTTGTCTTTCCATAGCTATTGTCATGTTAGCTCTTAGTTTTCATGCTTTTCTTTTTAAAGAGCTTTTGTTTAGTTGGTTGCTGAACTCTCTTGAGTTTTCATGTTTATCTTGTTAAGAGAGTTTGTCTATTGCACTGAGTTGTGTGTCTTAACTTAAAGTAGGTAATTGAGGTTGCTATTTAATTTTAGTAGTAACTTGCAATAGTTTTGAGGTATTGCCATGAGTAATGTCTGAACTTTTGGTGTCAAGAGCTTTAGCCTATTAGAGATAGATGTCGTATTTTGGGCAATCCGTGTTTATTTTCGAAAACCTACAAAATAGTTGAGAACTTTAGCTACTAAATGGATCACTAATCTTTGGAGGGATCGAATATTAGAGTACACTCACGTACCATGGGTCGAGGATGCGCAAGGGTAACCAAACCCCCATACACACCTCCTCGGGGTACTTGTCTCTTTGTGAACCTCCTAATTAGATTGAGAGTTACCGATAATAAGTGCATGAGTTCTTCGGACTAATGTGAGTATTCGAAGGTTGACACTTCCACCTATCCATATTTTTCTAGCCTCTTCGGTACCGTGCATTGCCCTTTCTCACCTCGAGAGTTGGCACATACTTCGCCGGTGCATCCAAATCCTTGGCACGATACGCTCTGTCATCATAAGCCTCATTATATCCTTCCTCAAAACAGCCACCATACCTACCTATTAAGGCATTTCCATAGCCTTTCCGAGATACATTGCCATGCAACATCCATCCTCTCATGACTTGATCTTCATGTCATACATGTTTTTTTGCTTGATCGATGAGCCGCATGCTAGTTGGGCCTTGCCCTAATCATTGCTACATGACGCGCTAGTATCATTGCATATCCTGCTACACTGGCAGAGGAATACATTTGCATACATCATGATAGTTTCATTTTCTTTATGTTGAGTACTTTTGTAAAGTGTGAAAGATCTTCTATACTTCTTGTAATACATAGAGTGTTGCCCCTAAAGTGAGGAAAAGATCCCAAAGAGGACAAATCAAAAGATCCCAAAGAGGACAAAATCAAAAGATCCCAAAGAGGACAAATGAGAGATAAATAAAAAGAGCCATTGAGGCCACAAAAAAATACAAAAAATAGAAAAAAGAGAAAAAGAAATAAAAAAGAGAGAAGGGGGCACACTACTATTTCTTTTGAGAGATCCACACTCGTACTCCATCTTATACCTTGTACTCCATAGAGATTATCATTCATGCATATAGCTATGTGGGGACCTTCACACTATAGAACTTGGCTTGTATATTCCAATGATGAGCCTCCTCAAAAGAGCTCTAGGTCTTCTTGAGCAAGCAAGTTGGATGCACCCCCACTAGTTCCATTGGAGAGCTTACCTTGGCTCATATGTGCATCCGTTGCATGGCAATCCCTACTCCTCGCATCATATCTATCATTTGGCTTTCTCTCGCCGATGATTGTCCTCATTGATGTGAGCCTTTCACACCTTTTTTTGTCTTCCCCTCTATCATTTCTCTCTTTGCCATCCTAAGTGTCGACTTTCTTGCTTACGCTCATCCATTGCATGAGTGCTCAAAATATCGAAAGGGAGTGGATCATTTTGACTTGTACCTGGCTGACGGTCTGGGGATGAGTCAAGATAAGATTCCAAAGAAGACCAAGTGTGAAACTTTAGTAGATTAAGTTCTTAACAATACAAAAACTATGTTTTACTCTCTCATATATCCCTATGCCCTTTCTTGCACGCAAACACCATTTGGAGACATTCGAGTCACGGACAGCGAGAGCTCTTGCACCTTTATGTTCTTATGTTACTTGTTACAATGCTAATATAGACTCTTGCTTGTTATGACTTGAATTGAATTACATGCCTTGATTACTTTACTTAAAAGTTCTTATATGGTTGATAGCATGTCACCACAGAAATTATGCTTGTTATCATTTACCTACTCGAGGACGAGCAGGAATTAAGCTTGGGGATGTTGATACGTCCAAAACGTATCTATAATTTCTGCTTGCTCCATGCTTCTTTTGTGTGATATTGCTATGATATTTATGCACTTCCATACACTTTTGATCATATTTGGACTAACCTATTAACTCAGTGCACCCCAGTGCCAGTTTCTGTTCTCTGCTGTTTTTGTATTTCAGGTTTTCCCATTACTTAAATTGCCAGAAAAATTCCGGGAAAAATATATAAAAAATCAGCGCTCCAGAAGCTTCCACGCGCCAAAAGTGGGGCCAGAGGGTAGCCGGGGGCAGCCCAGGCGGCCTGCCCACGCGACCCCCCTCCTGGCCGCGCCGGGGGG
>LR738711.1:874489923-874528101 GCA_902687465.1 Secale cereale | reverse complement strand
TAGTCCCCCTTGGACCATGGGTCCATGACCAGTAGCTATGTGATGTTCTCCTCCCCTCTTTGTTCTTCATCGATTAGACCTCGTGAGCTGCCCTACATGATCGAGGCACATATGTAATCTTTATGCTGTTGCTCTGCTGAGTTTGCTGGGATCCGATGGATTATGAGATTATGTTCAGATTGTGTGTGAGTAATATATTTGATTCACCTCTTTTATATTTATGTTCTTGAGTAATTCTTGCATGTTCTCCGTTGCTGTTTATTGCTTTGGCCAAGTAGTAGGTAGTAACTCCAAGAGGGAACGTTATGCTTGATTGTGGGTTCATGCCCCTCGATGACTAGCTTGAGTGATAGAAACATGAGTCTAGGGGATGTGCTGTTGCCACAAGGGGGAAAACAATGGTGCTTGTACTTGCGGGTGCAAGGATTGTTTACTTTACGCAAAGTTCTTTTAATGCAGTTGTCTATTGCTTTGAGTTTACACTTTGTGTGGGACTCGCAACTTAATACCAGCGAGATGTTCTGGATAGATATCTCAAGGTGGATGATTAGTAGTAGATGCAGATGGATTTTGGTCTACTTGCCTTGGCGTACCGCCCATGCTTTTGAGCCTCTACCTTTCTTTGCAGCATAGTTAGCATTGGTCTGCGAACATAATCCTGTCAATTGCCCAGCTGTAATTTGTTTACCTCGCTTAGCTGTTTTATCGTCTTTTGGGAGAGAGACATCACTAGTGAACATCATGGGACCCCGATCCATATTACCATCACTGATCACACCCGCTATTTACTTCCTGTTCTTATTTCCTAGTTGCAGTCATACCTATCACTATTATCTCTTGCGTTTGATCCTTTGTAAACGACAAGGCCGGAGGGATTGACAACCTCTCTGTACTCGTTGGGAGCAAAGTTATTTGTATCTGTGTGCAGGTCCTGTCAAAGCAAAAGTTTCTGGCGCTATTGACACCTTCTTGTCGACCCTCGGAGTCTCACGGGATTCGATCCTTGGTATCTTTGCCAAGGGAAATTTGCCGCTACGCTACATCTCAAACCTTCCACTTGGGGTAACCAACGAGGGGCGAGAAGCCATCACCAGACTATATGATTTTTTAGGGATAACATTCTTTAGCCATAGTATTTTGAGAAGACATGATTGCTTTGTTAGTATTGCTTGAAGTATTGTTATTTCTTATGTCAATATAGACTTTTATCTTGAATCTTTCAGATCTGAACATTCATGCCACAATTAAGAGAATTACATTGAAACACTATATTGGTTAGCATTCCACATCAAAAATTCTTTCTTTATCATTTACCTACTCGAGGACGAGCAGGAATTAAGATTGGGGATGCTTGATACGTCTCCAGCGTATCTATAATTTTTTATTGTTCCATGCTATTATTTATGAAGTCTTGGATGTTTAATGAGCTTTATCATTCACTTTTATATCATTTTTGGGACTAACCTACTAACCCAAAGGCCCAGTCCAGATTGCTGTTTTTTTGCCTATTTCAGGGTTTTGCAGAAAAAGAATATCAAACGAAGTCCAAATGGAATGAAACCTTCGCGAGAGATATTTTTGGAGAAAATCACGCACGCGGAGCTTGAGGACCAAGTCAGGGGACAGAGAGGTGGCCCTCGAGGGTGGGGGCGCGCCCCCTGCCTCGAGGCCCCTCAAGTGGCCCCCGGTCCCCTTCTTCTTCCTATATAAGTCCACATACCCTAGAAACTCCGAAGACAGAGAGAAAACCCTAATTCCACCGCCATAGCTTCTGTTCCCGTGGAGATCCCATCTTGGAGCTTGTTCCGGAGCTCCACCGGAGGGCGATCCATCACGGAGGCCTTCATCATCATCATCATCGCCCTCACCATGAGTTGTGAGTAGTTTACCACAGACCTTCGGGTCCATAGCTAGTATCTAGATGGCTTCTTCTCTCTCTCCGGATCTCAATACAAAGTTCTCCTTGGTCTTCGAGGAGATCTATTCGATGTAATCTCTTTTTGTGGTGTGCTTGTCGAGATGCGATGAATTGTGAGTTTATGATCAAGGTTATCTATGAAAGATATTTGGTTCTTCTCTGAACTTTTTATGTGTGCTCATAATATCCTTGCAAGTCTCTTCGGATTATTGGCTTGGTTTGGCCTACTAGATCTATAGTTCTTGCAATGGGAGAAGTGCTTGGCTTTGGGTTCAATCTTGCGGTGTCCTTTCCAAGTGACAGTAGGGGCAGCAAGGCACGTATTGTATTGTTGCCATTGAGGATAAAAAGATGGGGTTTATATCATATTTCTTGAGTTTATCCCTCTACATCATGTCATCTTGCTAAAAGCATTACTCTGTTCTTATGAACTCAATACACTAGATGCATGCTGGATAGCGGTCGATGTGTGGAGTAATAGTAGTAGATGCAGAATCGTTTCGGTCTACTTGCCTCGGACGTGATGCATATATACAATGATCATGCCTAGATAGTCTCATAATTATTCGCTTTTCTATCAATTGCTCGACAGTAATTTGTTTACCCGCCGTAGAATATCGCTATCATGAGAGAAGCCACTAAAGAAAACTATGGCCCCCTGGTCTATTCTCAACATATCAATCTACATCTACTTTACTTTTACCGCTTTTATTTGCTATTTTATTAAACTAAAAATACCAAAAAATATAAACTATCATCTCTATCAAATCTCACTTTCGTAAGTGACCGTAAAGGGATTGACAACCCCTTATCGCGTTGGCTGCGAAGTTCTTATTTGTTTGTGCAGGTGCGAGGGACTCGTGCGTGGTCTCCTACTGGATTGATACCTTGGTTATCAAAAACTGAGGGAAATACTTACGCTACTATGCTGCATCTCCCTTTCCTCTTCGAGGGAATACAACGCAAGCTCAAGAGGTAGCTGGGGGGGGGGCGATTGCACTGCCCGTTCTCCCAGCTGGGGAATAGTTTTCCCACTTTTTGTACTACCTTCTTAGCTCGAGCTCGACTCAATATCTTTTTTTGCATGATATGACTTCTTATCCTGGGGACTACACACACAACCAGGATCAAGAGAATTAAACCATGTTTTAGCATCACCCTTTAAGGAGAACGGGAGTAACTTAAGGATATAGTAGTAACGAATTTTTTCCTCATTGGTGAATAGGGTGGCTTTATCATTCAACTTAGTAAGATGTGCCACAACAGTTTCAGATTCATAGCCATCAAAAGGATCAGATTCAACCAAAGTAATTAACTCATGATCGACACAGAAATCATCAGAAATAAAGATAGGTGAAGTAGCAAAAGCAGGGTCATATTTCATTCTAGCATTCAAAGACTTTTCTTTCAGCTTAGCTAACAGTTTCTTAAGATCATACCTATCATTGCAAGCTAAAAGATCTCTAGCAGTTTCTTCATCCATAACATAACCCTCAGGCACAATAGGCAATTCATATCTAGGGGGAGAATCTTCATCATCACTTTCATCAATATTATCGGTTTCAATAATTTCTTGCTCTCTAGCCCTAGTAATTTGTTCATCAAGAAATTCACTTAATGGCACAGTATTATCAAGCATAGAAGTAGGTTCATCATAAGTATCATGCATAGTAGAAGTGGCATCATCAAGAACATGTGACATATTAGATTCAATAGCAGGTGTAGGTGTCGCAAATTTACTCATAACAGAGGGTGAATCAAGTGCAGAGCTAGATGGCAGTTCCTTACCTCCCCTCGTAGTTGAGGGAAAGATCTTGGTTTTTTCATCTCTCAAGTTCTTCATAGTGATCAATAGATATAAATCCCAAGTGACTCAAAGAATATAGCTATGCTTCCCGGCAACGGCGCCAGAAAATAGTCTTGATAACCCACAAGTATAGGGGACCGCAACAGTTTTCGAGGGTAGAGTATTCAACCCAAATTTATTGATTCGACACAAGGGGAGCCAAAGAGTACTCTCAAGTATTAGTAGTTGAGTTATCAGTTCAACCACACCTGAAAGACTTAATATCTGCAGCAAAGTATTTAGTATCAAAGTAGTATGGAAGTAACGGTAACGGTGGCAAAAGTAACAGTAGCAGTTTTGTAGAGATTGTAACAATGGCAGCGGAAAAGTAACTAAGCAAGGAGCAATATGTGAAAAGCTCGTAGGCATTGGATCAATGATGGATAATTATGTCGGATGTGATTCCTCATGTAATAGTTATAACATAGGGTGACACAGAACTGGCTCCAGTTCATCAATGTAATGTAGGCATGTATTCCGAATATAGTCATACGTGCTTATGGGAAAGAACTTGCATGACATCTTTTGTCCTACCCTCCCGTGGTAGCGGGGTCCTATTGTAAACTAAGGGATATTAAGGCCTCCTTTTAATAGAGTACCGGACCAAAGTATTAACACTTAGTGAATACATGAACTCCTCAAACTACGTTCATCACCAAGAGTGGTCCCGATTATTGTCACTTTGAGGTTGCCGGATCATAACACATAGTAGGTGACTATTGACTTGCAAGATAGGATCAAGAACTCACATATATTCATGAAAACATAATAGGTTCAGATCTAAAATCATGGCACTCGGGCCCTAGTGACAAGCATTAAGCATGGCAAAGTCATAGCAACATCAATCTTAGAACATAATGGATACTGGGGATAAAACCCTAACAAAACTAACTCGATTACATGGTAAATCTCATCCAACCCATCACCGTCTAGAAAGCCTACGATTGAATTACTCACGCACGGTGGTGAGCATCATGAAATTGGTGATGGAGGAAGGTTGATGATGACGACAACGGCGATCTCCACTCTCCGGAGCCCCGAACGGACTCCAGATCAGCCCTCCCGAGAGAGATTAGGGCTTGGCGGCGGCTCCGTATCGTAAAACGCGATGAATCCTTCTCTCTGATTTTTTCTCCCAAAACGTGAATATATGGAGTTGGGGTTGATGTCGGTGGAGCCTCAGGGGGCCCACGAGACAGGGGGCGTGCCCAGGGGGGTGGGCGCGCCCCCACCCTCGTGGACAGGGTGTGGGCCCCCTGGTCTTGATTCTTTCGCCAGTATTTTTTATATATTCCAAAAATATTCTCCGTTGATTTTCAGGTCATTCCGAGAACTTTTATTTCTGCACAAAAATAACACCATCGCAATTCTGCTAAAAATAGTGTCAGTCCGGGTTAGTTCCATTCAAATCATGCAAGTTAGAGTCCAAAACAAGGGCAAAAGTGTTTGGAAAAGTAGATACGTTGGAGACGTATCAACTCCCCCAAGCTTAAACATTTACTTGTCCTCAAGCAATTGTTGATAAACTGAAAGTGATTAAGAAAAACTTAGACAAACTCTGTTTGCTCTTGTTGTTGCAAATATGTAAAGCGAACATTCAAGTTTTCAGCAAAGATTATGAACTAACCACATTCACAATGTCTCATGTTTACTCATATCAATGGCATAATCAACTAGCGAGCAATAATAATAAACCTCGGATGACAACACTTTCTCAAAACAATCATAATATGATATAACAAGATGGTATCTTGCTAGTGATCAACAGATATAAATCCCAAGTGACTCAAAGAATATAGCTATGCTCCCCGGCAACGGCACCAGAAAATAGTCTTGATAACCCACAAGTATAGGGGATCGCAACAGTTTTCGAGGGTAGAGTATTCAACCCAAATTTATTGATTCGACACAAGGGGAGCCAAAGAATACTCTCAAGTATTAGCATTTGAGTTGTCAATTCAACCACACCTGGAAGACTTAATATCTTCAGCAAAGTATTTAGTAGTAAAGTAGTATGGAAGTAACGGTAACGGTGGCAAAAGTATTAGTAGCAGTTTTGTAGTGATTGTAACAATGACAACGGATAAGTAACTAAGCAAGGAGCAATATGTGAAAAGCTCATAGTCATTGAATCAATGATGGATAATTATGTCGGATGTGATTCCTCATGTAATAGTTATAACATAGGGTGACACAGAACTAGCTCCAGTTCATCAATGTAATGTAGGCATGTATTCCGAATATAGTCATACGTGCTTATGGGAAAGAACTTGCATGACATCTTTTGTCCTACCCTCCCGTGGCAGTGGGGTCCTATTGGAAACTAAGGGATATTAAGGCCTCCTTTTAATAGAGTACCAGACCAAAGCATTAACACTTAGTGAATACATGAACTCCTCAAACTACGGTCATCACCGGGAGTGGTCCCGATTATTGTCACTTCGGGGTTGCCGGATCATAACACATAGTAGGTGACTATTGACTTGCAAGATAGGATCAATAACTCACATATATTCATGAAAAGATAATAGGTTCAGATCTGAAATCATGGCACTCGGGCCCTAGTGACAAGCATTAAGCATGGCAAAGTCATAGCAACATCAATCTTAGAACATAATGGATACTAGGGATCAAACCCTAACAAAACTAACTCGGTTACATGGTAAATCTCATCCAACCCATTGATACGTCTCCAACGTATCTATAATTTTTTATTGTTCCATGCTATTATATATTCTGTTTTGGATGTTTAATGGGTTTTATTATACACTTTTATATTATTTTTGGGACTAACCTACTAACCCAAGGCCCAGTGCAGATTGCTGTTTTTTTTTGCCTATTTCAGGGTTTCGCGGAAAAGGGATATGAAACGGAGTCCAAACGGAATGAAACCTTCGGGAGAGTTATTTTTGGAACCGTATCTACCCAGAAGACTTGGAGTGCACGCGAGGGAATGAAGGAGGTGGCCATGAGGGTCCAGGGCGCGCCCCTCCCCTGGGCATGCCCCCACCCTCATGGGCCCCCTCTGGCTCCCCCAATGCCCTCCTTCCTCCTATATTTATATATATCCATATACCCTGAAAACATCGAGGCAACAGAGAAAACCCCAATTCCACAGCCGCAACCTTCTGTTCCCGTCAGATCCCAGCTTGGGGCCTATTCCGGAGCTCCGCCGGAGGGGGGATCTACCAAGGAGTGCTTCTACATCAATGCCATAGCCTCACCAATGAGCTATGAGTAGTTTACCACTGACCTTCAGGTCCATAGTTATTAGCTAGATGGCTTCCTCTCTTTTTGGATCTCAATACAAAGTTCTCCTCGATCTTCGAGGAGATCTATTCGATGTAATCTTTTTGCAGTGTGTTTGTCGAGATCCGATGAATTGTGGGTTTTTGATCAAGATTATCTAAGAGAAATATTTGATTCTTTTCTGAAATCTTTTATATATGATTATAATATCCTTGCAAATCTCTTCGAATTATCGGTTTGGTTTGGCCTACTAGATCTATAGTTCTTGCAATGGGAGAAGTGCTTGACTTTGGGTTCAATCTTGCGGTGTCCTTTCCCAGTGACAGGAGGGCCAGCAAGGCACGTATTGTATTGTTGCCATCGAGGATAAAAATATGGGGTTTATATCATATTGCTTGAGTTTGTCCCTCTACATCATTTCATCTTGCTTAAAGCATTACTCTGTTCTTATGAACTTAATACTCTAGATGCATGCTGGATAGCGGTCGATGTGTGGAGTAATAGTAGTAGATGCAGAATCGTTTCGGTCTACTTGTCACGGACATGATGCCTATATATAATGATCATGCCTAGATATTCTCATAACTATGCGGTTTTCTATCAATTGCTCGACAGTAATTTGTTCACCCACCGTAGAATTCTGCTATCATGGGAGAAGCCACTAGTGAAACCTATGGCCCCCGGGTCTATTCTCAACATATTAAATCTTCCATCTACTTTACCTTGCTTTATTTACGTTATGTTCTTATATCAAAAATACCAAAAATATTATGCTATCCTATCTATCAGATCTCACTTCCGTAAGTGACCGTAAAGGGATTGACAACCCCTTATCGCGTTGGCTGCAAAGTTCTTATTTGTTTGTGCAGGTGCGAGGGACTCGCGCGTGGTCTCCTACTGGATTGATACATTGGTTCTCAAAAACCGAGGGAAATACTTACGCTACTGTGCTGCATCACCCTTTCCTCTTCGAGAGAATACAACGCAAGCTCGAGAAGTAGCAAGAAGAATTTCTGGCGCCGTTGCCTGGGAGGCTTACGCAAAAGTCATATACCAAGTACCTATCACAAACCCTTATCCTTCGCATTATATTTATTTGCCTCTCGTTTTCCTCTCCCCCACTTCACCCTTGCCTTTTTATTCGCCCTTCTTTTTGCCGTGTATTTACCGTTCGCCTTGCTTTGCCGTCATGGCTAGTCCCTTATCCACTCCTTTGTCTCCCGAGTTTGAAGTTCTTCACTTCAAGCAAAAGCAAGGAGAAAACTTAAAAGATGCTTGGTTTAGGATGAAGGAATATTATCGCAATTGCACCCTCGAGATGAATTTTAGAATCTTGCTTCGCAACTTTTATGTTGGACTAAATATGTCCCATAGACAACTCTTGGATTGCGTTGCCAAAGGGAATTTTATCAAAATTGATCCTAGTATTGCGCACGAAATTATGGAGGGAATATTGGGAACACTACCTCAACAAAAAGTGTTACATCAAGCCCAGGAAGATACACAAGTTTTTGAGAAAATTTGCGAGGTAACGAAAATATTACAAAAGTCTCTTGAACCTCTTAAAAGTGTTAGTGGAAATCTCCACCGCATGAATATGCTGATTACCCTTTGCAATAAGCGGTTGGATTCATTAGATCGAAATATTTCCGAATATGAAGGGAAACATAAAGAACCTCCCGGATTCGAACTTGACACCGCCAAAAGATTAAAGACCAAAGATGGCAATAACTAGATCTATCCTTGTATCATGCCTAGCCAGGGGCGTTAAATGATAGCGCTTGTTGGGAGGCAACCCAATTTTATTTTCTTTGTTTTTGCTTCTTTTTGGAATAAATATTGCACCTAGCTTCTGTTTAGATGTGGTTTTGTGTTTTAATTAGTGTTTGTGCCAAGTAGAACCTTTGGGAAGACTTGTGTGAAGTTTATATGGTCATGCTGTAAAAAACAGAAACTTTAGCGCTCACGAGATTAGTCACCAGATTTTACTGGAGAGTGCTATTTAGTTGATTCTTTTTGCTGATGATTAATAGACAAATTCCTCACGTTTACCAATTTATTTCAATTTTTTTGGAGTTACAGAAGTATTCAAAAGTTACAGATTACTACAAACTGTTTTGTTTTTGACAGATTCTGTTTTTCGTGTGTTGATTGCTTATTTTAATGAATATTGAATCTTTCGGATCTAAACATTCATACTACAATAAAGAAATTACATTGAAATTATGTTGGTTAGCATTCCACATCAAAAATTCTGTTTTTATCATTTACCTACTCCAGGACGATCATGAATTAAGCTTGGGGATGCTTGATACGTCTCCAACGTATCTATAATTTTTGATTGTTTCATGCTATTATATATTCTGTGTTGGATGTTTAATGGGCTTTATTATACACTTTTAAATTATTTTTGGGACTAACCTACTAACCCAAGGCCCAGTGCAGATTGCTGTGTCACAACCTGGCGTGGGTCGTCACAACCTGGCGTGTCACCAACTCGGTGTTGGATGGCGGCACCTCCGGCCCCTTGGCGAGGCCACCACCTCGCCCGCCAGCACCCGACGCGCGCGGATCCACCTCTGCCTCCAGGACGACGAGACCGGTTCCCTCCCGCTCTAGGGCCGGCTGGTCGGCACCGGGTGCTCCAGTCGGCGCCCTTTCCTTCCCAACCAGCGGCTCCGGCCGCTCTGAGTTGGCGGCCTCCGGAACCCCGCTTCCGGCCACTTCCTCCGCGGCCTTGGCGTCATCCTCCGCTTGTGCCTTGGTCACCACCTCTGCCTGCGCCGCAACCGTGGTTTGTGCCTCTGTTCGCGCTGAAGCGGTGGCCTAGGCACCAGCCTCTGCACGCTCTGCGGCCTCCCTCCTCTCCCGCGCCTCCCACACGTTCCTCTCTGTCGCCTCCCGAAGGGCGAAGGTTGGGTCCACGCATTGGGTTCTCTCAGAGCCACCTGATGGATCCATCAGCGAGGCGGACGGGGCCTGGGGGATGCATATTGGGGCCTTGTGCAAGTAAAAATAAGAAGATCGCAAGAAAGAAAGAACCTAGACACAACAGCCAACACACTTACCCGGACACCATTGGGTGCTCCTTTGGGCCCTTCTGGATGGCGGCCGTCTTCACAGCCTCTTGCCGCTTGGTCGCGGCGGCCTTCCTGGCCTTCTTGTGTGGCTGGCTGCCGGGCATCCCGTCTGGGCGACACTTGGACGTGCTGGGCGCGCCAGTCGGCGCTCCGCTTGCCGGCCGCACCGTCGAGGAGCCGGCGCCCGCCATGCCGGCGTTGTCTGTCGCCGTCTTTGTCGTCATCCTGCCAGTCCCGGACGTCCCCGCCTCCTCCATCACCGCCTCCCCCGTTGGCGTCATCCTCGCCTCTGTCATCCAACATGGCCGCCCCCAATTCGTGGTCACCAACGTCGCTCTCCTGCCGGTCCGGCATCCATTGGTGGCCAGGAGCTGGTGCACCATCTGTTGTCTGGCCGGGGAAGCGCTATGCCGCGTTCGAGTGGTCAGCTTGGATGGAGAACACGACATGATTAAAAAGATAAAGATCAGATAAGCAACCGCTGGTGGCGGGTTGGCACGACTATACAGCTCCTTGCCGATGCACCAGTCGGTCTCGCTGAGCTGGCTCCCGGAGAAGTGGTTGACATGGCGGAGCACCTCCACAGTCGGCAGCTCCTTGGTCGACATTCGGTAGGGGTCATGGCGTCCGCCCATGTCGCAGATTAGATGAGGCCGGGCCTGGAGGGGCGAAACCCGACGATGGACGAAGGCGGCCAGCAAGTCGGCCGGCTGGAGGCCCTCTGAGTCCGTCATCTCTTGCAGCCGCACAAGGACGTTGGTGATGGCGGCTCGCAATGGCTTTGTCGGCTGCTGATACGTCTCCAATGTATCTATAATTTTTGATTGTTCCATGCTATTATTTATGAAGTCTTGGATGTTTAATGGGCTTTATCATTCACTTTTATATCATTTTTGGGACTAACCTACTAACCCAAAGGCCGAGTCCAGATTGCTATTTTTTGCATATTTAAGGGTTTTGCAGAAAAAGAATATCAAATGGAGTCCAAACGGAATGAAACCTTCGCGAGAGATATTTTTGGAGAAAATCACGCATGCGGAGCTTGAGGACCAAGTCAGGGGACAGAGAGGTGGCCCTCGAGGGTGGGGGGCGCGCCCCCTTCCCAGGGCGCGCCCCCAGCCTCGAGGCCCCCTCAAGTGGCCCCCGATGCCCTCCTCCTTCCTATGTAAGTCCACGTACCCCAGAAACTCCGTAGACAGAGAGAAAACCCTAATTCCATCGCTGTAGCTTCTGTTCCCGTGGAGATCCCATCTTGGAGCCTGTTCCGGAGCTCCACCGGAGGGGGATCCATCACGGAGGCCTTCACCATCATCATCATCGCCCTCACCATGAGTTGTGAGTAGTTTACCACAGACCTTCGGGTCCATAGCTAGTATCTAGATGGCTTTTTCTCTCTCTCCGGATCTCAATACAAAGTTCTCCTTGGTCTTCGAGGAGATCTATTGGATGTAATCTCTTTTTGCGGTGTGTTTGTCGAGATCCGATGAATTGTGAGTTTATGATCAAGGTTATATATGAAACATATTTGGTTCTTCTCTGAACTTTTTATGTGTGCTCATAATATCCTTGCAAGTCTCTTCGAATTATTGGTTTGGTTTTGCCTACTAGATCTATAGTTCTTGCAATGGGAGAAGTGCTTGGCTTTGGGTTCAATCTTGCGGTGTCCTTTCCCAGTGACAGTAGGGGCAGCAAGGCACGTATTGTATTGTTACCATCGAGGATAAAAAGATGGGGTTTACATCATATTGCTTGAGTTTATCCCTCTACATCATGTCATCTTGCTTACGGCGTTACTCTGTTCGTATGAACTCAATACACTAGATGCATGCTGGATAGCGGTCGATGTGTGGAGTAATAGTAGTAGATGCAGGCAGGAGTCGGTCTACTTGTTTCGGACGTGATGCCTATATACAATGATCATGCCTAGATAGTCTCATAATTATTCGCTTTTCTATCAATTGCTCGACAGTAATTTTGTTTACCCGCTGTAGAATATCGCTATCATGAGAGAAGCCACTAGAGAAAACTATGGCCCCCGGGTCTATTCTCAACATATCAATCTACATCTACTTACTTTTACCGCTTTTATTAGCTGTTTTATTAAACTAAAAATACCAAAAAATATAAACTATCATCTCTATCAGATCTCACTTTCGTAAGTGACCATAAAGGGATTGATAACCCCTTATCGCGTTGGCTGCGAAGTTCTTATTTGTTTGTGCAGGTGCGAGGGACTCGCGCGTGGTCTCCTACTGGATTGATACCTTGGTTCTCAAAAACTGAGGGAAATACTTACGCTACTGTGCTGCATCTCCCATTCCTCTTCGAGGGAATACAACGCAAGCTCAAGAGGTAGCAGCTGTTGGCCCCACTTGTTCCGCGGCTCAGCAGGCGGACCAAGCGCGAAGGCCGGCAGGTTGATGTAGTCGCTTGTCGGGTGGAGGTTGCGAACGTAGAAGTAGGACTTCTGCCACAACTTCGTCAACTCCAATAGTGAGATGGCCGAGAAGCGGATCCCGGAGCTGATGCGCCGCACGGCGACGCAGGCGCCGCACTGGGCCGGCTCTTCCTTGGCCTGGGTCCCTAGCTTGAGGTAGAAGAATCTGCCCCACAACATGATGGTGGGCAGAACACCAAGGTAGCCCTCGCAGAAGGTTACGAAGGCGGAGAACAGCAACACCATGTTGGGGGTGAGGTGATGAGGTTGAAGATAATAAAAGTTGAAGAAGGCGCGGAGGAAGCTGCTCATCGGCAGGCCGAAGCCGGCGAGGAAGTGGCTCCGGAAGATGACGTACTCGCCGTCCCTCGGCACCGAGGTGATTTCCTCCTCATCGGGAACGCGCGTTCCCACGCACGCTTCAACAGTAAGCCTCCGCGTCGCGTGGAGGAACTCGATATGCTCCTCGTGGACGTTGGAGCCATCCCACTGGCCTTGTGCCATAGTCTGCGGTGGCTCGGCGGCAACAAGGTGAAGTGGAGCGGCGGCGCGGCGAAGTTGGATGGCGAGCCTGCGGCGAAGCAGTGGAGCGGCTAGGCGCAGCGGCGCGGCAGCAGCGAGGAGATGAGAGCAAGAGAGAGAGGAAGAAGAAAAAGGAAAGGGAGGGGGGCGCATGCGTTTGGCCACCCCTTTCCCCCTATTTATGCAGCGGAGCAGCGGAGCCGAGGCGACGCATTGTGGGGTCATGGGATTAACTACGCCCATGCCCCGCACGACCCCGCGAATCCCGCGCATTCACTCCGCCCCGGAAGTGCAACCGACCACCTCGGCCGCAACGGATCCACGCGCGTGCTGAGGCCCTGTAGTCGCGCGCGTGGGCTTGCTGGCCGGCCTGGTCTGCTGGCGACGTGTGGCAGGCGGGCAACGGGCGGCAACTGCGCCACCCGGCGATGCGCCACGTGGCGCCCGCCTCGACAATTCGAGTTCACCAGCCGGCCGGCGGCACCTCGGCCGAATCCTGGCACATGGCTCTCATCAGCCGGACGAGCAAAGACGATGGATCTCCCAGAGGAGGAAGTTGTTGAGGCACCCCGACTTCGAGCCGTGACACCTCACCAGCTTCGGGGACTACTGTAGGGATTACATGCCCCGGGTAGCCTCATCCGCACCCAAGGACGTTTCAAGACATCGGGGCTGGCCGAGCCCCTTAGACCAACTGGGCGTACGGCCGGCTCCGTAGCCGCTTTCTAGGAGGCAGCGTGCCCCTAGAAGGCGGCCCCCGAAACAGGCCGGCTCCTAGCTGCCGGCCACTCCCCCCCTCGGAGTCTGCACCCTCCGATCGTGACCAAGACGGAGCATGGCAACAGTGTCACGTGCTCCCCCCGGGATTCAGGGGAGCGTGGCTACAGTGCAGCTCAACCAGGCGGACACCCTCCAGCACGGCGTGGTACTGTAGCCATGCGAGGCGTGACACAGCCCTCGCCAACAAGGACATCGCTACAGTGAAAGGCAATCGACGTGGCCCGCAGGCGGCCGGCCCTACCTGTCGGCCGGATTCTCGGTAGCCAGCGGGGTCCACCAAAGGCGGGCCCCAGCAGCCGACGGAGAACCCGGCGACCGAAGACACTGACACCCGGGTCCTACCACCCGGACGTATTACCATTGTACCCCTGGGAGGTTGGCCTATAAAACACCCAGGGCTCACCCATGCAAAGGGTTCAGCATCCACTCCCACACACCATAGCTAGGAGCAAGAGAGCTAAGCCTTGCCCTTCTTCCTCCTCTAGCAACACAGCTCAAGGAGCAAGCATGTACACTTGTGATCATAGTCATCATGCAGAGATCCCGCAAAGCAGGACTAGGGGTGTTATCTCCTCGGAGAGCCCCGAACCTGGGTAAGTCTCGTGTCCATTTCCGTGTACGACCGAGCTCGTGCTCACTCCCGCTTCTAGGGTCCGACGAGGTCCTCTTGGCTCCACCCATGATAAGCTACCCCGTGGAATCTGACATGAGAATACCACGACAATGGGACATTAGCTTTCCCTACCAGCTGATGAGTTTTTTTGGAACCTGCCTTCCAATGATCTTCCACTTTTTATTGGTAAGTTTACGATGATGAATGGCATCCCAAGATAACTAGACGGAAGTGGGACCACCTCATAGCCAAATAGTTGCTTGTACAAACTCTCCACTTCTTTGGCGTGTGCAACAAATAATCTCTTAACGATGACGGTGCCATCTGTGTACTAAAGAATTGGCACACCACCATGCACAAGATGTAGAATTAGGCCACCAGCATATCCATCCTCCTTAGCCCTTACAATGAGGACGAGTTTGATAATGATGTTTGATGTCATCATTAAGTGCCTCAACACTGCCACCTTGGGCAAAGCTCTCCACCGGCTAACGCGAACATAGCTAATCCCTTCATTTTGAAGAGCTTGGTGCAAGAAAGGTCATTTCACTCTATCACATGCTTTCTCAAAGTCCACATTGTTGATAATTCTCTGTCAAGTTTCTTAGAGTGAAGCTCATGAATAGTTTTATGTAAGACCACCACTTCCTCTAGAACGCGTCGTCCTGGAATGAAAGTTGTTCCTGTCTAAATTACATTTCTGGTATATGCTACACCTAATACTCCTACAACAACTCATTCCCTCTAAGGAATCAACATGAAGTATTTATTCATCCATGTGGCAGTGTCCCCTCTATCTGCATGTCTGAAAGGAAGAAAGCATGTGAATTTGTCATAGAAGTACGAGTTCGCAAGCCTGATTTCCTAGTGCGATATGGAAAACTCCCTACCAAGAAGAGTAGCTCTTTGCACTTCCACAGCTTCCCGGTTCATAAATCAGCAATATCAGTGGCACCACAGCCTAATTATACCAAGTAGGACATGTAGGCTCCAGTCAGATAGATAGTAGTATAGCTTTTTTGTACCATCCAATATCTGCTTCTCCATTTGCCTTCATAATTGGCGTGCATGCATGCTGTTTGATACGTGTACGTGAAGTTATAGCGGTACAACTAGACTATCACCCTCCTAATGGCGTGTCCGCACAAGTGCAATTGCCGCACATGTGTTAGCTGTCAACTATATATACAGGACCGGTCCTGAGATTTCGAGGGCCCGGGGCGAGACTAGAACTTGGGGCCGTTATATATTACCTTTGAAAATTTTCATATGCAATATCCTGTATCAATAATAATCTTATTCAATAATTTTTCTCAATGTGTAAAGTTGTCAAACCTAACCTGTCTTGGGACATCTAAAAAACCTCATGTCGTTTTCATCAATATATAAATGAAAAACAATCACGCAAGGAAGCAATACCTCGGCCATTGTGACCATATCCAGTGCTTACTTATACATGTCCTTGTTGATAAGAATATTTGCTCTCTGATAAAGGATTAGAACCATCTTCTAAGACCTATAGTTTGCTGGAATTTTATCTACTTTGGCCCAGCCCAGTATTAATTTCAGAAATTCCTAATAAATCCTAGAGACCCATTTAGCCCATTCGTGCAAGGCAAGGAGCACTACTAAAGTTTAGTCCCACATTGCTAGTTTACAGGGAGTTGGACCTCCTTATAAGGGAGGCTCTTTCTCCACTTGTACGAGCATGAGAACCAGAGGGACATCCACGCGCGCTCCTCCTCCGCCACCCGCCGCGCCGCGCCGCGGGAATGAGCCGAGCCGATGTCTTATTTTTGCCACGCACGACGGGTATACGAAAGGTCACGCGGAAGATGAAAACGCTTTTCTGTAAGTAGACACTGAATCCGAACGGCACGCCCCTTCGGCTGCAGCCTGTTCGGTTCGTCTCCCTCACTCCCTTCAGCTCCCGTCGCTGGCTTCTCACCTCCTTCTCTTGCGCCTATAGAAGGGAGGTCGCTCCTCCCCAGAGAGGCGTACCAGAATCCCTCCTTCCTCTCGTCACCGGTTCCATCTCTGAGTTGCTGCTGTCTTCCTCATCCCGGCTTGCGGCGTGCACCGCAGGTCGGGACAGTAGGCCTCCGAAACCGTACCTTTTGAGTCATGTACGGAAGAAGGGTGATAAGGTATTTGCGGAGCGCTCGGCGCGACTACTGGCTGTTTCATCACGGACGATCCGATCGCCGACGACTACTTCCCCGACGACGACTTCTTCCCCGACGTCGACAACCTCTTCGACGACATGGCCGGCGAGGACAACTCACCCAAGACCGGGGCTTCGGCTGCTGCTTCATATGTCTCCATGATCTCTCCAGTTTATCCTGTTCCATTCTCTGGCCCGTATGTGTTCATGTTTTTTCTGTTAGAAACACTGTCACTGCTCTTTGTTCTAGTGTTTGCTCTAAATTTGTTAGGTCCTACTTCATATATGCAACTAGTTCTATATATGAAGATGATGTTTACCTTCTCCTTGTTAAATCGCATGACTTGTTTTATCATTGCCATAATACTCATGCTTTATCTAGTATTTCTGTTAATAAAATAATATGGTAAATTGCTCATATTTCCAACATAGTTAACAAGGATAATGGATTAAATGGCATAGTTAGATGAGAAACCAGTTGAAAAAATATTCAATATATCATTGATATCATTTGCTGATCCAAAAACAAAATTTTCTATCCACTTGATCTTGGAGATCTAGGTTGAAATCTTCTTCCCAACCATCTAAATGCCTTGGAGATAATCCTAATTTACCAATGCCAAGCGTAAAGAAATGTATTGTATACTACTACATCCATCCGGGTTTATTGGCCCGCTTCGTATTTTGTGCCCAACTTTGATCGTAGATTTGACTAATAAATTATAAGTTACGTGTCACAAAACTTATATTGTTGGTTTCATATTTGAAAGATGTTTTCAATGATACTATTTTTAGGGTATATAACTTATTTTTAAAAGTTAAACAAAATCAAAGTTTGACCCAAATTACAAAGAGGACTAATAAACCAAGACAGAGGTAGTAACAAACAGTGGGAGAAGATGTTTTCGTCGACTACGAGGCGCCTACGATGACTTCATAAAATCTCAAGATGATATACCGGCTTAGTCTCTCGGATGTGCTCATAGGGGTAGGGTGTGCGTGTGTACGTTCATAGGGTGAGTGTATTGATGTCTACTACACGCTTCTATTCTTGTAGACTATGTTGGGCCTCCAAGCGCAGAGGTTTGTAGGACAGCAGCAATTTCCCTCAAGTGGATGACCTAAGGTTTATCGAACTCAGGGAAGTAGAGGTCGAAGATGGTCTCTCTCAAGCAACCCTGCAACTAAGATACAAGAAGTCTCTTGTGTCCCCAACACAACTAATACAACTAGGAGTTGTATAGGTGCACTAGTTCGGCGAAGAGATGGTAAAATATGGATGATAGGAGTGGCAAAGCAAAGTAATATAAATCTGTAATAAAAAGTGCAGCAAGCAAACAAGTGGTAAACGTGAGCACAAATCGTATTGCAATGGTGGAAACAAGGCCTAGGCTTCATACTTTCACTAGTGGCAACTCCCAACAACATTAACATAATCGAATCACATGATGTTTCCCATAAAACATGCAAGGGGGACGCACTCGGAGGTCATTCCTTTGTGGTCAAGAGAGGACGAGAATTATGTAGGGCTACAAAAGCACACCTCAAAGTTCGTAGTTCTCAATCTATGGATTTCCCAATGTCACCGCGGCCATCCAAAGAGAGTACCACAATCACCACAACATATCTCAAGGATAGTCAAAGACAAGCACCAAGAGACTCTCAATCTTCAATCAACGCACAAAAGAGGAAATCACTCATGAAAATATTCTTCTAATCCATGTCCAATAGACCGCTGTCACCTTGGTCTCGGTGATTATACTAGATAAAGACAAGTGAGTACATCAATCCAATACATAGAGGAAGGGGAAATATCATGGGATCACCCTAGATTAACATAGCCTATGATCACAACGAATATCACATCATGGGAGAGAGAATTGACCACATAGCTATTGGTAGAAACCTCAGCCCCGAGGAGGAACTACTCCCGCATCATGGAGGGAGGAAGCAACGTCGATGGAGATGAATCCGGGGGCACTTCCCCGTCCCAGCAGGATGTCGGCACAGGAATTCTGGTCCCCCGAAACTTGGTGGCGATGGCGGCGGAGATCGGAATAGCTTCTGGAAAAAAGGGTTCTGGAATCGAGGGTTTCGGGACGCGATGTAAATATATGCCAAAGGGGGGCGTCAGAAGAGGCAAGGGGGGCCCAGGCGCCCTGGCGGCGCGGCCAGGAGGGGGGCCGCCCCCTCTGGTCGCCTGGAGCCCTGGTGGCCCCCCTCTGGCCATACTTTGGCCGCATGGAAGCTTCCGGAACGCTGATTTTTTATATATTTTTCCCGGGATTTTTCTGGCAATTTACGTAATGGGAAAACCTGAAATACAAAAACAGCAGAAAACAGAAACTGGCACTGGGGTGCACTGAGTTAATAGGTTAGTCCAAATATGATCAAAAGTGTATGGAAGTGCATAAATATCATAGCAATATCACACAAAAGAGGCATGGAGCAAGCAGAAATTATAGATACGTTTTGGACGTATCATGTATGAAGTGGCGGAGGACTCCGGTGGGCAGGGTATGGCAGCCGCCATACCTAGATTTTGGGCAAAATAAAATTTATACATATGTTTCTATCGATCGACACGCTCGGACTCGTTCGACCGCAGCCAGCGCTCGCCTGATGGGCCGACACATCCAAGCTGTTGGGCCTCTGCTAGTAGACGGTGCCCGGTGGAGATTGACCATGCACGCATGGTCGATTCGATCGAGCGCCCGCTCCCACGAAGCAAAAAAAAAACGACGCACACGCACGCTCCCCAGAGGCGTCGAACCCTAAGCTAGCGCGGTGGCGGCGGCGGCGGCTGGCCAGGTCGCGAGGACCAGGCGGGCGACCGACGACGGCGGCAGCCGATGACGGTGGAAGGCTCGTGGGTTAGAGGTATGCGGCAGCAAGCTCCGGCGGCAGCTCCAACACGGCTCCGGCGAAGGCAGCAACCGACGGCTCCGGCCGCGGCAGTTGGCATTTTCTTGGTAATTCCCCAGGCCGAACCAGAGGACTAATTGCAGCCGCCGCTAGTGTACTATGTACTGTATGCACAACTTTTTGTTTTTGTTTTTTTTAAACGAGGCAAAATACTTGCCATTTTCATTGATTAAGAAGAAGAGAATTGCCAGATTAATTGATGGAAAACCGAGCTAAAACCGATACAACACAACCCAGATGACATGGGCACCACCGGCCAACCTGGCCACCAACATGGAATAGAATCCACGACGGCACATGCCAACAGATGGCCACACGCGCAAGCAACCGACAGCTCCGACTTTGATGACGAGCAACAAAAGGGAAATATGCAGGACTTGCGCCGACCGTGCCCGCCGCAAACGACCGCCAAGTGTCTGTCATCGTCATCACCTGGACTCGCTCCAACGCAACTCCAACTTCAAAGCAACCAAGCAACCACGAAAGAGCACATCGGACACACCGGGAAGAACCGACTACCGAAGACCACGCCGCGACCCAAGCTCCTCTCGACGCCATCATCGTTGCCAAACAGAAACCAACGCCCCGCCTCAGCAAACCACGCGGCGAAGATGCCGCCATCGACGACGAAGATGCCATCATCCACCAGTCTCTCAGTCGTAGCCGGCTCTGAGACGATGCCCCCAAGAAGGAGAAAGACGCTAAGCCGCCTCCATCGCCCGATCCAGCGGATCTGAGGTTTCCCTCTGGAGCCAAAGCCATGGGTAGAAGGAGGAGCACCTCCACGACAACGCATCCAAGAAAGAACGCGGCACCTTCGGGCGCCGCTGTTGTCGGCTCCGGTGAAGACCATAGCAAGGATTTCTCCCGGAGATGTGCCGACAACCTGCCACCACCGACTGTTCCGCGGGGAGAGAGCCGGTGAAGATGGCGCCGGGCTTCGAGATGGATGGAGAGAGGACGCCGAGAGGGTCCTGGATCTGTGCTTGGCTGGGCCGGAGGTGGGCGGAGGAGGGAGATCAGCCGGCGGCGGCGACGGTCTCTGCGCGAGCGCGAGCGCGCACGTGATTCTGGATCGCACCAAAAGGCTCGTATAACTTTTTGTTTTTGATGATTATACGTTTATACGTACAAGGTAATAAGATGCCCAACCGATGTTGTTCTGTCCAGAATCCAGATTAGTAGAAGATGGATAGAAAGGGGAATGTACTAGCAAATCCAAAGAAAGGGGAATGGACTAGCAAACTTCTTTTCTAGGTTCAACCTGAAAAACCTTGCTAGGCTCACACAAATTTATCATGATGATTTTTCTGATTATGAACGTGAACATATAGAAGTTAACCTTGATCTATTCATTATCCATATGACAAGAATTGAAGACTTTAGAGCTTGTCATGATATTGCAAGCCTAGCTAAAATGATGGTTGAACTTGAAAGGCACGTCATGTTTTCTACTATTTATCGCGTCATTGAGTTGGCATTGCTATTACCGGTAGCGACGGCAACAGTTGAAAGGGCCTTCACATCAATGAAAATCATCAAGATTGAGTTGCGCAGTAAGACGACCGATGGTTCGCTTAATGACTTGATGGTTTGTTATATTGAGCCAGAGATCTTCAAAAGTATTGATTTTGCTAAAATTAAGGAAGATTTTCAGAATGAGGGTAGGGCATTGTCATTTCCTAGGTCTTCTAGACGCCATTGAAAGCTTCATTATCGGTATGTTTTAAGCTGTTTTCCAATTGAAACATGCCGACATTTTCATTGTATTTGGTTTTTCGTTTGTAATGTGTATTAACTCTTTCGATTTGCATCAAAAGAATTCTTTTCACAAGACTTCCCCACACCTTAAATTTTTTTCGTCCTCCGCCTCTGAGTGTATGCACGTATATATGAGCGCTTGTGTCTATATTGTGTTAAAAAACAAATTGATATTGCGGTGAGTAGCAGTAGTATGCTATCTAGAGGTACGTATTCTTGGCTATGTGCATTTTTGTCACTAAATTATGCAGGTGTACATGCATGTTATATGCCTATGGATGTCCATACACATTTTCAAGTAAGTTGCAACCACGAATTAACATGTGGTTGGATGGTTAGAAGAATGGTGGCATCCTCAGTCCACCAGGGTTCAAACCCTGGTATTCGTCTTTATCTTGGATTTATTTCAGGATTTTCGGCGATAAGATAATATGCCAGCTTAATTTCTCAGATGTGCTTATAAGGGTAGGATGTGTGTATATGCACTCATAGAGATGAGTGTATGCGCGTATATATGAGTACTTGCGTCTGTACTGTGTTAAAAAAAATTGCAACCTTTTCAAAATGACAAATTAAAAGAGATGATATAAGTTCAGCATGCAACTCATTTTACTTTGGTAATCACTCGCCCACAACGGTATGATTTTTTTTTGAAAGATCCAGCATTCACTGGCTTTTCATTCGATTTAGCAGGGGGGTAACAAAAAAGAGTTCTCACTGGCCCAAAAATGGCCAGAGGAAGCATGAGCACAGCTTGCTCATGCTAGACCGAAAAACACAAGAAGTAAAAGGAGAGCAAAATTTTGTATGTCTCTATGGTTGATATCTCATGTTGGATCCCCAAGCAGGGTCTCAATGCAGGCTGCTCCAGCCAGGCGCCATTGCTCCAGATCGCTCTGGATTTGGTTGATCACTCTGTGCACACATGGCTGGGCGCCTCTGAATGTGTACTTGTTTCTTGCCCTCCAAATGTGCCAAGTTGTGACGATGATGATCGATTTTAGCCCCTTTACCGCCTCTGGTCTTGCTCTGGCAATCATGTCTTGGACAATTTGTGTGCTTGTTCCCCCTGGAGTTGCCCGCTGGGGTGTACCGTCGTACATCCTCTCCAAGCCGCCACCCTCGTCCAAATGACTCTCGCAAACAGGCATTCCCAGAAGAGATGAACCGAGGACTCAAGGCTTCTGTTGCAGAGGGCACAAAAATAGCAATTTTCCTACCCTCGCTGTTGTAGCCTGTCATTGCACCACAATCGATTTAGGTGCAGCAGCCAGTTGAAGAACTTCATCTTCCCCGGGGCCCAAACTTTCCAGACGGTCTCGTGCATGTTCGTCCTAGGGCGATTAGAGAATTGGAGCTCATATGCGGAGCACGCCGTGTACTCTGCACCGCCCCCTGCCGTCCACTTGATCTCATCCGGAGCTCCCTCCTCAAGCATGATCCCAGCTGCCCTTATCGCACGGTGCAAATGCACAAATTGTGGCAGAATGTTGTCCAGATTGCCATGTCGCAGGTCTTGGATCCACCTCTCCCCTCGTAGCGCAGCCTTGACCGACCTGTTCTTCCTTGAAGAGTGCTTGAACAGGGCTGGATAGACGAGACGAAGGGGGCGCTCACCCAGCCAGCTGTAGTGCCAGAATGATGCCGTTTCGCCGCTCCGAATGGTGACTGCGGTGGCGGAGGCGAAGAGAGCTTGATCCTTTGCGTCACACGGCGTGCCGAGCCCCACCCATGGTCTTCCCGGGTGCCTCCAGGCAAGCCATAACCAGCGCAACCGGAGTGCGCGCGCGAACCGATCCAGGTCCGGGATGCCCAGGCTGCCCCGGTCTACCGGCGATGTGACGACAGGCTAGCTAACTTTGCATTTTCCTCCAGAGATCTCTTCTTCGTGCGCCCATAGAAATCTTCTACGCGTCTTGTCTATGTCCTTGAAGAATTTTCGCGGAACACGCAGCACGGCCAGCGCGAACGCTGGGAGTGCTGAGAGCACACTCCGGACAAGCACTCGCCGGCTCGCGATGGGCAACAAATGACCCTTCCAGCCTGCTAACCTAGCTCTAATTCTATCCAGAATGAATTGGAGGTGCACTAGCCTGATCCTACCGAGGGTGATGGGGATGCCCAGGTATGTAATAGGGAAGTTGACTACCGTCCCGCCAAAATTTTGCAAGACATGCTGCAGATCGATACCGTCGCATCGGATGGGAGCTATCGATGATTTTGCAGGGTTTAGCTGCAAGCCTGACGCATCTCCGAATCCCTGAAGTAGTCCCAGAATCTTGTTGATGGGCCTCGAACCCCTCGTTGGTTACCCCAAGTGGAAGGTGTAAGATGCAGTATTGTAGAAGTGTTTTCCCTTAGCAAAGATGCCAAGGATCGAATCCCCAGAGACTCCTAGGTTCACCAAGTAGGTGTCAACTGCTACGGCGCCAGATTAGTAGCAATCAACGTGGACCTGCACACAGATACAAATAACTTTGCTCCCAACGAGTACAGAGAGGTTGTCAATCCCTCCGGCCTTGTAGTTCACAAAGGATTAAAAGCAATGATAGTAGTGATAGATAATGTTTTACAATAGTAAATAATAACGAAAAGTAAATAGTGGATGTGATCAATGATGGTAATATGGACCGGAGTCTCATGATGTTCACTAGTGATGTCTCTCTCCCAAAAGACGATAAAACAGCTATGTGAGGTAAACAAATTACAGCTGGGCAATTGACAGGACCACGAACGCAAACCAATGCTGACTACATTGCAAGAAAGGTTGAGGTTCAAAGCATGGGCGGTACGCCAAAGTAAGTAGACCGAAATCCATCAATATCTACTACTAATCATCCACCTTGAGATATCTATCCAGAACATCTCGCTGGTATTAGGTTGCGAGTCCCACCCATAGTGTAAACTCAATGCAACAGACAACTGCATTAAAAGAACTTTGCGTAAAGTAAACAATCCTTGCACCCGCGGGCACAAGCACCGTTGTTTTCCCCCTTGTGGCAACAGCACATCCCCTAGACTCATGTTTCTGTCACTCAAGCTAGTCATCGAGGGGCATGAACCCACAATCGAGCATAACGTTCCCTCTTGGAGTCACTACGTATTACTTGGCCAAATCAATAAGTAACAACGGAGAACATGCAAGAATTAATTATGAACAAAAATATAAAAGAGGTGAATCAAATATATTACTCAAGATCAATCTGAACATAATCTCATAATCCATCGGATCCCAGCAAACTCAACATAGCAAAAGCATAAGGATTACATAGGTGCCTCGATCATGTAGGGCAGCTCACGAGGACTAATTAGTGAAGCACAAGAACGGGAGGAGAACATCACATAGCTACTGGTCATGGACTCATGGTCCAAGGGAGACTACTCACGAGTCATCCGGGAGGCGTCCATGGTGGTGGAGAAGCTCCCGGTGGTGATCCTCCCCTCCGGCAGGGTGCCGGGAAGAGTTCTCCTGGTGCTCCCAATCTTGGAAGCAGCGGCGGCGGCGAAACAGAGATGGGATCGCGAAAAGAGTTACTGTTCTGAGGGTTTTGGAGGACCCTTTAAATATATGCCAAAGTAGGGCATCGGGGGAGCTTCGGGGGGCCCAGGCGCCCCCCCCGGCGCGGCCCAGGGGGGGGAGGGCGCCGCCAGGGCGCCTGGAGCCCTGGTGCTCCCCCGGCTGTCCTTCGGGCGCAAGGTTGTTTCCGAAACACTGATTTTTTATATAATTTTTCTGGATTTTTCTGGGCAGTTCTCGTAACGTGAAAACCTGAAATACAAAAACAGCCGAAAACAGAAACTGGCACTGGGGTGCACTGGATTAGTAAGTTAGTCCAAATATGATCAAAAGTGTATGGAAGTGTATGAATATCATAGCAATATCACCCAAAAGTGGCATGGAGCAAGCAGAAATTATAGATACGTTTTGGACGTATCAACATCCCCAAGCTTAATTCCTGCTCGTCCTCGAGTAGGTAAATGATAACAAGAATAATTTCTGTGGTGACATGCTATTAACCATATAGGACTTTTTCATAGTCATATGACAAAAGCTTACTGAGACAATGATTCTATAGTAATTAAGTTGCCTCAAGAGAAAATCACAAATGACTGAAAGTTTTACAACATGAAACTGAAACATCAAAAAGATTTGCAATGAACATGATGTGCAAATATGATAAAGTGATATCTAGCTTGCCCCCTTTAGTGATGCAAAACATAAATGCAGGGGCACCTTCAAGGTTTAAGTGATGACTAGATACAGTGATTTCAGAATAAACAATATCACAATCATGCAAAAGACAATGCTACTTTGGGACAATGCACATTACACTCAGAATGACAATCATGCTCTCAGTAGTTGGTGCTTCAACATAAAAGTAAAAGAAAGGTTATGTGCTAGAGCTTTTTATTTTGAAAACATGGAAGCAATTGTGTCAACGGTAGTAGTACTTCATATGTGTCATGCATAAGACATCCTATAAGTTGCAAGCCTCATGCATCGTATACCAATAGTGCTCGCTCCTTGTCCTAATTAGCTCGGATTCCCATGGGTTATCATTGCATTACATATGTTTCAACCAAGTGTCACAAAGGGGTACCTCTATGCCACCTGTACAAATGTCCAAGGAGATAAATCACATTTGATTTCTCGTTTTTGATAGATCTCAACTTGAGGACATCTATACCGGGACAACATAGAAAATAGATGATGGACTCCTCTTCAATGCATAAGCATATTCTCATAAGAGATTGAGGATTAAGGTCCAAGATAAAACTTCCACCATGATACATGGCTTTGGTTGGCGGCCCAATGTTCTTCTCTAACAATATGCATATTCATACAACCCACGGTAAATCACCCTTACTTCAGACAAGACGAACATGCATAGCAACTCACATGATATTCAACAAAAGTGTGATAGTTGATGGCGTCCCCAGAAACATGGTTACCGCTCAGCAAGCAACTTATAAGAAATAAGATACATAGGCAACATATTCTTTACCACAATAGTTTTTAGGCTACTTTCCCATGAGCTATATATTGCATAGTTAGTTTGCTTAGTACAGGTGGAGGTTAGCAAAAGACTGGGAGCGACCAACTAAGAGAGCAATGACGGTCATAATCATGCAGAGCGACAAAGCAATATTGAATCAGGCATGGAAGTTATATCGCTACTCGGAAATAAAAGATTATCAAGGCTTGACAGACTTTCTTTACAGTCTTAAATATGCGTGAGCATACGCCAAGTCAATCAAAATAAATTCTCGAAGAAAGATATTACTAAACCATACCATATCATAGGCAAACAAACCATGTTGGTACTCCAATAACACATTGGGAACCCCCCAGCTATTTGAGATTAACCATAAGAAAACCTGAACTACTAAATACCATTATGCAAGTAGCATATTTATCATAGACACATTAACCAATGCAACGGAAGCAAACTCTCTTAATAAGGTGAGCATGATAATTAAAGAGAGTTCAAGCAACCAACTAAACAAAAGCTTTTTGAAAAGATAGGCATGAATACTAAGAGCGGAGCATGATAGTAGCTATTAAAAGACAAAGAACACACACATCATAGATAGACATGAAAATTCTATGTTATGTTCTAGGTAGAAGTGGAGCGTGTTTCTCTCCCACATAAAGGAATGCTGGGTTCCGACTCGTTATGAAAAACTAAAAAGAAAACTAAAAGCAAGACGCTCCAAGCATAGCACATAACACATGAAGTGATAAAAATATAGCGGAACGAAAGACGAACTGATAATGTTGATGGAGAAGGGGATGCACGGGGGCATCCCCAAGCTTGAGCGCTTGACACTCCTGAATCTTTTTATCATCTTCCCTCGCACACTTGAAAACTCCCTTCATACATAACTCATCATAATCTGATTAGCGAGGTTAGTACCCTTAATAAAATAATTATACCTTGCTGGAAATAAGGATATTCTTGAAGTTCTACTGTTTCTCAAGATTGCCAAAAGGTTTTTGCAAAGAAAAAGCAAGTTCTTGATTTGCAAAGTGAAGGAAAGGCAAAACATGACAGAATCTGTGAAAAACAGAACAACAGGTAGTAATTGATCTGTTCGGGATACTTCTGCAACTCAAATCAAAAAACTCAGAACAGACGCACGAAAGACAATTATATAGAGAACGCTGTCGAAAAAATTCAGACCAAAAAGATGATCTGGTGATTTTATACGAATTTTTCTATCCAAGGACAGAATCTGTTTCCTGGACAGCACCTCACAACTTTTGAACTTTCTAGCAATCAGAGGCTATACTTGGCACAAATATGAAAAGCAAAGATACAATGATGATGCTACTGCAGTAAACAACATCAAGACACAACAAAAGCAAAAAAAAAATTATTTATGTGGGCTGCCTCCCAAAAGCGCTTTCTTTTATGCCTTTAAGCTAGGCATAATGCATAGATCAAGTTTTATCAAGAGTAAAAGAATAGCTAGCCCGTACAACGGACTCAAAAGGTAACTTGATCTTCTTACGAGGGAAGTGTTCCATCCCTTTCTTGAGAGGAAACTGAAATTTTATATTACCCTCTTTCATGTCAATGATAGCACCAACGGTGCGCAAAAAGGGACGTCCCAAAATAATTGGACATGAAGGATCACATTCAATATCCATAATAGTGAAATCAACGGGAACATAATTATCATTAACAACAATAAGAACATCGTCGATCCTCCCCAAAGGCTCCTTTATGGAAGAATCAACGAGACGAACACCAAAAGAACAAGAATCAAAAGGTTTCAATTTAAGCATATCATATAGTCTTTTGGGCATAATAGAAGTACTAGCTACAATATCACATAAAGCATAGCATGAGAAGTTGTGTATTTTAATTTTAATCATAGAATCCCAACCATCTTCTAGCTTTCTAGGTATGGAGGCTTCTACTCTAAGTTTCTCCTCCCTAGCTTTGATGAGAGCATTAGTGATATGCTCTGTGAAGGCAAGGTTAAGCGTGCTAGTGCGGGGATCTCTAGACATCTTGTGAAGGAAATCAATAACTTCGGTAAGAGTGCAATTATCAAAATCAAGGTCACGAGCATCAAGTAAAGTGGTAGTGGTGTCCTTAAGATTCACTTGTTTGGTATTTTCTATAGTCATAGCATCACCATTAATAGGTCCAATGGGACCAGGAGTACATTGGGTGCTAAGAGTGTGAACATCCTCAACAACTTGGATAGTAGCAACGGTGTGGTGGGTAGGAAGGCTCTTAATTCTCTCTTCTTCCTCCCTCTCTCTAGCCCATCTTTCTTTAAGTTTAGCCATCATCCTAATATTTTCATTAATTTGCACTTGACTAGCATTAATAGGGATGACTTCCCTCTCCTTAAGAGGAGAAGTTTCAATTTTTAGCAATTTTACCTCATTGGCTAAATGGTCTACCTTAAAAGAAAGATCATCTAGTTTATGTAGTTTCTCTTCTACATTCTTATTAAAGGCTTTTTGGGTAGTGATGAAATCTCTAAGCATAGTCTCTAGTTCAGTAGTGGAGTTCTTAGTGATAGGATAAGCATTGTTGTTCCCATAAGAATTAGAGGGGAACGGTCTAGGATTGCTACCAAAATTACTCCTATAAGCATTGTTGTTAAAATTGTTTCTAGAGATAAAGTTCACATCTACTTGTTCTTGAGCAATCAAAGAATTTAAAGGAACATCACGAGGATCAACAGTAGATTGCTTCGAAAGTAGAGACATGATCAAGTCAACTTTTTCATTAAGGGAGGAAATCTCCTCGACAGAGTTTACCTTCCTACCTGTTGGAGCGCGTTCGGTGTGCCATTGGGAATAGTTGGTCATCATCTCATCGAGAAGCTTTGTGGCAGCACCAAGTGTAGTTGACATAAAAGTTACTCCCGCGGCCGAATCTAACAAGTTCCACGAGGTAAAGTTCAAGCCTGCATAAAAAGTTTGGATAACCATCCAAGTAGTCAAACCGTGAGTAGGGCAGTTCTTGATAAGAGATTTCATACGTTCCCAAGCTTGGGCAACGTGTTCATTATCCAATTGTTTAAAATTCATTATGTTACTTCTAAGTTGGATAATTTTAGCAGGTGGATAGTATTTTCCGATAAAAGCATCTTTGCACTTGTCCTATAAATCTATGCTATTTCTAGGCAAAGACTGAAACCAAATTTTAGCTCCTCCTCTCAAGGAGAAAGGAAAAAGCTTAAGCTTAACAATATTACCATCTATTTCTTGGTACTTTTGCATATCACAAAGTTCAACAAAGTTGTTCAAGTGTAAAGCAGCATCATCTCCAGCACCGGAGAATTGTTCTTTCATGACTAAGTTCAGTAAAGCAGGTTTAATTTCATATGAAGGTGCTGAAGTGGCAGGTGTAGTGATAGGTGTGCTGATAAAGTCATCGTTGTTGTGACTAGTGAAGTCACACAACTTGGTGTTCTCGGTGGAACCCATAGTAGCAAGCAAGCAAGATAACTATTTTTGTGATTTTCGATAAAAGGGTACTAAAGCAAAAATGAAAGGTAAACTAACAAGACTAAAAAGCAAAGGTAAAAGATAGCATGCAACTCCCCTATCCTGAAGAGTGGAGTCCCCGACAATGGCGCCAGAAAATACTCCTTGATGGGCCTCGAACCCCTCGTTGGTTACCCCAAGTGGAAGGTGTAAGATGTAGTATTGTAGAAGTGTTTTCCCTTAGCAAAGATGCCAAGGATCGAATCCCCAGAGACTCCTAGGTTCAACAAGTAGGTGTCAACTGCTACGGCGCCAGATTAGTAGCAATCAACGTGGACCTGCACATAGATACAAATAACTTTGCTCCCAACGAGTACAGAGAGGTTGTCAATCCCTCCGGCCTTGTAGTTCACAAAGGATTAAAAGCAATGATAGTAGTGATAGATAATGTTTTGCAATAGTAAATAATAACGAAAAGTAAATAGTGGATGTGATCAATGATGGTAATATGGACCGGAGTCTCATGATGTTCACTAGTGATGTCTATCTCCCAAAAGACGATAAAACAGCTATGTGAGGTAAACAAATTACAGCTGGGCAATTGACAGGACCACGAACGCAAACCAATGCTGACTACATTGCAAGAAAGGTTGAGGTTCAAAGCATGGGCGGTACGCCAAAGTAAGTAGACCGAAATCAATCAATATCTACTACTAATCATCCACCTTGAGATATCTATCCAGAACATCTCGCTGGTATTAAGTTGCGAGTCCCACCCATAGTGTAAACTCAATGCAACAGACAACTGCATTAAAAGAACTTTGCGTAAAGTAAACAATCCTTGCACCCGCGGGCACAAGCACCGTTGTTTTCCCCCTTGTGGCAACAGCACATCCCCTAGACTCATGTTTCTGTCACTCAAGCTAGTCATCGAGGGGCATGAACCCATAATCGAGCATAACGTTCCCTCTTGGAGTCACTACGTATTACTTGGCCAAAGCAATAAATAACAACGGAGAACATGCAAGAATTACTTATGAACAAAAATATAAAAGAGGTGAATCAAATATATTACTCAAGATCAATCTGAACATAATCTCATAATCCATCGGATCCCAGCAAACTCAACATAGCAAAAGCATAAGGATTACATAGGTGCCTCGATCATGTAGGGCAGCTCACGAGGACTAATTAGTGAAGCACAAGAACGGGAGGAGAACATCATATAGCTACTGGTCATGGACTCATGGTCCAAGGGAGACTACTCACGAGTCATCCGGGAGGCGTCCATGGTGGTGGAGAAGCTCCCGGTGGTGATCCTCCCCTCCGGCAGGGTGCCGGGAAGAGTTCTCCTGGTGCTCCCGATCTTGGAAGCGGCGGCGGCGGCGGAACAGAGATGGGATCGCGAAAAGAGTTCCTGTTCTGAGGGTTTTGGAGGACCCTTTAAATATATGCCAAAGTAGGGCATCGGGGGAGCTTCGGGGGGGCCCAGGCGCCCCCCCCGGCGCGGCCCAGGGGGGGGGGGGGGCGCCAGGGCGCCTGGAGCCCTGGTGGCCCCCCCGGCTGTCCTTCGGGCGCAAGGTTGTTTCCGAAACGCTGATTTTTTTTATATAATTTTTCTGGATTTTTCTGGGCAGTTCTCGTAACATGAAAACCTGAAATACAAAAACAGCCGAAAACAGAAACTGGCACTGGGGTGCACTGGATTAGTAAGTTAGTCCAAATATGATCAAAAGTGTATGGAAGTGTATGAATATCATAGCAATATCACCCAAAAGTGGCATGGAGCAAGCAGAAATTATAGATACGTTTTGGACGTATCACTTGTCCATCTCCTCCCGCTGCGGGTTGGCGAAAAATACCGCGTCGTCGGCATACAAACTCACTCGGAGCCGAGCGGCACCCGCAGGAAGTGGCTGCAGCTCCCCAGCGGTAGCGGCAGCCTCGAACAACCTTTGAAGCGGATCAATTGCTATGATGAAGAGAAGGGGCGACAGTGGGTCTCCTTGGCGCAGCCCTTTCATGTGTGTAATAAAGCTACCTTCAACGCCGTTGAGAAGGCATGAGGAAGAGGATGTTGAGAGCAACAACGCGATCCAGTCCCGCCACCTTGCCGGAAACCCCAGTTGTTGCATCAGCTCAAGAAGGTACTCCCATGAAACACCATCAAAGGCTCTTGCGATATCTAATTTGAGAAGCAATGCTGGCTTCTTCTTTTGGTCCGAGTGCTTCACCATATTGTGCACATAAAGGTAGCTGTCGTGAATGCCCTTCTTCTTCTGAAACGCACTTTGCACAGGTGATATGATCTGATCAATGACGCTGGACAGCCTGACTGAGAGCACCTTGGCGATCAACTTTGCCACCGAGTGAATGAGACTTATAGGGCGATAGTCTCCCACTTGGATAGCACCATTTTTCTTTGGCAATAGGACGATCATGGCCTTATTGATCGCAGCGAAGTCTCCCGCGGCCAGACCATGAAATCTGTGGAACACTGCCATCACATCATCTTTTATGATTTGCCAACATGACCTGAAGAAACATCCCGAGAACCCGTCCGGTCCTGGGGCCTTTTCAGCTGGCGAAGCACATATTGCTGCCCACACCTCAGCCTCAGAGAAAGGGTTGTCAAGGCCGCGACTGTCTAGCACTGGCAGGTTAAGTGCCGCCCAGTTGAGGGTACATGCACGCGTTCTTTTCTTGCCAAGGAGCTCCTGAAAATGCTAATGAATCATTTCTGCCTTGTCTTCATGCGATATTACAAACCTATCATCCTTCTGTAGGCTCTGAATGAAGTTTTTCCTCCTTCTTGAACTGATCTTGGCCTGAAAAAATGCTACTTTTGCGTCTCCAGCTTTCAGCCATGCCACCCGGGATGCTTGCCGCTTCCTTGCACGCTCTAGTGCAGCCAAACCAATTAGTTTCAGCTTCAGTAGTTTGCGCAGATGGAACTCAGCCACGGTGAGCATTCTTTTCTCTTGCGCAATATCTAGCTGCAGAATGATCTCTGTTGCCATGTGAAACTGCATTTTTGTGTTGCTGAAAAGCGTCTTGGCCCAAATTTTTAAGTCAGCAGCCGTTCTTCTCAGTTTTATCTTGATCCGTACGAACGGGCAGTCGTGGTTTACTGGTCAGCTCCACGCCTTTGCCACTGTGTCATGGTAACGAGGAAAGCTTGGCCAGAAGTTTTCAAAACGGAATCGGGCTTTTCACCGAGGGGTCTCAGTGCTTCCGAGCAGCAATGGGCAGTGATCCGAACAGGCCGTTGATGCAGCCATCAGTGTGTGCTTGGGGTAGATTGCCTCCCATTCCAGGTTGCAGAAGAACTTGTCAATGCTGACCAGGGTGGGGTTCTCTCGCTCATTGCTCCATGTGAATCTCCTATTTTTGCATTTGATTTCCCGCAGCCCAGCTTGATCGATTGCGACTCTGAACCTCCCCATTATGTGTCTGTTTATGTTGGTGTTGTTTTTGTCTCTGGCCTCGTAGATGATGTTGAAGTCACCGTTGAGAATCCATGGCTGGCCCGACGGTGGAGCTGCGGAGGCGAGCTCTTGCAAAAAATCATCTTTGTGGGCGTCGTCCGCCGGCCCATATACAGTGGTGAGCCAGTAGACTGAATTTTGGCGCAGCATCTCTACCCTAGCCGTGATAGAGTATCGCCCCACCATTTGTGTAATCATCGTTAGCGCCAATGAGTCCCAGAAGATGGCCGCCCCGCCGCGCGTGCCAATTGCCGGCAGCACCGCACAACCATCTAAACGACTGCCCCCTACTTCTTTCACCAGCATTGGAGACCAAACATCAATCTTTGTCTCTTGCAGACATAGGATTTCAACATGGTGCGTGCTAACTATGCCATTCACAGCCGCCCTTTTTGCCGGTGCGTTTAGCCCCCTGGCGTTCCAACTCATGATCGCACATGAGGTGTCATCCATTTGAGAACCAAAAAAAATTCTCCGGAGGCCAAGATAACTAATGAAATTGAAGAACATGTTACACTTCATCTCTCTAATCGTGGCGCGCCGGCAACCACCAACAGCACACAAAATATGCCGGCTGCGATCGATCCTACTATCCCTACATCACATGGACATTGATCCTAACTCAGTCTAGCAGAAGGCCGGATGGCACCGGAGACTAATACTAGTACTAATACTACTGACGACTAACATGGTTACTCCTGGGCCTCTCCAGCGCCGTCTGCCCCGGCGAGGCCAGCCATTGCGCGCAGGGCGTCCAGGTTTAGGCGAGTGAGCCTAGCGATGGCCGCGACGTCTTCTTCAGAGAGCGGCTTGTTGAAGCGACGGACGAGGGCCTCTGCCGCCTTAACCGTCATCTTCTCCTTCGGTCCCAGTCCCCCGAGCTCCTGGACGATCCTTAGCGCTGCACGTTGCGCCACCAGCACCGTGGAGTTGAGCGCCGCCTGACGCGCGCTATGGCGCACCGGCACGGAAGCAGCTCTTGATTTCGGAGGTGCCGCGGGGCGCTTCCTGGCGGATGGAGTTGATGACGAGGGCGGGCCGGTGGGGATGAGTGGTGGCGCAGGGGCGGGGAAGAGCGCCGGTGAGGCCTGCGGGGCGCCTGCCAGGCGCAGCTTCAAAATCTGCTGCGTTACCGCACCCACCTGCACCTCCGTTTGGACAACAGGCGGGGCGGCTCGGCAGGCCGCGCTGATCAGGTCAGGCTGCAGGGGCATCACGAGCGTGGGTGCTTCCGTGGAAACGCCGCCATCTCCTCTCGAGAACTCCAGCGGGGCCGCCAGCTTGTCGTTGATCTCATCTAGCTGCATGCGATCAGCACTGGGTGGTTGAGGGAGCGCGGCATCGTTGTTGTTGCAGCTGAAGAACTCGGTCACCCGGTCGGGTAGCACCGTGGGCGGGGGTGGAGGAGGGGGCGGGGTGTGGTGGTGCATCGGGAGTGGTGGTGTGGCCCGGAGAGCAGCCTCCCGCCCCCTGTAGCCCAAGTCGCGGCGACGGCTCACCGGTGTCCTGCTGCGCCACCTTGGCTCCGAGGGCGCCTTCGAGGCCGGCGCGGCCTCCCGAGCCCCGACCCCGCGGCCGAGGATCGCGTCCTTCCACGAGCGGCGACCGTCTCTGCCCTCCTCCTGGTCATGATCATCGCGGTCGCGCCGTCGTCCACCCCGCTGCAGCCCCTAGCAACCAGTGGAGGTGACCACGGGCTGCAGGCGCCGGCCTTGTCCATCCTCTACGTGCCTGGCCCAGACCCCGGAGTAGATCTCATGGGTAGGGGGCGCTGCTCTCGGACTCGGAGGAGGGGATCCCGCTCTGCCGCGAACGGGATGAGCGTGGCGACGGCGAGGTCCAATCCTCGATCCGGTCGACGTGCACCAGCATCTCCCGCTGCAGGATTCTTGGGGGAGGCGCAACTTCACGGCTGGGAGGTGAGAGACCAAGCATGGTTTCCACTCTGCCGGCTCCCCGCCCCGCCCTCCCGATCGTGCGCTTGGTGGGGATCTGGGCGACGTGTCTGACCCACACCCAGCAAGCGAAGGTCCTGGTATGACCCCGCTCGTGAGTGCGGGTGTCCAGCCTGTCGATGATGCAGAGGTCGCCGAGCACCTCTCCCGTGTCCTCCAGAGACCACAGCTGCATCGGCATCTTCTCTATGACGACGCGGACGTGCAGCTTGCAGTCTTCGGGCACGTCGTGGTCGTCCTCGTGCCATCCCTTGACCGTGAACTCGGTGTCGTCAACCTTGATGAAGCCGCGGCGGACCGCGTTCTCCTTGTGTGCGGGGAGATCGAAGTAGACGAAGAAGTCCTCCGGATCGTGGCTCGTCACGCGTAGCAGGTGGGGCGGGGAGCGAAGCTGCTCCTCAATGGCCCGGCCCACCGACATGGGGTTGGCCGCGTGGCGAGCCGAAGAGGCCGTGAGCAGCACGGCGTGCTTGCGGAGGAGGAACTCCTGCTGCTCGATGGCGGGCGTGCTGATCACCAGGCATATGGATGTATTATACTTTCTCTATTTCTAAATATAAGTCCTTTTAGAAATTTGAATTTAGACATATTTTAGAATATAGATTCACTCATTTACTTTCAATGTAGTCTATATTAGAATCTCTAAAAAGATTTATATCTACGAACGGAGGAAGTAGACAATAGTCAACGTTTTGGCAAAAATAATGAGTGTATATTTGTACACCCCAAAACACATGTAGCTCCGCCCATGGTGTTAGGCAGAGCAGCCGAACAGCTACAATGTTTATGATCTGGTTGTTGTTAACTTGATTTGTGCTCAACAAATAGGATACCTACACAAGAGTAATGCTACACGTACAAAATGATACAGGCTTGTACATAAAGGTGGATTTTGATTGGAGATTAAGGGGGAGAAAGGACCCACCCCCATGAAAATCAAAGGGGGAGAGGTTAGTTAATTTGAAAAGATCATAGGTAACGTGTAAAAGCATGTAAACCTTTGTATGTTTAGCATTATTGCCTACACAACTACCACATCAGCCTGGTAACCAGCCCATGCACGCATAATACGCACACACCTACGCGCACAGCTATTACGCCTAACGTATATTGGCGAAGGACTTTGCTAGACGTATGGAATTTTACGGGGAATTTATGGGTTGCTTAACATTGATTGGCCCACCAGTGGAATTAGGGGAGCCAATTAGAAGAGCACGCAGTCCTTAATCCATAAAAACCTGCAGAATGTGCCCGGACGTGTAGCATTATTGCTTGGGGATTTTGCTAGATGTACGGAGTTTTATGAGGAATTTACAGGTTGCGTAACATTGATTGGCCAGGGATTGATTAAGACCCACGTGCACACTGGTGGAATTAGGGGGGGGGGGCAATTAGAAGAGCGCGCAGTCCTTAATCCGTAAAAACCTGGCGTACGGAGTTTTACAGGGGATTTACATGTTGCTTAACATTGATGGGCCGGGGATTGATTAAAATGGTAGAGCCCACCGATGGAATTAGGGGGGCAATTAGAAGAGCACACAGTCCTCAATCCGTAAAAATATGTAGAATGTGCCCGCATGTGTAGCATTATTGCTTGGGGACTTTGCTTGACGTATGGAGTTTTAGAGCAAGTACAAGAAGATGACGTGGGCGGGCTGTAAGCCTTTAAATATTATATTTTGGATGAGTTGAAAGAGAGAGAGGAGAAGCGGGCTCTTGGTTAGTAGCCGGATCTAGCACGAGACCCAAGACGCCTTGTGAAGTTGTAAGGTGGGCCAACTTCTAATGAAGTAGTACACATATAAACTTTAATATTGTATATGCGGCGCGACCACGTCCACGCCAACAAGCTTCTTGCTTGTGTTCAGGGGAGCTGGATGTCGGGCGAGAGATCTGGCGATAGGCCAGGCGATCCCGCTGACACCCCTCCGCTGTCCCACCCACCTCAAACCCGCCCACCGCCACACACCTCGCTACCCACCACGCCGTCTGCTCCGGCCCTTGGCAGTCGACCTGGTGACTCCGACGGCAGCAAGAAGTCCCAAGCAATGGGGATAGTTTTCCGCGTTGTGCCTTGTCGAGGTAAAGCCTTCCATGATCGTATTTTCTCCTCCCTTCAGTCCAGCGTCGTCTTCAACCCCCGTCCTGGCTCGGCTCTCCGGCCCGAGACGGTGTGGATCGTCGTCCCCGCGACAAGACCCCCTCTTTCCGCTGTCTCCCTCTCCACCCTTGCCTCGATCCTCTTCTGCGCGCGTCCCGCTCGTCTCGTCGCGGTGCAAGTTGAGCCCCTGATCTTCTCCGTCCAGGTGGCTAGTGAGGCTGTCACCAAGCTCATGGCCGAGTCCGGCGTCGGTGAGTCGGCGGCGATGCAGCTCTGCCTGTGCCTGTCGGTGGGCGACGCGCGTGCTGCGGCGTCGCTTGCCCTCGAGTCCCGCACGTCCGCTCCACCTGCCGCATTCATGCAGCCTGTTAATGCGCATGGGAGTCGTCGTAGCCTTTCGGCATGAGGCCGTTTGCCTTCCTGCCCTTCTGCCCCGTCCCATCGCTTGCCACGTTTCGCCCCAGGATTGCCCTGCCCCCGCCGATGCCCCGCTTGGTGGTATTACTACGGTTGCTGGAGGGGGAGCGGGTGACCCGGCTGCCTCTGCCCAGGAGGGGGGAGAGCTGTTTCGCGCCGCGTCGCCCGTCCTCGCCAGTAATGACGCGTTGAATGTGGGGGCCCTCTGCCCTACCTCGCCCACTCCTGCTCCCGGGGATGGTGACAAGAGCCCATATCGCACCGTGCTGTTATCTCCTTCTGCCCGAGCCCCCCGCCCCCAGTCGTGCCCTCCCCCCTCTCTCTCAATGGCTGCTTCCGCTGTCTTTCTACGCGTCATTACGTAGTAGATTGTCGGGATCCAGTGCGCTGCCACCGTTCCGGCCACCGCGCCCGCTCTCGTTCCTGTCCTATGGCTCCTCCTCGCCCGTCCGCCGTGCCCAGCC
>LR738711.1:874465005-874484258 GCA_902687465.1 Secale cereale | reverse complement strand
CCCCCCCCCCCCCCCCGGCTGTCCTTCGGGCGCAAGGTTGTTTCCGAAACGCTGATTTTTTATATAATTTTTCTGGATTTTTCTGGGCAGTTCTCGTAACGTGAAAACCTAAAATACAAAAACAGCCGAAAACAGAAACTGGCACTGGGGTGCACTGGATTAGTAAGTTAGTCCAAATATGATCAAAAGTGTATGGAAGTGTATGAATATCATAGCAATATCACCCAAAAGTGGCATGGAGCAAGCAGAAATTATAGATACGTTTTGGACGTATCAACATCCCCAAGCTTAATTCCTGCTCGTCCTCGAGTAGGTAAATGATAACAAGAATAATTTCTGTGGTGACATGCTATTAACCATATAGGACTTTTTCATAGTCATATGACAAAAGCTTACTAAGACAATGACTCTATAGTAATTAAGTTGCCTCTTGAGAAAATCACAAATGACTGAAAGTTTTACAACATGAAACTGAAACATCAAAAAGATTTGCAATGAACATGATGTGAAAATATGATAAAGTGATATCTAGCTTGCCCCCTTTAGTGATGCAAAACATAAATGCAGGGGTACCTTCAAGGTTTAAGTGATGACTAGATACAATGATTTCAGAATGAACGATATCACAATCATGCAAAAGACAATGCTACTTTGGGACAATGCACATTACACTCAGAATGACAATCATGCTCTCAGTAGTTGGTGCTTCAACATAAAAGTAAAAGAAAGGTTGTGTGCTAGAGCTTTTTATTTTGAAAACATGGAAGCAATTGTGTCAACGGTAGTATTACTTCATATGTGTCATGCATAAGACATCCTATAAGTTGCAAGCCTCATGCATCGAATACCAATAGTGCTCGCACCTTGTCCTAATTAGCTCGGATTCCCATGGGTTATCATTGCATTACATATGTTTCAACCAAGTGTCACAAAGGGGTACCTCTATGCCACCTGTACAAAGGTCCAAGGAGATAAATCGCATTTGATTTCTCGTTTTTGATAGATCTCAACTTGAGGACATCCATACCGGGACAACATAGAAAATAGATGATGGACTCCTCTTCAATGCATAAGCATATTCTCATGAGAGATTGAGGATTAAGGTCCAAGCTAAAACTTCCACCATGATACATGGCTTTGGTTGGCGGCCCAATGTTCTTCTCTAACAATATGCATATTCATTCAACCCACGGCAAATCACCCTTACTTCAGACAAGACGAACATGCATAGCAACTCACATGATATTCAACAATAGTGTTACAGTTGATGGCGTCCCCAGAAACATGGTTACCGCTCAGCAAGCAACTTATAAAAAATAAGATACATAAGCAACATATTCTTTACCACAATAGTTTTTAGGCTACTTTCCCATGAGCTATATATTGCAAAGTTAGTTTGCTTAGTACAGGTGGAAGTTAGCAAAAAGACTGGGAGCGACCAACTAAGAGAGCAATGACGGTCATAATCATGCATAGCGACAAAGCAATATTGAATCAGGCATGGAAGTCATATCGCTACTCAGAAATAAAAGATCATCAAGGCTTGACAGACTTTCTTTACAGTCTTAAATATGCGTGAGCATACGCCAAGTCAATCAAAATAAATTCTCGAAGGAAGATATTACTAAACCATACCACATCACAGGCAAACAAACCATGTTGGTACTCCAATAACACATTGGGAACTGTTGGGGAACGTAGTATTTTAAAATTTTCCTACGATCACGCAAGATCTATCTACCAGATGCATAGCAACGAGACGGGAGAGTGTGTCTACGTACCCTCGTAGACCGGGAGCGGAAGCGTCAAGAGACGCGGTTGATGTTGTCGAACTTCTTCGCGATCCAACCGATCAAGCACCGAACGTACGGCACCTCCGCGTTCAGCACACGTTCAGCTTGATGACGTCCCACGAGCTCTTGATCCAGTTAAGCTTCACGGGAGAGTTTCGTCAGCACGACGGCGTGGTGACGGATATGATGTGTTCACCGGCGCAGGGCTTCGCCTAAGCTCCGCGACGGTATGACCGAGGTGTGATTCTGTGGAGGGGGGCACCGCACACGGCTAAAATTCAACTTGTGTGTCTTTGGGTGCCCCCCTGCCCCCGTATATAAAGGAGCAAGGGAGGGAGGCCGGCCGGCCCTTCCTGGTGCGGCTAGGGAAGGAGTCCTACTAGGAATAGGATTGCAATCCTATTCCTAGTAGGATTCACCAAAAGGAAGAAGGGGGAAAGGAATAGGAGAGGTGGCGCCCCCCCCCCCCCAATCCTAGTCCAACTAGGAACCCTAGGTGGGGGCGCCGGCCAGCCCTATGGGCTGCCTCTCTCTTTCCCTTTAGGCCCACTATGGACCATCCCCTCTCGTAGGGGGTTCCGGTAACCCCCTCCGGCAATCCCGATAAATCCGAAACTTTTCCGGAACACTTCCGGTGTCCGAATATAGTCGTCCAATATATCAATCTTTATGTCTCGGACATTCCGAGACTCCCCGTCATGTCCGTGATCTCATCCGGGACTCCGAACTACCTTCGGTACATCAATACCCATAAACTCATAATACCGATCGTCATCAAACGTTAAGCGTGCGGACCCTACGGGTTCGAGAACTATGTAGACATGACCGAGACTCATCTCCGGTCAATAACCAATAGCGGAACCTGGATGTTCATATTGGCTCCTACATATTCTACGAAGATCTTTTATCGGTCAAACCGCATAACAACATACGTTGTTCCTTTTGTCAACGGTATGTTACTTGCCCGAGATTCGATCGTCGGTATCTCTATACCTAGTTCAATCTCGTTACCGGCAAGTCTCTTTACTCGTTCCGTATCACATCATCTCGTGACTAACTCATTAGTCTTTTGCTTGCAAGGCTTATTGTGATGTGTGTTACCGAGAGGGCCCAGAGATACCTCTCCGACACTCGGAGTGACAAATCCTAATCTTGATCTATGCCAACACCACGAATACTTTCGGAGACACCTGTAGAGCATCTTTATGATCACCCAGTTATGTTGTGACGTTTGATAGCACACAAGGTGTTTCTACGGTATTCGGGAGTTGCATAATCTCATAGTCATAGGAACATGTATAAGTCATGAAGAAAGCAATAGCAGTAAAACTAAACGATCATAGTGCTATGCTAACGGATGGGTCTTGTCCATCACATCATTCTCCTAATGATGTGATCCCGTTGATCAAATGACAACTCATGTCTATGGCTAGGAAACATAACCATCTTTGATCAATGAGCTAGTCTAGTAGAGGCATACTAGGGACATATTGTTTTGTCTATGTATCCACACATGTACTAAGTTTCCGTTTAATACAATTCTAGCATGAATAAAAGACATTTATCATGATATAAGGAAATACAAATAACATCTTTATTATTGCCTCTAGGGCATATTTCCTTCAGTCTCCCACTTGAACTAGAGTCAATAATCTAGATTACAAAGTGATGATCCTCACACCCATGGAGTCTTGGTGCTGATCATGTTTTGCCCGTGGAAGAGGCTTAGTCAACGGGTCTGCAATATTCAGATCCGTATGTATTTTGCAAATCTCTATGTCTCCCTCCTTGACTAGATCGCGGATGGAATTGAAGCGTCTTTTGATGTGCTTTGTTCTCTTGTGAAACCTGGATTCCTTCGCCAAGGCTATGGCTCCAGTGTTGTCACAAAAGATTTTCATTGGACCCGATGCACTAGGTACTACACCTAGATCGGATATGAACTCCTTCATCCAGACTCCTTCATTTTCTGCTTCCGAAGCAGCTATGTATTCCGCTTCACACGTAGATCCCACCACGACGCTCTGCTTGGAACTGCACCAACTGACAGCTCCACCGTTCAATAAAAATACATATCCGGTTTGTGACTTTGAGTCATCCGGATCAGTGTCAAAGCTAGAATCGACGTAACCGTTTACGACGAGCTCTTTGTCACCTCCATATACGAGAAACATATCCTTTGTTCTTTTCAGATACTTTAGGATGTTTTTGACCGCTGTCCAGTGATCCACTCCTGGATTACTTTGGTACCTCCCTGCTAGACTTATAGCAAGGCACACATCAGGTCTGGTACACAGCATTGCATACATGATAGATCCTATGGCTGAGGCATAGGGAATGACTTTCCATTTCTCTCTATCTTCTGCAGTGGTCGGGCATTGAGTCTTACTCAACTTCATACCTTGTAAAACAGGCAAGAACCCTTTCTTTGACTGATCCATTTTGAACTTCTTCAAAATCTTATCAAGGTATGTGCTTTGTGAAAGTCCAATTAAGCGTCTTGATCTATCTCTATAGATCTTGATACCTAATATATAAGCAGCTTCACCGAGGTCTTTCATTGAAAAACTTTTATTCAAGTATCCTTTTATGCTATCCAGAAATTCTATATCATTTCCAATCAACAATATGTCATCTACATATAATATTAGAAATGCTACAGAGCTCCCACTCACTTTCTTGTAAATACAGGCTTCTCCAAAAGTCTGTATAAAACCATATGCTTTGATCACCTCAACAAAGCGTATATTCCAACTCCGAGATGCTTGCACCAGTCCATAGATGGATCGCTGGAGCTTGCATACTTTGTTAGCACCTTTTGGATCGACAAAACCTTCCGGTTGCATCATATACAACTCTTCTTTGAGATATCCATTTAGGAATGCAGTTTTGACATCCATTTGCCAGATTTCATAATCATAAAATGCGGCAATTGCTAACATGATTCGGACAGACTTAAGCATCGCTACAGGTGAGAAAGTCTCATCGTAGTCAACTCCTTGAACTTGTCGAAAACCTTTCGCAACAAGTCGAGCTTTGTAAACAGTAATATTACCGTCTGCGTCGGTCTTCCTCTTGAAGATCCATTTATTTTCGATGGCTTGCCGATCATCGGGCAAGTCAACCAAAGTCCATACTTTGTTCTCATACATGGATCCCATCTCAGATTTCATGGCTTCAAGCCATTTTGCGGAATCTGGGCTCATCATCGCTTCCTCATAGTTTGTAGGTTCATCATGGTCTAGTAACATGATTTCCAGAACTGGGTTGCCGTACCACTCTGGTGCGGAACGTACTCTGGTTGATCTACGACGTTCAGTAGAAACTTGATCCGAAGTGTCATGATCATTATCATTAACTTCCTCACTAATTGGTGTAGGAATCACTGGAACAATTTCCTGTGATGTATTATTTTCCAATCCGGGAGAAGGTACAATTACCTCATCAAGTTCTACTTTCCTCCCACTCACTTCTTTCGAGAGAAACTCTTTTTCTAGAAAGGATCCGTTCTTAGCAACGAATATTTTGCCTTCGGATCTGTGATAGAAGGTGTACCCAACAGTCTCTTTTGGGTATCCTATGAAGACACATTTTTCCGACTTGGGATCGAGCTTATCAGGTTGAAGTGTTTTCACATAAGCATCGCAGCCCCAAATTTTAAGAAACGACAACTTTGGTTTCTTGCCAAACCATAGTTCATAAGGTGTCGTATCAACGGATTTAGATGGTGCCCTATTTAACGTGAATGCAGCTGTCTCTAAAGCATAACCCCAAAACGATAGTGGTAAATCGGTAAGAGACATCATAGATCGCACCATATCCAATAAAGTACGGTTACGACGTTCGGACACACCATTACGCTGTGGTGTTCCAGGTGGCGTGAGTTGTGAAACTATTCCACATTGTTTCAAATGAAGACCAAACTCGTAACTCAAATATTCTCCTCCACGATCAGATCGTAGGAACTTTATTTTCTTGTTACGATGATTCTCCACTTCACTCTGAAATTCTTTGAACTTTTCAAATGTTTCAGACTTGTGTTTCATTAAGTAGATATACCCATATCTGCTCAAATCATCAGTGAATGTCAGAAAATAACGATACCCGCCGCGAGCATCAACACTCATTGGTCCACATACATCAGTATGTATGATTTCCAACAAATCTGTTGCTCGCTCCATAGTTCCGGAGAACGGAGTTTTAGTCATCTTGCCCATGAGGCATGGTTCGCAAGCACCAAGTGATTCATAATCAAGTGATTCCAAAAGTCCATCTTTATGGAGTTTCTTCATGCGTTTTACACCAATATGACCTAAACGGCAGTGCCATAAATAAGTTGCACTATCATTATTAACCTTGCATCTTTTGGTTTCAATATTATGAATATGTGTATCACTACAATCGAGATCCAATAAGAATAGACCACTCTTTAAGGGTGCATGACCATAAAAGATATTATTCATTTAAATAGAACAACCATTATTCTCTGATTTAAATGAATAACCGTCTCGTAATAAACAAGATCCAGATATAATGTTCATGCTCAACGCTGGCACCAAATAACAATTATTTAGGTCTAAAACTAATCCCGAAGGTAGATGTAGAGGTAGCGTGCCGACGGCGATCACATCGACTTTGGAACCGTTTCCTACGCGCATCGTCACCTCGTCCTTAGCTAATCTTCGTTTAATCCGTAGTCCCTGTTTCGAGTTACAAATATTAGCAACCGAACCGGTATCAAATACCCAGGTACTACTACGAGCATTAGTAAGGTACACATCAATAACATGTATATCACATATACCTTTGTTCATCTTGCCATCCTTCTTATCCGCCAAATACTTGGGGCAGTTCCGCTTCCAGTGTCCAGTCCCCTTACAGTAGAAGCACTCAGTTTCAGGCTTGGCTCCAGATTTGGGTTTCTTCGTGGAAGTAGCAACTGACTTGCTATTCTTTTTGAAGTTCCCTTTCTTTCCCTTGCCCTTTTTCTTGAAACTAGTGGTCTTGTTAACCATCAACACTTGATGCTCCTTTTTGATTTCTACCTCCGCAGCTTTGAGCATAGCGAAGAGCTCGGGAATTGTCTTTTGCATCCCTTGCATGTTATAGTTCATCACGAAGCCTTTATAGCTTGGTGGCAGTGATTGAAGAACTCTATCAATAACACTATCCTCGTCAACTTTGCAACCAAGTTGAGTCATATGATTGTAGTACCCAGACATTCTGAGCAAGTGTTCACTGATAGAACTATTCTCCTCCATTTTGCAGCTGTAGAACTTATTGGAAATCTCATATTTCTCAATTCGGGCATTTGCTTGAAATATTAACTTCAACTCCTGGAACATTTCATATGCTCCATGACGTTCAAAACGTCGTTGAAGTCCCGGTTCTAAGCCGTAAAGCATGGCACACTGAACTATCGTGTAGTCATCAGACCGCGACTGCCACACGTTCAAAGCGTCTGCATCAGCGGAAGGGGGCTTGTCACCTAGCGGTGCTTCAAGGACATAATTCTTCTGTGCAGCAATGGGGATAATCCTCAGGTTACGGACCCAGTCCGTGTAATTGCTACCATCATCTTTCAACTTAGCTTTCTCTAGGAATGCATTAAAATTCAAAGGAATGGTAGCACGGGCCATTGATCTACAACGACATAGATATGCAAAACTATCAGGACTAAGTTCATGATAAATTAAAGTTCAATTTAATCATATTAATTTAAAGAACTCCCACTTAGATAGACATCCCTCTGGTCATCTAAATGATCACGTGATCCAAATCAACTAAACCATGTCCGATCATCACGTGAGATGGAGTAGTTTTCAATGGTGAACATCTTATGTTGATCATATCTACTATATGATTCACGCTCGACCTTTCGGTCTCCAGTGTTCCGAGGCCATATCTGTATATGCTAGGCTCGTCAAGTTTAACCCGAGTATTCTGCGTGTGCAAAACTGGCTTACACCCGTTGTATTTGAACGTAGAGCTTATCACACCCAATCATCACGTGGTGTCTCGGCACGACGAACTTTCGCAACGGTGCATACTCAGGGAGAACACTTATACCTTGAAATTTAGTAAGGGATCATCTTATAATGCTACCGTCGTCCTAAGCAAAATAAGAAGCATAATAAGATAAACATCACATGCAATCAAAATATGTGACATGATATGGCCATCATCATCTTGTGCTTTTGATCTCTATCTCCAAAGCACCGTCATGATCACCTTCGTCATCGGCTTGACACCTTGATCTTCATCGTAGCATCGTTGTCGTCTCGCCAACTATTGCTTCTACGACTATTGCTACCGCTTAGTGATGAAGTAAAGCAATTACATGGCGATTGCATTTCATACAATAAAGCGACAACCATATGGCTCCTGCCAGTTGCCGATAACTTTACAAAACATGATCATCTCATACAAAACCGTATAACTCATCATGTCTTGACCATATCACATCACAACATGCCCTGCAAAAACAAGTTAGACGTCCTCTACTTTGTTTGTTGCAAGTTTTACGTGGCTGCTACGGGCTTTAGCAAGAACCGTTCTTACCTACGCATACAAAACCACAACGATGTTTCGTCAAGTATGTGCTGTTTTAACCTTCACAAGGACCGGGCGTAGCCACACTTGATTCAGCTAAAGTGAGAGAGACAGACACCCGCCAGTCACCTTTAAGCAACGAGTGCTCGTAACGGTGAAACCAGTCTCGCGTAAGCGTACGCGTAATGTCGGTCCGGGCCGTTTCATCTCACAATACCGCCGAAGCAAAGTATGACATGCTGGTAAGCAGTATGACTAGTATCGCCCACAACTCATTGTGTTCTACTCGTGCATATCATCTACGCATAGACCTGGCTCATGATGCCACTGTTGGGGAACGTAGTATTTTAAAATTTTCCTACGATCACGCAAGATCTATCTACCAGATGCATAGCAACGAGAGGGGAGAGTGTGTCTACGTACCCTCGTAGACCGGGAGCGGAAGCGTCAAGAGACGCGGTTGATGTTGTCGAACTTCTTCGCGATCCAACCGATCAAGCACCGAACGTACGGCACCTCCGCGTTCAGCACACGTTCAGCTTGATGACGTCCCACGAGCTCTTGATCCAGTTGAGCTTCACGGGAGAGTTTCGTCAGCACGACGGCGTGGTGACGGATATGATGTGTTCACCGGCGCAGGGCTTCGCCTAAGCTCCGCGACGGTATGACCGAGGTGTGATTCTGTGGAGGGGGGCACCGCACACGGCTAAAATTCAACTTGTGTGTCTTTGGGTGCCCCCCTGCCCCCGTATATAAAGGAGCAAGGGAGGGAGGCCGGCCGGCCCTTCCTGGTGCGGCTAGGGAAGGAGTCTTACTAGGAATAGGATTGCAATCCTATTCCTAGTAGGATTCACCAAAAGGAAGAAGGGGGAAAGGAATAGGAGAGGTGGCGCCCCCCCCAATCCTAGTCCAACTAGGAACCCTAGGTGGGGGCGCCGGCCAGCCCTATGGGCTGCCTCTCTCTTTCCCTTTAGGCCCACTATGGACCATCCCCTCTCGTAGGGGGTTCCGGTAACCCCCTCCGGCATTCCCGATAAATCCGAAACTTTTCCGGTATACTTCCGGTGTCCGAATATAGCCGTCCAATATATCAATCTTTATGTCTCGGACATTCTGAGACTCCTCGTCATGTCCGTGATCTCATCCGGGACTCCGAACTACCTTCGGTACATCAATACTCATAAACTCATAATACCGATTGTCATCAAACGTTAAGCGTGCGGACCCTACGGGTTCGAGAACTATGTAGACATGACCGAGACTCATCTCTGGTCAATAACCAATAGCGGAACCTGGATGTTCATATTGGCTCCTACATATTCTACGAAGATCTTTTATCGGTCAGAACCGCATAACTACATACGTTGTTCCTTTTGTCAAACGGTATGTTACTTGCCCGAGATTCGATCATCGGTATCTCTATACCTAGTTCAATCTCGTTACCGGCAAGTCTCTTTACTCGTTCCGTAACACATCATCTCGTGACTAACTTATTAGTCTTTTGCTTGCAAGGCTTATTATGATGTGTGTTACCGAGAGGGCCCAGAGATACCTCTCCGACACTCGGAGTGACAAATCCTAATCTTGATCTATGCCAACACCACGAATACTTTCGGAGACACCTGTAGAGCATCTTTATGATCACCCAGTTATGTTGTGACGTTTGATAGCACACAAGGTGTTCCTACGGTATTCGGGAGTTGCATAATCTCATAGTTATAGGAACATGTATAAGTCATGAAGAAAGCAATAGCAGTTAAACTAAACGATCATAGTGCTATGCTAACGGATGGGTCTTGTCCATCACATCATTCTCCTAATGATGTGATCCCGTTGATCAAATGACAACTCATGTCTATGGCTAGGAAACATAACCATCTTTGATCAATGAGCTAGTCTAGTAGAGGCATACTAGGGACATACTGTTTTGTCTATGTATCCACACATGTACTAAGTTTCCGGTTAATACAATTCTAGCATGAATAAAAGACATTTATCATGATATAAGGAAATACAAATAACATCTTTATTATTGCCTCTAGGGCATATTTCCTTTAGGAACCCCCCAGCTATTTGAGATTAACCATAAGAAAACCTGAACTACTAAGCACCATTATGCAAGTAGCATCTTTATCATAGACACATTAACCGATGCAACTGAAGCAAACTCTCTTAATAAGGTGAGCATGATAATTAAAGAGAGTTCAAGCAACCAACTAGACAAAAGCTCTTTGAAAAGGTAAGCATGAATACTAAGAGCAGAGCATGATAGTAGCTATTAAAAGACAAAGAACACACACATCATAGATAGACATGAAAATTCTATGTTATGTTCTAGGTAGAAGTGGAGCGTGTTTCTCTCCCACATAAAGGAATGCTGAGTCCCGACTCGTTATGAAAAACTAGAAAGAAAACTAAAAGCAAGACGCTCCAAGCATAGCACATAACACATGAAATGATAAAAATATAGTGGAACGAAAGACGAACTGATAATATTGATGGAGAAGGGGATGCACGGGGGCATCCCCAAGCTTAGACGCTTGAGTCTCCTTGAATATTTCTTGGGGGTGCACGGGGGCATCCCCAAGCTTGAGCGCTTGACACCCCTGAATCTTTTTATCATCTTCCCTCGCACACTTGAAAACTCCCTTCATACATAACTCATCATAATCTGATTAGCGAGGTTAGTACCCTTAATAAAATAATTATACCTTGCTGGAAATAAAGATATTCTTGAAGTTCTACTGTTTCTCAAGGTTTCCAAAAGGTTTTTGCAAAGAAAAAGCAAGTGCTTGATTTGCAAAGTGAAGGAAAGGCAAAACAGGACATAATCTGTGAAAAACAGAACAGCAGGTAGTAATTGATCTGTTCGGGATACTTCTGCAACTCAAATCAAAAAACTCAGAACAGACGCACGAAAGACAATTATATAGAGAACGCTGTCGAAAAAATTCAGACCAAAAAGATGATCTGGTGATTTTATACGAATTTTTCTATCCAAGGACAGAATCTGTTTCCTGGACAGCACCTCACAACTTTTGAACTTTCTAGCAATCAGAGGCTATACTTGGCACAAATATGAAAAGCAGAGATACAATGATGATGCTACAGCAGTAAACAACATCAAGACACAACAAAAGCAAATAATTTATTCATGTGGGCTGCCTCCCAAAAGCGCTTTCTTTTATGCCTTTAAGCTAGGCATAATGCATAGATCAAGTTTTATCAAGAGTAAAAGAATAGCTAGCCCGTACAACGGACTCAAAAGGTAACTTGATCTTCTTTCGAGGGAAGTGTTCCATCCCTTTCTTGAGAGGAAACTGAAATTTTATATTACCCTCTTTCATGTCAATGATAGCACCAGCGGTGCGTAAAAAGGGACGTCCCAAAATAATTGGACATGAAGGATCACATTCAATATCCATAATAGTGAAATCAACGGGAACATAATTATCATTAACAACAATAAGAACATCGTCGATCCTCCCCAAAGGTTTCTTTATGGAAGAATCAACGAGACGAACACCAAAAGAACAAGAATCATAAGGTTTCAATTTAAGCATATCATATAGTCTTTTGGGCATAATAGAAGTACTAGCTACAATATCACATAAAGCATAGCATGAGAAGTTGTGTATCTTAATTTTAATCATAGAATCCCAACCATCTTCTAGCTTTCTAGGTATGGAGGCTTCTACTCTAAGTTTCTCCTCCCTAGCTTTGATAAGAGCATTAGTGACATGCTCTGTGAAGGCAAGATTAAGCGTGCTAGTGTGGGGATCTTTGGCCATTCCTTGTAGAAAGGTGACAACTTCTGAAATACTACAATTATCAAAATCAATTTTATCATTAGTGGGCAGAATTGTAGTGTCATCCTCCCTGTTTAATTCGCTCTCTATTATAAGAGTTTGAACATCTTCCCAAGTTTGGGGAAGCTTAGGAGCAATTTTAAACAGAGGCTCATACTCTTTTCCTGGAAGACCATGCCATGGGCATAACTCTCCGTCAAGACTAATATAATCACAAGGTTTATTACTTTTGTAGATCCCGACAGTGGTAATTGGGGTAATGGAAGAAGGGGTGTACTCCTCCCATTTAGTGTTTTTGGTAGAACCCATAATAGCAAGCAAGTAAGATAACTATTTTTGTGATTTTCGATAAAAAAGGTACTAAAGCAAAAATGAAAGGTAAACTAACAAGACTAAAAAGCAAAGGTAAAATATAGCATGCAACTCCCCTATCCTGAAGAGTGGAGTCCCCGGCAACGGCGCCAGAAAATACTCCTTGATGGGCCTCGAACCCCTCGTTGGTTACCCCAAGTGGAAGGTGTAAGATGCAGTATTGTAGAAGTGTTTTCCCTTAGCAAAGATGCCAAGGATCGAATCCCCAGAGACTCCTAGGTTCATAAAGTAGGTGTCAACTGCTACGGCGCCAGATTAGTAGCAATCAACGTGGAACTGCACACAGATACAAATAACTTTGCTCCCAACGAGTACAGAGAGGTTGTCAATCCCTCCGGCCTTGTAGTTCACAAAGGATTAAAAGCAATGATAGTAGTGATAGATAGTGTTTTGTAATAGTAAATAATAACGAAAAGTAAATAGCGGATGTGATCAATGATGATAATATGGACCGGAGTCTCATGATGTTCACTAGTGATGTCTCTCTCCCAAAAGACGATAAAACAGCTATGTGAGGTAAACAAATTACAGCTGGGCAATTGACAGGACCACGAACGCAAACCAATGCTGACTACATTGCAAGAAAGGTTGAGGTTCAAAGCATGGGCGGTACGCCAAAGTAAGTAGACCGAAATCCATCAATATCTACTACTAATCATCCACCTTGAGATATCTATCCAGAACATCTCGCTGGTATTAAGTTGCGAGTCCCACCCATAGTGTAAACTCAATGCAACAGACAACTGCATTAAAAGAACTTTGCGTAAAGTAAACAATCCTTGCACCCGCGGGCACAAGCACCGTTGTTTTCCCCCTTGTGGCAACAGCACATCCCCTAGACTCATGTTTCTGTCACTCAAGCTAGTCATCGAGGGGCATGAACCCACAATCGAGCATAACGTTCCCTCTTGGAGTCACTACTTACTACTCGGCCAAAGCAATAAATAACAACGAAGAACATGCAAGAATTACTTATGAACAAAAATATAAAAGAGGTGAATCAAATATATTACTCAAGATCAATCTGAACATAATCTCATAATCCATCGGATCCCAGCAAACTCAACATAGCAACAGCATAAGGATTACATAGGTGCCTCGATCATGTAGGGCAGCTCACGAGGACTAATTAGTGAAGCACAAGAACGGGAGGAGAACATCACATAGCTACTGGTCATGGACTCATGGTCCAAGGGAGACTACTCACAACTCATCCGGGAGGCGTCCAAGGTGGTGGAGAAGCTCCCGGTGGTGATCCTCCCCTCCGGCAGGGTGCCGGGAAGAGTTCTCCTGGTGCTTCCGATCTTGGAAGCGGCGGCGGCGGCGGAACAGAGATGAGATCGCGAAAAAGAGTTCCCGTCCCGAGGGTTTCGAAGGACGCTCTAAATATATGCCAAAGGGGGGCACCAGACGGGGCTCGGGGGGCCCAGGCGCCCCCCCGGCGTGGCCCAGGGGGGGCGCCGCCAGGGCGCCTGGGGCCCTGGTGCCCCCCCCCGGCTGTCCTTCGGGCGCAAGGTTGTTTCCGAAACGCTGATTTTTTATATAATTTTTCTGGATTTTTCTGGGCAGTTCTCGTAACGTGAAAACCTGAAATACAAAAACAGCCGAAAACAGAAACTGGCACTGGGGTGCACTGGATTAGTAAGTTAGTCCAAATATGATCAAAAGTGTATGGAAGTGTATGAATATCATAGCAATATCACCCAAAAGTGGCATGTAGCAAGCAGAAATTATAGATACGTTTTGGACGTATCAATGGCCGCGGAGGTGCTCGAGGCCGTGGTGGCCGCCTTCGAGTGCATGGTTGCCTCCTTCCCGCAAACTTACCTGGGGTTGCCGCTCTCTTGCGACAAGCTCAAGATCGACGACTTTGCCCCCATGCTCGCTAAGGTAGACCGGTATTTGGCGGGGTGGCGGGCGAGGCTGCTATCCCCCGCGGGGCGCTTGGTGCTCATCAACGCGGTCCTGGACTCCATCCCCACTTACGCCATGGCTGCCATGCATCTTCCGCCGGCTGTCGTGACCAAGCTGGACGGGCTACGCCAGGCATTCCTGTGGAATGTTGCGGATCGAGCCTCTGGTGCTCAGTGCCTCGTCGCCTGGGACCGCGTCTGTCGGGCCAAGGCGGAGGGCGGGCTCAGAGTCCGGGCACTTGGGGTCCAGAACGATTGCCTCCTCCTCAAGCTGCTTCATCGCCTTCACTTCGGCGTGCTGTCCCGGTGGGCCTCCTGGGTTTGGGGCCAGCTGGACGGCAGGGCCCTCCTCGGGCGCGGCCGCTCCCCCCTCCAGGGTGAGCACTGGAGTGCCCTCCTGGGTCTGCTGCCCGTCTATCGGGCCCTCACAAGGGTCGCCGTAGGGGACGGGAGGGCGACCTCATTCTGGCATGACGACTGGCTCCCTTGTGGGGCGCTCCGGATTGCCTTCCCTGCTCTCTACACTCATGCGGCCTGCTCGGAATTCTCGGTGTGGGCGGCGCATAGACATGGGGTGCGTGCCATGCTCGTGCCCCCGCTCACCCCCCGGGCCATGGGGGAGTGCGCTGCCGTCCAACTTTTGATGGATGAATGCCCCCCGGGGATGGACCGGACTCCCGGATCGCCGCTCTGTGCGCTGCCCCAGGAGGAGGTCTCTCGCCCCATGGTGTGTATGCCCTCTCACAGTTCGGTGGGGTGGAGTCGTCGTCGGCGTCCTTCCTTTGGTCGTGTCGGGCGCCGTCGCAAGTCAAGTTCTTCGGATGGTTGCTCTCCATGTCTCGCATTCATACGCGGGATGTGCTCTGTCGAAAAACCATCCTCGCGGCTGCGGAGGCTGGGTGCCCTTGCTGTGATGCTGTGCTGGAGACCGCCGACCACCTTTGCGGTGCGGTTTTGGCGGAGCGTCGGCGTGTCGCCGAACGGAGCTGTGGTTGGGTCTCTTCACCTCCTGGACGTTTCTCCGGCAGTCGGTGCTGCCTCGCCGGCCGCCTTCGTCCTCCTCTGCTGCTGGAGGCTTTGGAAGCGGCGAAATGCTGTCGTCTTCAGGGAGGATTCGCAGTCCCTTGTTGCTACGTCAAAGGCATGTAGGGATGATGCGGTGCTATGGTGTGCTCGGCTGAAGGCTGCTGATCGCTCCCACATTGATGTCTGGTTGTCGGTGCTTAGAACTCGTGAGTGAGTTTGTCTGATGTAGTTTCTCCCCATCTCCCTGTAATTCTCTCCATCTCTCTGTAATTTGACCTCAGGGGCTGTGCCTCTTTACGTAATATATTCAGGTGGCGGAGGGCCTCCCCTCCCCCCGGTGAAAATTCAAAAAAAAAAACTATTGTATATGCCGGCTACAAGATTGGCTATAGATGACATGGCAACTTCCTATAGCCGATTGTTGGCCGTATTATTAACCATGCTTTTATGTGAGATTTACATGTTGCTTAACATTGATTGGCCGGGGATTGATTAAGACTCACGTGCCCACCGGTGGAATTCAGGGGGCAAGTAGAAGAGCGCGCAATCCTCAATCCGTAAAACATGTAGAATGTGTCCGTACGTGTAGCATTATTGCTTGAGAAACTTATCACGGCAAACAACTAGTAATGCTACAGTACTATATATACACGCTGCCAAAAGCCAGAGCTCATCACAAAGTAGCAACCCGTGTCCTTCTCACGTGTACGCCAACCCGCAAGCCCTGATACATACCATGGCGACGGGTGGAGCACCATTTGACGCGCTGTCGTCACTGGACCCCGAGACCTTCGCCGGGGAGTCGCGCGCCGTGATCAACTTTCTCGCCGGCTACTACCGCGAGGTCGAGACGTACCCGGTCCAGCCCCAGGCCTTGCCAGGGTGCCTCCGTGCGCTTCTACCCGACGCGCCGCCCGAAGACGGTGAGCCCATGGACGTGATACTGGAGGAGGTACGCACCCACATCGTCCCAGCACTGACCCACTGGCAGAGCCCCAAGTTCTTCGGCTACTTCCCGATCAACGCGAGCACGGCCGGGTTCGCCGGCGAGATGCTCTCCACCGGGCTCAACGTTATACCCTTCATGCGCGCCGCCTCGCCGGCCGCAACCGAGCTCGAGAGCGCCTTGGTGGACTGGATGGGCAAGCTGGCGGGCCTCCCGGACCGTCTCCTCTTCTCCGGCGGCGGCGGCGGCGTGCTGCACGGGAGCACCTGCGAGGCCGTGGTGTGCACGCTCGCAGCCGCGCGCGATCGCGCGCTGAGCAGGCTCGGCCACGAGGGCATCCTGAGGCTGGTGGTCTACGCCTCGGACCAGAGCCACTGCACGTTCAAGAAGGGCGCGAGGATCGTCGGGATCCCGCGGTCCAACTTCCGCGTCATCCCGACGACGGCGGCGTCGGGCTACGGCCTCACCGCGGACAGCGTTGGCGACGCCGTGGAGGCCGACGTGGCCAGCGGGATGGTGCCGCTGTACCTGTGCGCCACGGTCGGCACCACCGGGCTCGGCGCGGTCGACCCGGTGCGCGACCTCGGGGAGCTGGCACGGAGGCACGGCATATGGCTGCACGTCGATGCCGCGTACGCCGGCAGCGCCCTGATCTGCCCCGAGTTCCAGCATCACATCGACGGCGCCGAGCTCGCGGACTCGGTGAGCATGAACCCGCACAAGTGGTTCCTCACCAACATGGACTGCTGCTGCCTGTGGGTGGCGAGCCCGGCGGCGCTCACCTCCGCGCTGTCCACCAACCCAGAGTACCTGAGCAACGTCACAGATGGAGGTGCGGGCGCAGACGTGGTGGACTACAAGGACTGGCAGATCGCGCTGTCGCGGCCGTTCCGCGCCATGAAGCTGTGGGTGGTCCTGCGCCGCTACGGCGGGGCGGGCATGCGGGCGTACGTACGGCGGCACGTCGAGATGGCCAGGTGGTTCGAGCAGGTGCTGGAGGCCGACGGGCGGTTCGAGGTGGCGGCGCCGACGAGGTTCTCCCTGGTGACCTTCCGCCTCCGTCCAAGGCACGAGGGAGACGACGATGCCGTTGATGGCTTGAACCGTAGGCTCCTCGTGGCGGTGAACGCGAGCGGGCGGGCGTTCATGACGCACTTCGTGGTGGACGGCAAGTTCGTTATCCGTATGGCTGTGGGCGGAGCCATGACGGAGATGCGGCATGTCCAAGACACGTGGGAGCTTCTCCGGGAGAAGGCCGGGGAAGTCGGCGCTACCCCCAAGTACTCCGGGCATGACTAAGAACGGAACGTGCCATCTTTCAAAAAAAAAAAAAAGAACGGAACGTGCCGATGAAAAAGAAGAAGAAGAAGAACGGAACGTGCGCAGAAATAAAATATTGAGCATATGAAATTCATTAAGCATCAAAAGGTGGAACATAATCTTTTTTCTTCTTATTATTTTTCTGCTGGTAAGTGGAACAGATCCACAACGCAAAATGAAAGATATACTTCCTCCGTTTCACAATGTAAAAGACGTTTTTTTTTTAAATTATCCTACATTATGGGACGAAAGGAGTAGATATGAAGCATGAAGAACCCTATAAACAATATCTGAGCAGCGAGTGTGTATGCACACAGCACACATGTGTGGGAGATATCGTCTTCGATGTGAGATACATTCTATTTTGACACGTGAAAACTATTAATTTTTATAATAACTTAACCACTAGATAGAACATAAACACACAAATTCAGTTTGATGCAACAAGTGTGCAAACCATATTATTATTTGATAATTACGTTGCGATATACTTATATTTTCATATTGTACAACAATGCAATTGTTTTATCATTGTTTATTTCAACTTTCCCCAACGTTTCTTCTTCTTTTAGGGTAACTAGCGGAACAATGCGTGCATTTGCGCGGCTAGATTGACTACATATATTTGGGATTATTTTTCTATGCCAACTTTATGGCCTCTTACTCATATATTATCCAATTTAATATGCCACGACTTATCTATTAGTATATCAATAGATTATAGTCAAAAGGCAAGTTCCGACTAAACATGGTCGGATTATTGAGTGCTCATAAGACGAACGCAATATCATATATAGACTTCTATACCAATCCTCATGTTTGCCATCTTTGATCCTCTTCTCAGCCCTTGGTATGTATCATTGCACCAATATGTTTTTGGAGTTCCAAGAGTTGGATCATAACATGAATGGCTTCAATATGTACCAAATGTTCTGTTGTTCCTCCCAAATCAATCACTGGTTGCATTCTTAGTTGCCTTGACTTTCTTGGTTAATGCATTATATTGCCTACCAACATATGCATCCACACACGCTCATCTTAGTATGACCACTTACCTCTGTATACTGGTATTTGGGCTTAAGGATTTTCTCTCATTCAGTCCATTCATAGCTTAAACACGTTGATCATTTCTTTATTTGTTTGCAGTATCTTATCTACCAAACGTAAGCCTCCACGCATGCTCATCTTGATATGATTGGTTATAAATGTATATTGGTATTTGTGCATTTAGCTTAAGGATTTTCTAGGATTCACTTCATAGCTTAAGGATTTTCTAGCGTTCACTTCATTCTACCTTATTCATTTTCATCGTGTCTTTATTGTTTTCATATGAATTCTTACTATTTTTTTTCAAGATATGAACCCAACTACTAATTGCGTAGTTTTTAATGAAAATTTACATGTAAAAATGGTACAAATGCCTGCACACACTAGTGCATAATTGGTCATTAGTCCCGGTTGGTGACGACCTTTGGTCCCGGTTCACCAACCGGGACTAAAGGGTCGGGACTAAAGCCCCCCC
>LR738711.1:874439404-874463761 GCA_902687465.1 Secale cereale | reverse complement strand
GGGGGGGGGAGGGAGGCGCCAGGAGCAAGGGTGCAGCTGCCCTCTCCCCCCACTATATATAGGGGCCAAGGGGGGGGCGCTGGCCCCAGGAGATGGGATCTCCTAGGGGGGGCGCCGGCAAAGGGGGAGGCTTGCCCCCCAAGGCTAGGGGGGCTGTAATGCCCAGGATGAGACTATACCTCCTACGTGTCGAGGCATGACTTAAAGGTATAAGCCCATTCTGGAATGATCTCAAGTTCAGTATCTTTGCACGACTCATGTAAAAATAGGGATGAAATTGCAAAAGGATAGTTGGCTTACACTCGCCACGTCACACAATACATTACATAAGCAAAACATCATTCAAATAACATCACAACCCGACTACGGGCGAAGATCCAAATGAAAGATACCAAATACATAAAGCCACAGGTCCGAATCGCCCCTAGTAGAAACCACTACTGATCATCGGGATAGTGCACATAGTATCGACTACGTTCTTCATCGTACTCCCAGTACAGCTCCGTGCCGTCACCTGAGTATTTCACCATAGTACCTGCATCTGGTGTGGTGTAGAATCTGTGAGCCACGGAGGACTCAGCAATCCCATTCCCGGGTAGCAAAACTATCTAAGCCTTGGGTGTGGAACAAGGCTGAAGAAAGATAAAAGGTTGCAGCTGCACTAGCACTAGCTTACGTGTTAAGAGCGAGAAGAGAAGTGCCACGAGCGTCAAAGTGATCACGAAGTGATCCTATCTAAGCACGTCAATCATAACCCCGCCGTGTTCACTTCCCGAACCCCTTTCGGAAAATGACCGTCACGGTTACTCACGCTGGTAGTGTGTTCGGAACATAGTGTCAAGTTTTCTACAACCGGATATTAACAAATTCCCATCTGCCACATAACCGCGGGCACGGCTTTCGAAAGTTCAAACCCTGCAGGGGTGTCCCAACTTAGTCCATGACAAGCTCACGATCTGCGGAGTCGCAACTCCAAGGTGGGAAGGCCCGAGTATTCTCGGAATCCCGTGCTCAAGATATACCGACATAGGTAAAACTAATCCAGCAAGACCTCCCGGCGTGCCGACACCCTGACAGTAGCCGCGCGTATCTAGTCTCAGGCCACGACCGGATGAGCTATGGTTACAGCATCCAGATACCCCGAGTTGCCAAGGGGCGGTGCCGCAAGCTGCTCTAGGTTGGACCAACACTCATGTGGAGCACTGGCCCGGGGGTTGATTAAGAAAAGGGGATAGCTAGTCCCTATGCAAGTTTTAGTTATTAGGCAAATGGAGTACCAATGTCGGGCCTTGCTGGAAAAGGTTTAGCACTAAGCGGGTTATCGAGGGGGTCCCATAACCCCAACCGTGTTAGAAACGAATAATCAAGGAACATAACACCGGTTTATACGGTTCCTAGGGTGGCATGAGTGGAACAAGTCACCAAGCAAGAGGCTTAGCCTTCCACCCATTACCAATATATAGATGATTTAGTTTAAAAGTTTATATAGTGAGATATCCCAACAATAGCTTCAACATGAAGCAAGAATCTTCAAATCTTCTCCTGCAACTAGCAATGCTATAAGAGGGGCTGAGCGAAGCTTACTTAGCCAAACAAAGGTTTGCTAGGTTGGGTGGTTAGACAGATTCATGGTTACAATAGGAGGCTGACAAACAAACATGGGCATCGAGGCAATGAGCTAAAGAGCGAAACATCTAGCAATAGGCAAAGATAGTAATGATATCTCGGTCAGGTCATCTTGCCTGTCGAGTCGTCGATGGGATCGTAAGATGGCTCCTCGTACTCAACCTCGGTAGTAACCTCGTTCTCGTTCTCGGTCTCAGCTTCCGGCTCTACTCAACACAAGAACACACGAGGCACGAAATCAAACAAGGTGCAATGCACATTCAACATGATGCACGTATGATGCATGACAAGTCTATATATGATGCAATACATGACAAGGTAGGAAGCACAGAGAAACAACACAAGAACATGTCAATATGCTCAAGCAAGTATGATGCAAGACAAGTCTATATATGATGCAAAACATGGCAAGGCAGGAAGCACAGAGAAACAACACAAGAACAACAAGTTTAAATGAGGCCGGAATCCACATATAGCGAATCCGTAAGTCGTCATATGCATAAGTTGAAAATGGTCCAGATCTGAACAAACCTTAAGTTAGAGTTGTTAAACAGCAAGTTAACATGCACCATGATTATCTACACAAAATTCTAGTCAAGTTTCATATAAAGTTTGTTTGAAACGGAGCTACGGTCTAAAAGATATGAGCAAAACAAGTTAAGCATGGCAACGGTGCAAGATGCACCCAAACATCAAGCAAACATACTCCAAACATGTAAACAAGATGATATTATGATTATACATGCAAAATCACACAAGTTTCATATAGGACACGCTCAAAACGGAGCAACGGTTCAACACATACACTCGAAACAAGAAACAATGCATAGCTGAAACTAACAACCACATAGCAACTTTGGAGCAAGAAATATATACTCTACAACACTCAAACATGGTGACAAGAAGCATGGACATGAAGTGGACATATCCTACAGCAAACAACTCCATTGGAGCAACTCCATAGGAGGCATGGATCAATAGCATCAAGCTACAACATTTTGATCATGACGTTAAAACCTAACAGTAATATTTTATAGCAACTTGGGAGCAAGAAATAAATAAGCTACATCAACCCATATGAGCAAGTGAGGGCATGTATGGATAGACAACAACATATATAACAAGGAATGATCAATGGTCACCCCAAAACTAACATGGATTTGCCTAGGGCATCAAGCAAACATAGCATCAGGATAAGACAGATTCCAGACTTAGCCAAAATTTCACTAAGTGTTAAAACAGTTAAGTTGGCATGGCATGTTTGCAAGCATGTTTAAGTCACCTCAAGGCATATCATGGCAAATGGTTTGCACCATAGCAAAGACCACATGATGGAGAGTCTAAAACATATAGGCATGTGACAAGGGGACAAACACATCAATAGCAACGAGCTCTTCAAATCAGCATCTCATAACATGTTACAAAACTTAACAGCCACATGCACTTTTGCAATAGAGATTAACATGGCAATATGAACCCTAACATGCATGCTACAGCAACCATCATGTAGATCATCTCATGATGAACATTTGGACATCTCATCTGCTTCATTTGGATAAACATGCATTAAGTTATCACATCTCAAACATGGCATAAAAATAACAAGTAGCAGCAGTTTATACCAAGTAGCACTCTTGCAACAGAGATTAGGACATCTAGATGGGCTCAAACAAGCATGGCACAATGGAACAAAGTGTAGAGCATATCACCACGGTCATTTTGACATATCATATGCACAATTTGGACTTACACACAAAAAGATACAGCTACAAGAACATGCAACAAAATATTGCAGAAAAAGACTTAACAGAAATTAGCACTAGGAAAAAAAACAAAGAGCGCAGGTTAACTAATCGACGCACTGAGCGGGGAAAAGGGGATCTCCTCACCCTGGGCTTCGGCCCAAACTACGGAGGAGGCAGGCCGGGGCTGTGGAAGCTGGGCCGGGCCGGCCGGTGCTGTGGCCCACGCGGGCGAGGGAGTTGGGCCGGGGAAAGGAGCGGCCCAGCCGACGCTCACGGTCGTCATCCCCGATCCCTCCTGGATCGGCGGATCGAACGAGGCAGCACGCCGGCGGCGTTCTCTCCGGCACGGCTGCGGTGGCGCGATGGGGCGGATCCGGGCGCGCCGGCCCGGATCTGGCTCGGGGCGGAGGACAGGCGGCTGTTGGGCGGCGGGGCGAGGCGCTCCGAAGGCGGCGGCGGGCGGGCGCCGGCGGGCGCGGCGTGGCGGCCCTCGCGGTGGCCAGCGCCACGCGCGGAGGCGCGCGGCGGGACGGGCCCGGAGGGCTGCGGGCGGGCCGGCGGGCCGCGGCGGCGGTGGAGATCTGACGGGCCACGTGGCGGCTTCTGACTGGTCCGGCGCGTCCGGGCGGACGTGTCCGGTCCGTCCGGACGTGTCCGGCGGCGGCGGTTGTGGTGGAACTAGGGTTTGGGCGAAAAATGGACATGGGGGGACGTTTTTATAGGCTCAAGGAGCTAGGAGACTCCAAATGGGGAGCGGTTTTCGGCCACACGATCACAATTCGACGACCGAGATGATGGGAAGGGTTGTGCTGGGTTAGTGGGCTGTTGTGGAGGGGGTCTTGGGCCTCAAAGAAGAGGTTCTTTTAGCCCACTAGGTTAACCGTTGGAGTACCAAACGAACTCCAAACGCGACGAAACTTGACAGGCGGCCTACACGTACCAAAACAACATCGCACGACAAGTCTCACATCATCCGGAAACGTTGCGCGGCCACACACAAAATAAGGACTTGGGGCGGCCACGGGCACGTGTGTGAGCGCCGGAACTCCAAACGGACAACGGGAAGAGACGAGTGGGACCGGATGCAAGTGACAACACAAATGCAATGCAATGCACATGACAACATGACATGAATGAAATGCACACACGCACATGACAAAACGACGAAACCCGAAAAGAAGAAGAACCCGGAATGGAATTGATGAAGCCAAAGTTTAATATATTGCCATATTAGGAAAGTGTTACATCTGGGGCATTACAAACTCTCCTCTACTACGAAAAGATCTCGTCCCGAGATCTAGGACTGGAAGAAGGAAGGGTACTCGGAACGAAGGTGATCTTCTCGTTCCCACGTAGCTTCTCGATCGGTATGGTGTGACCACTTAACTTTCAAGAACTTGATTGACTTGTTGCAGGTCTTGCGCTCGGTTTCTTCAAGAATAGCAACAGGGTACTCACGGTAAGATAAGTCCTGTTGAAGATCAATCTCCTCGAACGGAATGGTGCGTTCAGGTGTCTTGAAGCACTTGCGGAGTTGAGACACGTGAAACACATCATGAACATTTGCAAAGTTGGGAGGGAGCTCAAGTTGATAGGCTAGATCGCCTCTTTTGCCAAGGATCTTGAAAGGGCCCACGTATCTAGGAGCAAGCTTGCCTTTGATACCAAATATTTGGGTGCCTTTCATAGGAGAAACACGGAGATAGACATGATCTCCAATGTCGAAAGCCAAATCACGATGCTTGCCGTCATAGTAGCTCTTTTGACGCGACTGAGCGGCCTTGAGATTCTCACGTATGAATTTGCACATTTCTTCGGCTTCTGAGATCAAGTCATTGCCAAGAAGTTGACGTTCACCAGTCTCGGACCAGTTGAGAGGAGTACAACACTTTCTGCCATAGAGAATTTCAAACGGAGCTTTGCCGGCACTTGCTTGGAAACTATTGTTGTAAGAGAATTCGGCAAACAGAAGGCAATCTTCCCACTTCATGCCAAAACAGATGACACAAGCTCTGAGCATGTCTTCGAGGATCTGGTTCACTCTCTCGACTTGACCACTAGTCTGAGGGTGAAACGCAGTGCTGAAACGGATCTTAGTGCCCATGGCAGACTGAAAGGAGTCCCAGAACTTGGATGTGAACAAACTTCCACAGTCTGAGGAGATAACTTGAGGAATGCCATGTAAGGACACAATTTTGGAAGTGTACAACTCTGCCAGTTGAGCTGCATTGATGGATTCTTTGACTGGAAGGAAGTGAGCTACTTTGGTTAGCTTGTCAATCACCACAAAGATAGAATCATTCCCCTTCTTGGACTTGGGAAACCCAGTGACGAAATCCATTTCAATGTGGTCGAATTTCCACCCGGGAATAGGAAGAGGTTGGAGGAGATGGGCTCGATGTTGATGCTCTGTCTTCACTCTTCTGCAGACATCACATTCCTTCACGAATTGGGCAATCTTCCTTTTCATGCGTGTCCACCAGTAAGATTGCTTGAGGTCTTGAAACATCTTAGAACTTCCAGGATGAATTGAGAGGAGGGAGTCATGTGCTTCGTTCATTATGAGCTTCCTGAGATCACCCTTGGGAACTACAAGTCTGTCCTCAAAGAACAAGGTGTCCTTCTCATCAACGCGATAGCACTTGTATTTGGGAGTACCCTTTGCAATACCATGTTTCACTTTCTGCACCATAGCATCACTGAGTTGGGCCTCACGGATCTGATCTTCCAAGGTAGGAGCAACTTGAAGATTTGCAAGAAAGCCTTGCAGAACAACTTGGAGGTTGAGCTTCCTGAATGCTTCACAAAGCTCAGGCTGAAACGGCTTGATAAGGAGACTGTTGCAATATGCCTTTTTGCTCAAGGCATCTACAATGACATTGGCCTTGCCAGGTGTGTATTCGATGCTTGGATCATACTCTTGGATCATCTCAACCCAACGAGTCTGGCGAAGGTTCAGGTTCGGCTGTGTGAAGATGTACTTCAAGCTCTTGTGATCGGTGAAAATGTCCACTTTTCTGCCCAACAGAAGGTGTCTCCACGTGATCAAGGCGTGTACCACAACTGCTAGCTCGAGATCATGTGTGGGGTAGTTCTTCTCACTTGGCTTCAATTGACGAGAGGTGTATGCCACAATTTTCTTGTCTTGCATTAGCACACCACCAAGTCCTTGAAGAGAAGCATCACAGAATACTTCGTAGGGCTTGGAGTCATCTGGAGGAGTAAGAACTGGAGCAGAGATGAGCTTTTCTTTGAGAGTTTTGAATGCCACATCACAATCCGGAGACCAGTTGTACTTGACATTCTTCTGCAGCAAGTTGGAGAGAGGCTTGGCAATCTTGGAGAAGTTCTCAACAAACCTTCTGCAATAATTAGCAAGACCAAGGAAGCTTCGGAGTTGCTTGACGTTCTGAGGGGGTTCCCAGTTGACAATGGCTTCAACTTTCTCGGGGTTGACAGCAATACCGTGAGCAGAGATGATATGGCCCAGATACAAGACCTTATCGAGCCAGAATTCGCACTTGGAGAACTTGGCATAGAACTTATATTCACGGAGTCTGTCGAGAACCAGACGGAGGTGCTTTTCATGATCCTCTTCATTCTTGGAGAATACCAAGATGTCATCCAGATAGACGAGCACAAATTCGTTGGTGTAGGGGTTGAAAATGTAGTGCATCATTCTCGAGAAGGTGGGTGGAGCATTAGCGAGGCCAAAAGACATGACTGTGTATTCATAGGAGCCGTAGCTTGTTCTGAATGCAGTCTTGTGAATATCTTCTTCACGGATACGGATCTGGTGATAACCCATCCGGAGATCGAGCTTTGAGAACACTTTTGCTCCTTTGAGCTGCTCGAACAATTCATTGATGTTGGGGAGCGGATACTTGTTCTTTATTGTCTTCTTGTTCAATGGCCGGTAATCAACGCAAAGGCGCTCCGTGCCATCCTTCTTCTTGACAAATAAGACACCACAGCCCCAAGGAGAAGTGCTAGGCCTGATTAGACCCATACGCTCTTGCTCACCGAGTTGTCTCTTCAGCTCCTTCAACTCTTCAGGGGAAAGCTTGTACGGACGCCGGCATGCTGGCTCAGTACCGGGCTCGAGTTCAATGACAAATTCAACTTGACGATGCGGAGGCATGCCTGGAAGCTCTTCAGGGAAAACATCTTCATATTCACTGACCACCGGAATTTGAGAGATGGCATTAATATCGACCTTGTCATTGAGAGAGAATAGCCTGATTGTATTATCTCGAGAGGCGAAGATAATCACGTCTTCATCAGGATGAGTAATCTTGACTTCTTTATTTGCACAATCAATGTGAGCATCATGCTGGGAAAGCCAATCCATCCCAAGAATAAGATCAATGTCGGAGTTGCCGAGAGCAATAGGAGAAGCCAGAAATTTATAATTTCCCATCTTGATAGGAACGTTAGGAGCTACAATATGAGAGCTCATCCTCATACCCGGAGAAACCACACGAAAAGGATCTTGCAAAATTTCTGTAGGCAACTCATGCTTGGACAAGAAAGGTTTTGAGATGAAGCAATGCGATGCACCTGAATCAAATAAAACTTTTGCAGGAGCAGAGTTAACTGAGAGGTTACCAAATATCACATCAGAAGAATTCTCCGCTTGAGCTGCATTTATCAGATTCACTCTTGCTGCCTTGGGGTTGTGCTTGACAATAGCAGTACTGACAGGTGGAGGAGGCGGAAGGCGCCTTGGGTTGGGGCACTTGTTAGCATAGTGACCCTTCTGGCCACACTTTTTGCACACCACTTCTGAGAGAGGACGGTGATAAGGAGCACTTGACTTCGAAGCTTGAAAGTGGTTCTTTGACTGATTGCTTGGGTTGGGTGGGTGGGAGAAACCACGGCCACCAGAATGCCTGTTGTTGTTGTTGTTGTTGTTGGGAGGTCGGATCACTGGAGGAGGTGGAAGCCAAAACTTCTGTTGCTTTGCGACCACTTGGGAAGAAGAGGAGGAGTGAACAACGTCTCTGATCCTCTTTTTGGAAGCTTCCATCTTGAGCTGGGCTGCCTCTTACTTAAGTGCCATGTTATATAATTGATCAACCTCATTAGGCTCGAACAAGGTGAGAGCTAGTTGGAGTTCATCCTTTAGACCACCACGGAACTGATAGATCTTGCTCTTGGCATCTGGGATGTCTTTCTTGGCATAGCGGGCAAGGTTCTGGAACTTGACATTATATTGGTAGACAATCATTGAGCCTTGCTTCAGGTTGCGGAATTGCTCACGCATACCCTCGATGACACTTGTTGGAATGTGGTGAGATTGAAAGTCCTTGCAAAAGTCAGCCCACGAGATTTCACGCCCTGCTCTGGAGTCTTTGTACTGCTGCCACCAATCAGCGGCTTGGTCCTTGAGTTGGAAGGCTGCAAACTTCACATAGTCCTCGGGCCTTACGTTACTGCACTCGAAATGCTTCTTGATATCTGTTATCCAGTCTTCAGCATCCACAGGGTCCACACAGTAACTGAATGCCTTCGGTTGGTTTGCCAAGAACTGGTTGAGTGTAGCAAAGTGTGGTTGGTTGAACAAATTGCCTTGGCCTTGGTTCTCATGAGCACACTGATTTGCTTGATTTGCTTGAATGTTCTGCATCATTTGCAAAAGCATCTGGGTGTTCTGGTTCGTCGCTTGCATAATTGCTCTCCAGTCCTCAGACGGAGGAGGAGGGGAAGGAGGACGATCAGGAACCTCTTCACCCTCTGGGTTAGCGTTGGGAACCCTTTTAGGAGCCATCCTGAATGAGATGACAACTATTAGCCATTGATTGGAAGGAAAAAAATATATAAGCTGAATCAACGGCTAGAAATTGCAACATAGTCTTCACAAGAACATTCGAACAAGATGAACGAATGTAATCCACAGTTTAATAGTAACAACAATTTCACGAGAAGCCACTTGGGAGAACAAAAGGTAAACAAAAACAACAAGGAGCAGATTGAACAAATACAAGATAGAAGCTTCGTTCGACATATTCGTGCTGAAAGCTTATGGAACGTGTTACAAAAGGGTTTTGCAATCCCCGGATCAGCATAGCCAAGGACCCTTTAAGATGAAACTCCCGATCGGAACAACGCCCATAAAACTACTTCACTCAATGTACAACCCTGAACTCCATATCATGCATTCGTTGGAAGAATGCCTACGAACTACAAGATGAACCCACCTATTAATTTTCAAAAGTTTCCAGTTATGCAATCAGGTGTTGGGGATACAGGGGAAGCATCGTGCACTCAACTCTAATCCTACATCCAGCTGTATCCATCCTTCAACACATAACCAGTTATTTCCGGAAACCGTTTACCTCGGACCTTCGAAACGCATCTACTATACAAGCTATGGCAATACTCCCGAACTACCTCCCCAGTACTGGGTGATGTCGGGGTTATCTTGCCACTAACCGCATAGGAGAGTTTTCGATGTCGGCCGTCTTAAGTATTCCAGAACTGATGCGATATATTTGTGACGACAACACCTCGGAGGTCAACTCCCCGGGACACTGCCAAAACCCCTAAATGACAGGAGGCATCGAGAACAATGTTCTCGTCACAAAGACATCGAAACAATCCAAACAATACCCGCGTGATCCTAATTTTTTTTTGTGAATTTGACAGTAGAAGAGGCAAGAGTAATCGTCAGGAGTCCTCACCAGAGTGAAAAGAGATGAGGAGCAAAAGAAATTCTACTCTCCGATATATATATATATATATATATATATATATATATATATATATATATATATATATATATATATATATATATATATATATATATATATATATATATATATATATAGGACTCAAAACATTTTAATTGTGTGCCTAGACTCAACCATCAACGATTCAATCAATCAGTGGGGGCTTCTAGGTCGGAGAAGGCTCTGAATACCAACTTGTAATGCCCAGGATGGGACTATACCTCCTACGTGTCGAGGCACAACTTAAAGGTATAAGCCCATTCTGGAATGATCTCAAGTTCGGTATCTTTGCATGACTCATGTAAAAATAGGGATGAAATTGCAAAAGGATAGTTGGCTTACACTCGCCACGTCACACAATACATTACATAAGCAAAACATCATTCAAATAACATCACAACCCGACTACGGGCGAAGATCCAAATGAAAGATACCAAATACATAAAGCCACAGGTCCGAATCGCCCCTAGTAGAAACCACTACTGATCATCGGGAAAGTGCACATAGTATCGACTACGTTCTTCATCGTACTCCCAGTACAGCTCCGTGCCGTCACCTAAGTAGTTCACCATAGTACATGCATCTGGTGTGGTGTAGAATCTGTGAGCCATGGAGGACTCAGCAATCCCGTTCCCGGGTAGCAAAACTATCTAAGCCTTGGGTGTGGAACTAGGCTAAAGAAAGATAAAAGGTTGCAGCTGCACTAGCACTAGCTTACGTGTTAAGAGCGAGAAGAGAAGTGTCACGAGCGTCAAAGTGATCACGAAGTGATCCAATCTAAGCACGTCAATCATAACGCCGCCGTGTTCACTTCTCGAACCCCTTTCGGAAAATGACCGTCACGGTTACTCACGCTGGTAGTGTGTTCTGAACATAGTGTCAAGTTTTCTACAACCGGATATTAACAAATTCCCATCTGCCGCATAACCGCGGGCACGGCTTTCGAAAGTTCAAACCCTGCAGGGGTGTCCCAACTTAGCCCATGACAAGCTCACGATCTGCGGAGTCGCAACTCCAAGGTGGGAAGGCCCGAGTATTCTCGGAATCCCGTGCTCAAGATATACCGACATAGGTAAAACTAATCCAGCAAGACCTCCCGGCGTGCCGACACCCTGACAGTAGCCGCGCGCATCTAGTCTCAAGCCACGACCAGATGAGCTATGGTTACAGCATCCAGATACCCCGAGTTGCCAAGGGGCGGTGCCGCAAGCTGCTCTAGGTTGGACCAACACTCATGTGGAGCACTGGCCCGGGGGTTGATTAAGAAAAGGGGATAGCTAGTCCCTATGCAAGTTTTAGTTATTAGGCAAATGGAGTACCAATGTCGGGCCTTGCTGGAAAAGGTTTAGCGCTAAGCGGGTTATCGAGGGGGTCCCATAACCCCAATCGTGTTAGGAACGCATAATCAAGGAACATAACACCGGTTTATACGGTTCCTAGGGCGGCATGAGTGGAACAAATCACCAAGCAAGAGGCTTGGCCTTCCACCCATTATCAATATATAGATGATTTAGTTTAAAAGTTTATATAGTGAGATATCCCAACAATAGCTTCAACATGAAGCAAGAATCTTCAAATCTTCTCTTGCAACTAGCAATGCTATAAGAGGGGCTGAGCGAAGCTTAGTTAGCCAAACAAAGGTTTGCTAGGTTGGGTGGTTAGATAGATTCATGGTTACAATAGGAGGCTGACAAACAAACATGGGCATCGAGGCAATGAGCTAAAGAGCGAAACATCTAGCAATAGGCAAAGATATTAATGATATCTGGGTCAGGTCATCTTGCCTGTCGAGTCGTCGATGGGATCGTAAGACGGCTCCTCGTACTCAACCTCGGCAGTAACCTCGTTCTCGTTCTCGTTCTCGGCTTCCGGCTCTACTCAACACAAGAACACACGAGGCACGAAATCAAACAAGGTGCAATGCACATTCAACATGATGCACGTATGATGCATGACAAGTCTATATATGATGCAATTAATGGCAAGGTAGGAAGCACAGAGAAACAACACAAGAACATGTCAATATGCTCAAGCAAGTATGATGCAAGACAAGTCTATATATGATGCAAAACATGGCAAGTCAGGAAGCACAGAGAAACAACACAAGAACAACAAGTTTAAATGAGGCCGGAATCCACATATAGCGAATCCGGTAAGTCCTCATATGCATAAGTTGTAAATGGTCCAGATCTGAACAAACCTTAAGTTAGAGTTTTTAAACAGCAATTTAACATGCACCATGATGATCTACACGAAATTCTAGTCAAGTTTCATATAAAGTTTGTTTAAAACGGAGCTACGGTCTAGAAGATATGAGCAAAACAAGTTAAGCATGGCAACGGTGCAAGATGCACTCAAACATCAAGCAAACATACTCCAAACATGTAAACAAGATGATATTATGATTCTACATGCAAAATCACACAAGTTTCATATAGGACACGCTCAAAACGGAGCAACGGTTCAACACATACACTCGAAACAAGAAACAATGCATAGCTGAAACTAACAGCCACATAGCAACTTTGGAGCAAGAAATATATACTCTACAACACTCAAACATGGTGACAAGAAGCACGGACATGAAGTGGACATATCCTAAAACAAACAACTCCATTGGAGCAACTCCATAGGAGGCATGGATCAATAGCATCAAGCTACAACATTTTGATCATGACGTTAAAAACCTGACAGTAATATTTTATAGCAACTTGGGAGCAAGAAATAAATAAGCTATAGAAACCCATATGAGAAAGTGAGGGCATGGATGGATAGACAACAACATATACAACAAGGAATGATCAATGGCCACCCCAAAACTAACATGGATTTGCCTAGGGCATCAAGCAAACATAGCATCAGGATAAGACAGATTCCAGACTTAGCCAAAATTTCACTAAGTGTTAAAACAGTTAAGTTGGCATGGCATGTTTGCAAGCATGTTTAAGTCACCTCAAGGCATATCATGGCAAATGGTTTGCACCACAACAAAGACCACATGATGGAGATTCTAAAACATATAGGCATGTGACAATGGGACAAACACATCAATAACAACATGCTCTTCAAATCAGCATCTCATAACATGTTACAAAACTTAACAGCCACATGCACTGTTGCAACAGAGATTAACATGGCAATATGAACCCTAACATGCATGCTACATCAACCATCATGTAGAGCATCTCATGATGAACATTTGGACATCTCATCTGCTTCATTTGGATAAACATGCACCAAGTTATCACATCTCAAACATGGCATAAAAATAACAAGTAGCAGCAGTTTATATTAAGTAGCACTCTTGCAACAGAGATTAGGAAATCTATATGGACTCAAACAAGCATGTCACAATGGAACAAAGTGTAGAGCATATCACCACGGTCATTTTGACATATCATATGCACAATTTGGACTTACACACAAAAAGATACAGCTACAAGAACATGCAACAAAATATTGCAGAAAAAGACTTAACAGAAATTAGCACTAGGGAAAGAAAAAAAAAGAGCGCAGGTTAACTATTCGACGCACTGAGCGGGGAAAAGGTGGTCTGCTCACCCTGGGCTTCGGCCCAAACTACGGAGGAGGCAGGCCGGGGCTGTGGAAGCTGGGCCGGGCCGGCCGCTGCTGTGGCCCACGCGGGCGAGGGAGTTGGGCCGGGGAAAGGAGCGGCCCAGGCGATGCTCACGGTCGTCGTCCCCGATCCCTCCTGGATCGGCGGATCGAACGAGGCAGCACGCCGGCGGCGGTCTCTCCGGCACGGCTGCGGTGGCGCGATGTGGCGGATCCGGGCGCGCCGGCCTGGATCTGGCTCGGGGCGGAGGGCCGGCGGCTGTTGGGCGGCGGGGCGAGGCGCGTCAGAGGCGGAGGCGGGCGGGCGCCGGCGGGCGCGGCGCGGCGGCCCTCGCGGCGGCCGGCGGCGCGGTGCCGCGCCGGGGATCGGCGGCGGGCGCGGAGGCGCGCGGCGGGACGAGCCCGGAGGGCTGCGGGCGGGCCGGCGGGCCGCGGCGGCAATGGAGATCTGACGGGCCACGTGGCGGCATCTGACTGGTCCGGCGCGTCCGGGCGGACGTGTCCGGCGGCGGCGGTTGCGGTGCAACTAGGGTTTGGGCGAAAAATGGACATGGGGGGACGTTTTTATAGGCACAAGGAGCTAGGAGACTCCAAATGGGGAGCGGTTTTCGGCCACGCGATCACAATTCGACGACCAAGATGATGGGAATGGTTGTGCTGGGTTAGTGGGCTGTTGTGGAGGGGGTCTTGGGCCTCAAAGAAGAGGTTCTTTTAGCCCACTAGGTTAACCGTTGGAGTACCAAACGAACTCCAAACGCGACGAAACTTGACAGGCGGCCTACACGTACCAAAACAACATCGCATGACAAGTATCACGTCATCCGGAAACGTTACACGACCACACACAAAAGAAGGACTCTGGGCGGCCACGGGCACGTGTGTGAGCGCCCGAACTCGAAACGGACAACGGGAAGAGACGAGTGGGACCGGATGCAAGTGACAACACAAATGCAATGTAATGCACATGACAACATGACATGAATGAAATGCACACACGCACACGACAAAACGACGAAACCCGAAAAGAAGAAGAACCTGTAATGGAATTGATGAAGCCAAAGTTTAATATATTGCCATATTAGGGAAGAATTACATCTGGGGCATTACAGGGGCGCCCCCCACCCCTAGGGTTCCCAACCCTAGGCGCAGGGGGGAGACCCAAGGGGATGCGCCAGCCCACTATGGGCTGGTTCCCCTCCCCCTACGGCCCATGGGGCCCTCCGGGATAGGTGGCCCCACCCGGTGGACCCCCGGGACCCTTCCGGTGATCCCGGTACACTACCGGTGACCTCCGGAACTTTCCCGATGGCCGAAACTGGACTTCCTATATATAATTCTTTACCTCCGGACCATTCCGGAACTCCTCGTGACGTCCGAGATCTCATCCGGGACTCCGAACAACATTCAGGTTACCGTGTGCATATATCTCTACAACTCTAGCATCACCGAACCATAAGTGTGTAGACCCTATGGGTTCGGGAGACACGTAGACATGACCGAGACGACTCTCCGTTTAATAACCAACAACGGCACCTGGATACCCATGTTGTTTACTACGTGTTCCTCGATGATCTCATCGGATGAACCACGATGTCAAGGATTCACTCAATCCCGTATGCAATTTCCTTTGTCTATCGGTACAGTACTTGCCCGAGATTCGATCGTCGGTATACCGATACCTTGTTCAATCTCGTCATGGCAAGTCTCTTTACTCATTCTATACTACATCATCCCGTGACCAACTCCTTAGTCACATTGAGCTCATTATGATGATGTCTTACCGAGTGGGCCCAGAGATACCTCTCCGTCACACGGAGTGACAAATCCCAGTCTTGGTTCGTGCCAACCCAAACGATACTTTCGGAGATACCCGTTGCATACCTTTATAGCCACCCAGTTACGTTGTGACGTTTGGCACAACCAAAGTATTCCTACGGTATCCGGGAGTTGCACAACCTCATGGTCTAAGGAAAAGATACTTGACATTGGAAAAGCTTTAGCATTACGAACTACACGATCTTGTGCTAGGCTTAGGATTGGGTCTTGTCCATCACATCATTCTCCTAATGATGTGATCCCGTTATCAATGACATCCAATGTCCATGGCCAGGAAACCGTGACCATCTATTGATCAACGAGCTAGTAACTAGAGGCTTTACCAGGGACACGTTGTGGTCTATGTATTCACACATGTATCACTGTTTCCAGATAATACAATTCAAGCATGAATAACAGAAAATTATCATGAACAAGGAAATATAATAATAACCATTTTATTATTGCCTCTAGGGCATATTTTCAACAGTCTCCCACTTGCACTAGAGTCAATAATCTAGTTACATTGTGATGAATCGAACACCCATAGAATTCTGGTGTTGATCATGTTTTGCTCGTGGAAGAGGTTTAGTCAACGGATCTGCGACATTTAGATCCGTATGCACTTTACAAATATCTATGTCTCCATCTTGAACATAATTTTGGATGGAGTTGAAACGGGGCTTGATGTGCTTGGTCTTCTTGTGAAACCTGGGCTCCTTTCCAATGGCAATAGCTCCAGTGTTGTCACAGAAGAGAGTCATCGGGCTTGACGCGCTTGGAATGACTCCTAGGTCGGTGATGAACTCCTTCATCCAGACTCCTTCCTGCGCTGCTTCGCAAGCAGCTATGTACTCCGCTTCACATGTAGAATGCACCACGATGCTCTGCTTGCAACTGCACCAGCTGACTGCCCCACCATTTAAAATATACACGTATCCGGTTTGTGACTTGGACTCATCCAGATCTGTGTCGAAGCTAGCATCGACGTAACCCTTTACGACGAGCTCTTCGTCACCTCCATAAACGAGAAACATATCCTTAGTCCTTTTTAGGTACTTCAGGATGTTCTTGACCGTTGTCTAGTGTTCCATACCGGGATCACTTTGGTACCTCCCTACCAAACTTATGGCAAGGTTCACATCAGGGCTGGTATACAGCATGGCATACATAATAGAACCTATGGCTGAGGCATAGGGGATGACACTCATCTTTTCTCTATCTTCTGCCGTGGTCGGGGATTGAGCCGTGCTCAATCTCATACCTTGCAATACAGGCAAGAACCCTTTCTTGGACTGATCCATATTGAACTTCTTCAATATCTAATCAAGGTATGTGCCTTGTGAAAGACCAATGAGGCGTCTCGATCTATCTCTATAGATCTTAATGCCTAATATGTAAGCAGCTTCTCCAAGGTCCTTCATTGAAAAACTCTTATTCAAGTAGGCCTTTATGCTCTCCAAGAATTCTATATCATTTCCCATCAGCAATATGTCATCCACATATAATATGAGAAATGCTACAGAGCTCCCACTCACTTTCTTGTAAATACAGGCTTCTCCCCAAGTCTGTATAAAACCAAATGCTTTGATCACATCATTAAAGCGAATATTCCAACTCCGAGATGCTTGCACCAGCCCATATATCGAGCGCTGAAGCTTGCATACCTTATTAGCATTCTCAGGATCAACTAAAACCTTCCGGCTGCATCATATACAGCTCTTCCTTGAGGAAGCCATTAAGGAATGCCGTTTTGACGTCCATTTCCAATATCTCATAATCATAGAATGCGGCAATTGCTAACATGATTCGACGGACTTCAGCATCGCTACGGGAGAGAAAGTCTCATCGTAGTCAATCCCTTGAACTTGTCGATAACCTTTAGCGACAAGCCGAGCTTTAAAGATGGTCACATTACCATCCACGTCAGTCTTCTTCTTGAATATCCATTTATTTTCTATGGCGTACCGATCATCGAGCAAGTCCACCAAAGTCCATACTTTGTTTTCATACATGGATCCTATCTCGGATTTCATGGCTTCAAGCCATTTGTTGGAATCCGGGCCCGCCATCGCTTCTTCATAGTTTGAAGGTTCACCGTTGTCTAACAACATGATTTCCATGACAGGGTTGCCGTACCATTCTGGTGCGGAACGTGTCCTTGTGGACATTCGAAGTTCAGTAGTAACTTGATCTGAATCTTCATGATCATTATCATTAACTTCCTCCCTAGTCGGTGCAGGCACCTCAGGAACAATTTCCTGCGCTGCGCTACTTTCCGGTTCGGAAGGGGTGACTGTCACCTCATCAAGTTCTACTTTCCTCCCACTCACTTCTTTCGAGAGAAACTCTTTCTCCAGAAAGGATCCATTCTTGGCAACGAAGACCTTGCCTTCGGATCTGAGGTAGAAGGTGTACCCAATCGTTTCCTTTGGGTATCCTATGAAGACGCATTTTTCCGATTTGGGTTCGAGCTTTTCAGGTTGAAGTTTCTTGACATAAGCATCGCAACCCCAAACTTTCAGAAACGACAGCTTAGGTTTCTTGCCAAACCAAAGTTCATACGGTGTTGTCTCAACGGATTTTGACGGAGCCCTATTTAAAGTGAATGCGGCAGTCTCTAAAGCATAACCCCAAAAAGATAGCGGTAAGTCGGTGAGAGACATCATAGATCGCACCATGTCCAACAGAGTTCGATTTCGACGTTCGGACACACCATTACGCTGAGGTGTTCCGGGCGGTGTCAATTGTGAAACAATTCTAAAGTTCCTTAGGTGCGTGCCAAATTCATGACTTAAATATTCACCCCCACGATCCGATCGTAAGAACTTTATTTTTCTGTCACGTTGATTCTCAACCTCATTCTGAAATTCCTTGAACTTTTCAAAGGTCTCAGACTTGTGTTTCATTAAGTAGACATACCCATATCTACTCAAGTCATCTGTGAGGGTGAGAACATAACGATAGCCTCCGCGAGCTTCAACACTCATTGGACCGCACACATCGGTATGTATGATTTCCAATAAGTTGGTCGCTCGCTGATGGCTTCTCGCCCCTCGTTGGTTACCCCAAGTGGAAGGTTTGAGATGCAGTGTAGCGGAAGTTTTCCCTTGGCAAAGATACCAAGGATCGATTTCCCCTGAGACTCCCAGTTTCAACAAGAAGGTGTTAACTGCTAACGGCGCCAGATATTAGCAATCAACGTGGACCTGCACACAGATACAAATAACTTTACTCCCAACGAGTACAAAGAGGTTGTCAATCCCTCCGGCCTTGTCGTTTACAAAGGATCAAACATAAGTGATAATAGTGATAGGTATTGCTGCAAATAATAAGTAAAAACAGAAAGTAAATAGCGGATGTGATCAGTGATGGTAATATGGACCGGGGTCCCATGATGTTCACTAGTGATGTCTCTCTCCCAAAAGACGATAAAACAGCTATGTGAGGTAAACGAATTACAGCTGGGCAATTGACAGAATTATGTGCGCAAACCAATGCTAACTATGTTGCAAGAAAGGTAGAGGTTCAAAGCATGGGCGGTACGCCAAGGCAAGTAGACCGAAATCCATCTGCATCTACTACTAATCATCCACTTTGAGATATCTATCCAGAACATCTCGCTGGTATTAAGTTGCGAGTCCCACCCATAGTGTAAACTCAAAGCAACAGACAACTGCATTAAAAGAACTTTGCGTAAAGTAAACAATCCTTGCACCCGCGGGCACAAGCACCGTTGTTTTCCCCCTTGTGGCAACAACACATCCCCTAGACTCATGTTTCTGTAACTCAAGCTAGTCATCGAGGGGCATGAACCCACAATCGAGCATAACGTTCCCTCTTGGAGTCACTACCTACTACTTGGCCAAAGCAATAAATAGCAACGGAGAACATGCAAGAATTACTTACGAACATAAATATAAAAGAGGTAGATCAAATATATTACTCAAACACAATCTGAACATAATCTCACAATCCATCGGATCCCAGCAAACTCATCATAGCAACAGCATAAGGATTACATATGTGCCTCGATCATGTAGGGCAGCTCACGAGGTCTAATTAGTGAAGCACAAGAAGGGGAGGAGAACATCACATAGCTACTGGTCATGGACCCATGGTCCAAGGGAGACTACTCACAACTCATCCGGGGGGCGTCCATGGTGGTGGAGAGGCTCCCGGTGGTGATCCTCCCCTCCGGCAGGGTGCCGGGAAGAGTTCTCCTGGTGCTCCAGATCTTGGAAGCGCGGCGGCGGCGGAACAGAGATGAGATCACGAAAAAGGGTTCCCGTCTCGAGGGTTTCGGGACACGATATAAATATATGCCAAAGGGGGGCATCAGCGGAGGCCTGGGGGGCCCAGGCGCCCCCCCCGGCGCGGCCAGGAGGGGGGCCGCACGACCAGGGCGCCTGGAGCCCTGGTGGCCCCCCTCCGGCTCTACTTCGGGTGCCGGGAAGCTTCTGGAACACTGATTTTTTATATAATTTTTCCGGTATTTTTCTGGCAGTTTACGTGATGGGAAAACCTGAAATACAAAAACAGCAGAAAACAGAAACTGGCACTGGGGTGCACTGAGTTAATAGGTTAGTCCAAATATGATCAAAAGTGTATGGAAGTGTATAAATATCATAGCAATATCACCCAAAAGAGGCATGGAGCAAGCAGAAATTATAGATACGTTTTGGACGTAGCAACATCCCCAAGCTTAATTCCTGCTCGTCCTCGAGTAGGTAAATGATAACAAGAATAATTTCTGTGGTGACATGCTATTAACCATATAGGACTTTTCGTAGTCATATGACAAAAGCTTACTGAGACAATGAATCTGTAGTAATTAAGTTGCCTCATGAGAAAATCACAAAGAACTGAAAGTTTTACAACATGATACTGAAACATCAAATAGATTTGTAATGAGCATGGTGTGCAAATATGATAAAGTGATATCTCGCTTGCCCCCTTTAGTGAAGCAAAACATAAATGCAGGGGCACCTCCAAGGTTTAAGTGATGACTAGATACAATGATTTCAGAATAAACGATATCACAATCATGCAAAAGACAATGCTACTTTGGGACAATGCACATTACACTCAGAATGACAATCATGCTCTCAGTAGTTGGTGCTTTAAAAGAAGGTGGAGACTCTCGAACCGTGGATTTTGTTGGCAAGGTTGAAAACCCGTGGTCGGAAACAAAGACAAATCATGTACCAGAGCTCTTGGTTTTAAAAACAGAGGTAATAATTTTTTTAGATCATGCATGTTTCGTCAACGAATGCTAGCAGACAACTCAATCACTTCTTGAGATGGACAAGTTTCGAGGAACGGCTCCCGAATGAGGACGATCACAACCTCTTAATCTCCTTTGTTTATCACTGCCAAAGTTTTCTGATTTCTCATGAACAAAGCGTGAAGGAGGGTTTGTTTGTTATATTAATTTTGAGCCGGGCGCACTCTTTGCCAGTTCCTTCTCGTATTATGGGTTTGCACATTAGACATGCAATCCCGGGGTGAAGCTTGTCCAACTTAAAAAGATCATGAATTAACTACTACTTCCTCATGAACTAAAACAGAGGCATAAAATAGAAATGCATTTTTTTGAATAATTTCGAGATGGTACATGAAAGTCTCCGTTAGGAATGGCAGGTAAATACCATGTATAGGAAGGTATGGTGGACTCATATGGCATAACTGGTTTAAAAGAATTTGGATGCACAAGCAGTCAGTCCGCTTAGTACAGGTGGAGGTTAGCAAAAGACTGGGAGCGACCAACTAAAAGAGCAATGACGGTCATAATCATGCAGAGCGACAAAGCAACATTGAATCAGGCATGGTAGTTATATCGCTACTCAGAAACAAAAGATCATCAAGGCTTGACAGACTTTCTTTACAGTCTTAAATATGCGTGAGCATACGCCAAGTCAATCAAAATAAATTCTCGAAGGAAGATATTACTAAACCATACCACATCATAGGCAAACAAATCATGTTGGTAGTCCAATAACACATTGGGAACCCCCCAGCTATTTGAGACTAACCATAAGAAAACACGAACTACTAAGCACCATTATGCACGTAGCATTTTTATCATAGACATACCAACCAATGCAACGGAAGCAAATTCTCTTAATAAGATAAGCATGATAACTAAAGAGAGTTCAAGCAACCAACTAAACAAAAGCTCTTTAAAAAGATAAGCATGAAAACTAAGAGCTAAGCATGATAGTAGCTACTGAAAGACAAAGAACACACACAGCAAAGATAGACATGAAAATTCTATGTTATGTTCTAGGTAGAAGTGGAGCGTGTTTCTCTCCCACATAAAGAAAGCTGAGTTCCGACTCGTTATGAAAAGGTAAAGAAAACTAAAAAGGAAAACTAAAAGCAAGACGCTCCAAGCATGGCACATAACACATGAAGTGATAAAAATATAGTGGAACGAAAGACGAACTGATAATGTTGATGGAGAAGGGGATGCACGGGGGCATCCCCAAGCTTAGACACTTGAGTCTTCTTGAATATTTCTTGGGGGTGCATGGGGGCATCCCCAAGCTTGAGCGTTTGACACTCCTGAATCTTTTTATCAACTTCCCTCGCACACTTGAAAACTCCCTTCATACATAACTCATCATAATCTGATTAGCGAGGTTAGTACCCTTAATAAAATAATTGTTCCTTGCTGGAAATAAGGATATTCTTGAAGGTCTACTGTTTCTCAAGATTGCCAAAAGGTTTTTGCAAAGAAAAAGCAAGCTCAAGGTTTGCAAAATGAAGGAAAGGCAAAACATGACAGAATCTGTGAAAAACAGAACAGCAGGTAGTAAATGATTTTTTCGGGGCACTTCTGCAACTCTAATCAAAAAACTCAGAACAGACGCACGAAAGACAATTGTATAGAGCACGCTGTCGAAAAAATTCAGACCAAAAAGATGATCTGGTGATTTTATACGATTTTTTCTATACAAGGACAGAATCTGTTTCCTGGACAGCACGTCACAACTTTTGAACTTTCTTGCAATCAGAGGCTACACTTGGCACAAAATTGAAAAGCAAAGATACAATGATGATGCTACTGTAGTAACAACATCAAGACACAACAAAAGCAAAATAAATTTTTTATTCATGTGGGCTGCCTCCCAAAAGCGCTTTCTTTTATGCCTTTAAGCTAGACATAATGCATAGATATCAAGTTTTATCAAGAGTAAAAGAATAGCTAGCCCGTATAACGGACTCAAAAGGTAACTTAATCTTCTTTCGAGGGAAGTGTTCCATCCCTTTCTTGAGAGGAAATTGGAATTTTATATTCCCCTCTTTCATGTCAATGATAGCACCAAATCCTAACATGCTTGACTAAACAGAAATGACTACTAGCAAATATTTTTTTTTTGTGATTTTCGATAAAAGATACTAAAGCAAAAACTGAAAGGTAAACTAACAAGACTAAAAAGCAAAGGTAAAAGATAGCGTGCAACTCCCCTATCTTGAAGAGTGGAGTCCCCGGCAACGGCGCTAGAAAACTTTGCTTGATGGCTTCTCGCCCCTCGTTGGTTACCCCAAGTGGAAGGTTTGAGATGCACTGTAGCGAAAGTTTTCCCTTGGCAAAGATACCAAGGATCGATTTCCCCTGAGACTCCCAGTTTCAACAAGAAGGTGTTAACTGCTAACGGCGCCAGATATTAGCAATCAACATGGACCTGCACACAGATACAAATAACTTTGCTCACAACGAGTACAGAGAGGTTGTCAATCCCTCCGGCCTTGTCGTTTACAAAGGATCAAACACAAGTGATAATAGTGATAGGTATTGCTGCAAATAGTAAGTAAAAATAGAAAGTAAATAGCAGATGTGAGCAGTGATGGTAATATGGACCGGGGTCCCATGATGTTCACTAGTGATGTCTCTCTCCCAAAAGACGATAAAACAGCTATGTGAGGTAAACGAATTACAGCTGGGCAATTGACAGAATTATGTGCGCAAACCAATGCTAACTATGTTGCAAGAAAGGTAGAGGTTCAAAGCATGGGCGGTACGCCAAGGCAAGTAGACCGAAATCCATCTGCATCTACTACTAATCATCCACCTTGAGATATCTATCCAGAACATCTCGCTGGTATTAAGTTGCGAGTCCCACCCATAGTGTAAACTCAAAGCAACAGACAACTGCATTAAAAGAACTTTGCGTAAAGTAAACAATCCTTGCACCCGCGGGCACAAGCACCATTGTTTTCCCCCTTGTGGCAACAGCACATCCCCTAGACTCATGTTTCTGTCACTCAAGCTAGTCATCGAGGGGCATGAACCCACAATCGAGCATAACGTTCCCTCTTGGAGTCACTACCTACTACTTGGCCAAAGCAATAAATAGCAACGGAGAACATGCAAGAATTACTTACGAACATAAATATAAAAGAGGTAGATCAAATATATTACTCAAACACAATCTGAACATAATCTCACAATCCATCGGATCCCAGCAAACTCATCATAGCAACAGCATAAGGATTACATATGTGCCTCGATCATGTAGGGCAGCTCACGAGGTCTAATTAGTGAAGCACAAGAAGGGGAGGAGAACATCACATAGCTACTGGTCATGGACCCATGGTCCAAGGGAGACTACTCACAACTCATCCGGGGGGCGTCCATGGTGGTGGAGAGGCTCCCGGTGGTGATAATCCCCTCCGGCAGGGTGCCGGGAAGAGTTCTCCTGGTGCTCCCGATCTTGGAAGCGCGGCGGCGGCGGAACAGAGATGAGATCGCGAAAAAGGGTTCCCGTCTCGAGGGTTTCGGGACACGATATAAATATATGCCAAAGGGGGGCATCAGCGGAGGCCTGGGGGGCCCAGGCGCCCCCCCCCCCCCCCCC
>LR738711.1:874408853-874421083 GCA_902687465.1 Secale cereale | reverse complement strand
ACGTCTCCAACGTATGTATAATTTTTGATTGTTCCATGCTATTATATATGAAGTCTTGGATGTTTAATGGGCTTTATCATTCACTTTTATATCATTTTTGGGACTAACCTACTAACCCAAAGGCCCCGTCCAGATTGCTGTTTTTTTTTGCCTATTTCAGGGTTTTGCAGAAAAACAATATCAAACGGAGTCCAAACAGAATGAAACCTCCGCGAGAGATATTTTTGGAGAAAATCACGCATGCGGAGCTTGAGGACCAAGTCAGGGGACAGAAAGGTGGCCCTCGAGGGTGGGGGGCGCGCCCCCTGCCTCGAGGCCCCCTCAATTGGCCCCCGGTGCCCTCCTTCTTCCTATATAAGTCCACGTACCCCGGAAACTCCGAAGACAGAGAGAAAACCCTAATTCCACCGCCGTAGCTTCTGTTCCCGTGGGGATCCCATCTTGGAGCCTGTTCCAGAGCTCCACCGGAGGGGGATCCATCACGGAGGCCTTCATCATCATCATCATCGCCCTCACCATGAGTTGTGAGTAGTTTACCACAGACCTTCGGGTCCATAGCTAGTATGTAGATGACTTCTTCTCTCTCTCCTGATCTCAATACAAAGTTCTCCTCGGTCTTCGAGGAGATCTATTCGATGTAATCTCTTTTTGCAGTGTGTTTGTCGAGATCCGATGAATTGTGAGTTTATGATCAAGGTTATCTATGAAAGATATTTGGTTCTTCTCTGAACTTTTTATGTGTGCTCATAATATCCTTGCAAGTCTCTTCGAATTATTGGTTTGGTTTGGCCTACTAGATCTATAGTTCTTGTAATGGGAGAAGTGCTTGGCTTTGGGTTCAATCTTGCGGTGTCCTTTCCCAATGACAGTAGGGGCAGCAAGGTACGTATTGTATTGTTGCCATCGAGGATAAAAAGATGGTGTTTATATCATATTGCTTGAGTTTATGCCTCTACATCATGTCATCTTGCTTAAGGCGTTACTCTGTTCTTATGAACTCAATACACTAGATGCATGCTGGATAGTGATCGATGTGTGGAGTAATAGTAGTAGATGCAGAATCGTTTCGGTCTACTTGTCTCGGATGTGATGCCTATATACAATGATCATGCCTAGATAGTCTCATAATTATTTGCTTTTCTACCAATTGCTCGACAGTAATTTGTTTACCCGTCGTAGAATATCGCTATCATGACAGAAGCCACTAGAGAAAACTATGGCCCCCGGGTCTATTCTCAACATATCAATCTACATCTACTTTACTTTTACCGCTTTTTTGTTGTTTTATTAAACTAAAAATACCAAAAATATAAACTATCATCTCTATCAGATCTCACTTTCGTAAGTGACCGTTAAGGGATTGACAACCCCTTATCGCGTTGGCTGCGAAGTTCTTATTTGTTTGTGCAGGTGCGAGGGACTCGCGCGTGGTCTCCTACTGGATTGATACCTTGGTTCTCAAAAACTGAGGGAAATACTTACGCTACTATGCTGCATCTCCCTTTCCTCTTCGAGGGAATACAACGCAAGCTCAAGAGATAGCAAGAAGAATTTATGGCGCCGTTGCCGGGGTGGCCTACACAAAAGTCATATACCAAGTACCTATCACAAACCCTTATCCTTCGCATTATATTTTTTGCCTGTCGTTTTCCTCTCCCCCACTTCACCTTTGCCGTTTTATTCACCCTTCTTCCGCCGTGTGTTTTTCGTTCGCTTGCTTCTTGTTTGCTTGTGTGTGTTGGATTGCTTGCCTGTCACTATGGCTCAGAACAATACCAAATTGTGTGACTTCTCCAATACCAACAACAATGACTTTATTAGCACCCCGATTGCTCCTATTACCGATGCTGAATTTTGTGAGATCAATGCTGCTTTGTTGAATCTTGTCATGAAAGATCAATTCTCCGGCCTTCCTAGTGAAGATGCCGCTACCCATCTAAACAACTTCGTTGATTTGTGTGATATGCAAAAGAAAAGGGTTACAGATAACGATATTGTTAAATTGAAGTTATTTCCGTTTTCACTTAGAGATCGTGCTAAAACTTGGTTTTCCTCTTTGCCTAGAAATAGTATTGATTCGTGGAATAAGTGCAAAGATGCTTTTATCTCTATGTATTTCCCTCCTGCTAAGATCATCTCTCTTAGAAATGATATTATGAATTTTAAGCAACTAGATCATGAGCATGTTGCACAAGCTTGGGAGAGAATGAAATTTATGATACGTAATTGCCCTACACATGGTTTGAATCTATGGATGATTATTCAGAACTTTTATGCTGGCTTGAATTTTGCTTCTAGAAATCTTTTAGATTCGGCCGCCGAAGGCACTTTCATGGAAACCATCTTAGGAGAAGCTACCAAACTCCTAGATAATATTATGGTTAATTATTCTCAATGGCACACCGAAAGATCTACTAGTAAAAAAGTGCATGCTATCGAAGAAATTAGTGTTTTGAGTGGAAAGATGGATGAACTTATGAAATTGTTTGCTGCTAAGAGTGCTTCTTCTGATCCTAATGATATGCCTTTGTCCACTTTGATTGAGAATAACAATGAATCTTTGGATATGAATTTTGTTGGTAGGAATAATTTTGGTAACAATGCTTATAGAGGTAATTTTAATCCTAGGCCTTTCCCTAGTAATTCCTCTAATAATTATGGTAATTCCTACAACAACTCTTATGAAAAGATGCCTTCTGAATTTGAAACTAGTGTTAAGGAGTTTATGATCTTGCAAAAGAATTTCAATGCTATGCTTGAAGAGAAATTGCTTAAGGTTGATGAATTGGCTAGAAGTGTGGATAGAATTACTCTTGATGTTGATTCTTTGAAACTTAGATCTATCCCACCTAAGCATGATATCAATGAGTCTCTCAAAGCCATGAGAATTTCCATTGAAGAATGCAAAGAAAGAACCGCTACAATGCGTGCTAAAAGAGAAGATTATATTAAATCGTGTTCTTCTAGTTATCATGAAAATAAAGATGAAGATCTGAAAGTTATTGATGTGTCTCCTATTAGATCCTTGTTTTCTAGTATTAATCTTGATGAAAATAGGACTGGAGATGATTCTGCTTTAAGGTGTCCCAATGATTCAGAGTTTTTAGATCTTGATGCTAAAATTGCTAAAAGTGGGAATGAAGAGATTAAAACTTTGCATAGTGATGAACCCACTACTTTGGATTTCAAGGGATTCAATTATGATAATTGCTCTTTGATTGATTGTATTTCCTTGTTGCAATCCGTGCTAAATTCTTTGCATGCTTATAGTCAAAATAAACCTTTCACTAAACATATAGTTGATGCTGTGATGCAATCTTACAAAGAAGAACTTGAGTTGGAAGTTTCTATACCTAGAAAGCTTTATGATGAATGGAAACCTACTATCAAATAGAAATAAAAGATCATGAATTCTATGCTTTGTGTGATTTGGGTGCTAGTGTCTCCACTATCCCAAAAACTTTGTGTGATTTCCTAGGGTTCCATGAGCTTGATGATTGTTCTTTAAATTTGCATCTTGCGGATTCTACTATTAAGAAACCTATGGGAAGAATTAATGATGTTCTTATTGTTGCAAATAGGAATTATGTGCCCGTAGATTTCATTGTTCTTGATATAGATTGCAATCCTTCATGTCCTATTATTCTTGGTAGACCTTTCCTTAGAACGATTGGTGCAATGATTGATATGAAAGACGGAAATATTAGATTCCATTTTCCATTAAGGAAAGGCATGGAACACTTTCCTAGAAAGAAAATCAAATTACCATATGAATCTATCATGAGAGCCACTTATGGATTGCCTTCCAAGGATGGCAATACCTAGATCTATCTTGTATCGTGCCTAGCTAGGGGCATAAAACGATAGCGCTTGTTGGGAGGCAACCCAATTTTTATTTTTTATTTTTATTGTTGTTAGGGAATAAATATTGCATCTAGCCTCTGATTAGATGTGGTTTCATGTTTTGTTTAGTGTTTGTGCCAAGTAGAACTTCTGGGAAGACTTGTGTGAAGTTTATATGATCTTGCTGTGAAAAACAGAATCGTTAGCGCTGGCTAAAGTAGTCGTGGGATTTTACTGGAGCATTCTTTGTAGTTGATTTATTTTGCAGATGATTGGTAGACAAATTGCACAAATTTACCAATTTAGTTTGAATTTTTTTGGAGTTCCAGAAGTAGGCGAATCCTGCAGATTACTACAGACCGTTCTGTCTTTGACAGATTCTGTTTTTCGTGTGTTGTTTGCTTATTCCGATGCATCTATGAGTAGTATTGGAGGATATGAACCATAGAGAAGTTAGAGTACAGTAGGTTTAACACCAATATAAACAAATAGTGAATTCATTGCTGTACCTTTGAGTAGTGGTTTGCTTTCTTATACTAACGGAGCTCACGAGAATTTTTGTCTAAGTTTTGTGTTGTGAAGTTTTCAATATTTGAGTATTGCTTTGATGGACTATGGAACAAGGAGTAGCAAAGGCCTAAGCTTGGGGATTCCCATGGAACCCCAAGTAAATTCAAGATAATCAAAATCCTAAGCTTGGGGATGCCCCGGGAAGGCATCCCCTCTTTCGTCTTCATCCATCGGTAACTATACTTGGAGCTATATTTTTATTTGCAACATTTTATGTGTTTTGCTTGGAGCGTCTTGTATAATTTGAGTTGTTGATTGTTAGTTTGCCACAATCATCCTTGCTGGACACACCTATTTGAGAGAGTTAAATATGTCCTAGAAATTATTAGAACACTCTATGTGTTTCACTTATATCTTTTAGAGCACGGTGATGGTAATATTTTGTAGAAATTGTTGAACTATCATGCTTCACATATATCTATTTGAGAGTCTATTAAAACAGCATGGTAATGTGTTTAGGCTAAAGAAACTAGTCTTCACATGATAGACATCCAATGTCAATGTAGTAAAAAAATTCACACCAAGTGCATTGAATATGATGAGATGTTGGATGCTTGATAATTGTTTTGAGACATGCGGATAGTGATATTAGAGTCATGCTAGTGGAGTTATTATGAAATTGAGAAATATTTGTGTTAAGGTTAGTGATTCCCGTATCATGCACGTATGGTGAACCGCTATGTGACGAAGTTAGAGCATGAGGTATTTGTAGAGTGCCAACCTTTGTGTGGAGGTCGGGGGCGCGCGATAGTTAACTCCTACCAACCTCACCCCTAGGAGCATGAATTGATTACTTTGTTTTGATGACTCGTAGATTTTTGCAATAAGTATATGAGTTCTTATGACTAATGTTGAGTTCATCGATTATACGCACTCTCACCCTTCCACCATTGCTAGCCTCTCTTGTACCGCGCAACTTTCGTCGGTGCATAAACCCACTATATATCCTTCCTCAAAACAGCCACCATATTGTTCCTCAAAACAGCCACCATACATACCTATCATGGCATTTCCATAGCCATTCCGAGATATATTGCCATGCAACTTTCCACCGTTCCGTTTATATGACACGCATCATATTGTAATATTGCCATGCATGATCATGTAGTTGACATCGTATTTGTGGCAAAGCCACCATGCATAACTTCATACTTGTCACTCTTGTTTCATTGCACATACCGGTACACCGCCGGAGGCATTCATATAGAGGCATACTTTGTTGTTGTAGTATCGAGTTGTAATTTCGTGTTGTAATGAAAGTGTGATGATCATCATTATTAGAGCATTGTCCCATGGGAGGAAAGGCTAAATCTATAAAGCCCCTCCGCAAAAGAAAAGAAGGAAAAAAAAGAAAGACCCAAAAAAAAAGAAAAAATGAGAAAATAAAGAAAATAAAAAGGGACAATTGCTACTATCTTTTTTCCACACTTGTGCTTCAAAGTAGCACCATGTTCTTCATTGTAGAGAGTCTCATGTTTAGTCACTTTCATATACTAGTGGGAATTTTCATTATAGAACTTGGCTTGTATATTCCAACGATGGGCTTCCTCAAATACCCTAGGTCTTCGTGAGCAAGCAAGTTGGATGCACACCCACTAGTTTCTTTTGTTGAGCTTTCATTCATATTTAGCTCTAGTGCATCCATTGCATGGCAATCCCTACTCACTCACATTGATATCTATTGATTGGCGTCTCCATAGCCCATTGATACGCCTAGTCGATGTGAGACTATCTCCCTCCTTTTTGTCTTCTCCACAACCACCTCTATTCCACCCGTAGTGCTATATCCATGGCTCACGCTCATGTATTGCGTGAAAGTTGAGAGGTTTGAAAAGATAGAGTATGAAAACAAATGCTTGGCTGAAATCGGGGTTGTGCATGATATGAATATTTTGTGTGATGAAGAGGGGGCATAGCCAGATGATACGTCCAAAACGTATCTATAATTTCTGCTTGCTCCATGCTTCTTTTGTGTGATATTGCTATGATATTTATGCACTTCCATACACTTTTGATCATATTTGGACTAACCTATTAACTCAGTGCACCCCAGTGCCAGTTTCTGTTCTCTGTTGTTTTTGTATTTCAGGTTTTCCCATTACTTAAATTGCCAGAAAAATTCCGGGAAAAATATATAAAAAATCAGCGCTCCAGAAGCTTCCACGCGCCAGAAGTGGGGCCAGAGGGGAGCCGGGGGCAGCCCAGGCGGCCTGCCCACGCGGCCCCCCTCCTGGCCACGCTGGGGGGGGGGCCTGGGCCTCCCTCTCCGCCTCTGGTGACCCCCTTTGGCATATATTTAGCACGCGTCCCGAAACCCTCAAGGACGGAACCCTTTTTCGCGATCTCATCTCTGTTCCACCGCCACCGCGCTTCCAAGATCGGGAGCACCAGGAGAACTCTTCCCGGCACCCTGCCGGAGGGGAGAACCACCACCGGGAGCTTCTCCACCACCATGGACACTTCCCGGATGAGTTGTGAGTAGTCCCCCTTGGACCATGGGTCCATGACCAGTAGCTATGTGATGTTCTCCTCCCCTCTTTGTTCTTCATCGATTAGACCTCGTGAGCTGCCCTACATGATCGAGGCACATATGTAATCTTTATGCTGTTGCTCTGCTGAGTTTGCTGGGATCCGATGGATTATGAGATTATGTTCAGATTGTGTGTGAGTAATATATTTGATTCACCTCTTTTATATTTATGTTCTTGAGTAATTCTTGCATGTTCTCCGTTGCTGTTTATTGCTTTGGCCAAGTAGTAGGTAGTAACTCCAAGAGGGAACGTTATGCTTGATTGTGGGTTCATGCCCCTCGATGACTAGCTTGAGTGACAGAAACATGAGTCTAGGGGATGTGCTGTTGCCACAAGGGGGAAAACAACGGTGCTTGTACTTGCGGGTGCAAGGATTGTTTACTTTATGCAAAGTTCTTTTAATGCAGTTGTCTGTTGCTTTGAGTTTACACTTTGGGTGGGACTCGCAACTTAATACCAGCGAGATGTTCTGGATAGATATCTCAAGGTGGATGATTAGTAGTAGATGCAGATGGATTTCGGTCTACTTGCCTTGGCGTACCGCCCATGCTTTTGAGCGTCTACCTTTCTTTGCAGCATAGTTAGCATTGGTTTGCGCACATAATCCTGTCAATTGCCCAGATGTAATTTGTTTACCTCGCTTAGCTGTTTTATCGTCTTTTGGGAGAGAGACATCACTAGTGAACATCATGGGACCCCGGTCCATATTACCATCACTGATCACACCCGCTATTTACTTCCTGTTCTTATTTCCTAGTTGCAGTCATACCTATCACTATTATCTCTTGCGTTTGATCCTTTGTAAACGACAAGGCCGGAGGGATTGACAACCTCTCTGTACTCGTTGGGAGCAAAATTATTTGTATTTGTGTGCAGGTCCTATCAAAGCAAAAGTTTCTGGCGCTATTGACACCTTCTTGTCGACCCTCGGAGTCTCACGGGATTCGATCCTTGGTATCTTTGCCAAGGGAAATTTGCGGCTATGCTACATCTCAAACCTTCCACTTGGGGTAACCAACGAGGGGCGAGAAGCCATCAAGCAAGTTTCTGGCGCCGTTGCCGGGGACTCCACTCTTCAAGATAGGGGAGTTGCACGCTATCTTTTATCTTTGCTTTTTAGTCTTGTTAGTTTACCTTTCAGTTTTTGCTTTAGTGTCCTTTATCAAAAATCACAAAAATATTTATCTCGCTTTTAGTTGGCATTATGTCTGGTCCTTTTGCCTTTGGTGAGGCAGAAGTGCTCACCTTTAAACAAAGAGGTGGTGAAAGTCTGAAAGATGCTTGGTATAGAATTAATGATTCACATAAAAGAGCCACCAAGAAGCAGTCTACTACTATCCTGCTTAGAAATTTTTATGTTGGGATTACTTCTTGGAATAGGTTTATTCTAGATTCTGCTATCAATGGACATTTCCTAGAAGCCCCAGTTTGGGAATCTCTTAGTATTTTGGAAAATCTTGTTGGAAATCCCCCTGTTGCTAGCATTCAAGAGGACATCACCCTAGCTCACATTATGAAAAAACTTGAAAAGATAGAGCTAGAGATGCCAAACATTAATAAGATAAATGAGTTGGATCGTAAGATCCAAGGGAATTTGAATAGGCTTGATAGCTCCATGCATAAAATTCTCAAAACTTTGGAGACCATCAAATTCCATGACTTGGATTCTTCTAGGATAGACAAGATTGAGGAAATCTTTGACACTTTAGGAACTACTTTCTCCTCAATCAAAACCAAGAAGGTAGAAACTCCGGCAAAGAAGGAGCCTAAGTTTGTTTACGTTCCAAAGGCTCCTCGTTCCAAAAGTAATCCATCTATTGCCAAAGGGGTTGAAACTATGAAGACTTTGGAAGAAACACCTCTCTTTGATAAATTTATAAATGAATCTTCCATTGACTTTCTACCTTTTGGTCTTCTCCCTAGAAGTATCTCTATTAGGCCTTTATTTGAAAGTCCTCTTAAGACTAGTTGTACTATTGAAGAGCTTTTTGATGATCTTGATGATGGTTCAATTGATACAACTTGATCTTTTTGCATTATGCCTAGCTTAAAGGCATAAAAGAAAGCGCTTTTGGGAGGCAGCCCACAATGAATAAAGTTTTATTTTGCTTTTGTTGTGTCTTGATGTTTGTTACTACAGTAGCATCATCATTGTATCTTAACTTTTCAACTTTGTGCCAAGTTTAGCCTCCGATTGCAAGAAAGTTCAAAAGTTGTGACGTGCTGTCCAGGAAACAGATTCTGTCCTTGGACAGAAAAATTCGTATAAAATCACCAGATCATCTTTTTGGTCTGAATTTTTTTGACAGCGTGCTCTATACAATTGGCTTTCGGGCGTCTGTTCTGAGTTTTTTGATTTGAGTTGCAGAAGTGCCGCGAAAAAATTATTTACTACCTGCTGGTCTGTTTTTCACAGATTCTGTCCTGTTTTGCCTTTTCTTCGTTTTGCAAACCTTGAGCTTGCTTTTTCTTTGCAAAAACCTTTTGGAAATCTTGAGAAACAGTAGCTCTTCAAGATTACCTTTATTTCCAGCAGGGAAAAGTTATTTTATTATGGGTATTAACCTCGCTAATCAGATTATGATGAGTTATGTATGAAGGGAGTTTTCAAGTGTGCGAGGGAAGATGATAAAAAGATTCAGGAGTGTCAAACGCTCAAGCTTGGGGATGCCCCCGTACACCCCCAAGAAATATTCAAGAAGACTCAAGCGTCTAAGCTTGGGGATGCCCCCGTGCATCCCCTTCTCCATCAACAATTATCAGTTCGTCCTTCGTTCCACTATATTTTAATCACTTCATGCGTTATGTGCTATGCTTGGAGCGTCTTGCTTTTAGTTTCCTTTTTAGTTTTCTTTAGCTTTGCTTGCTGTTCATAACGATTTAGAACCCAGCTTTCTTTGTGTGGGAGAGAAACATGCTCCACTTCAACCTAGAACACAACATAGGATTTTCATGCTTATCTTTGCTGTGTGTGTTCTTTGTCTTTCCATAGCTATTGTCATGTTTAGCTCTTAGTTTTCATGCTTTTCTTTTTAAAGAGCTTTTGTTTAGTTGGTTGCTGAACTCTCTTGAGTTTTCATGTTTATCTTGTTAAGAGAGTTTGTCTATTGCACTGAGTTGTGTGTCTTAACTTAAAGTAGGTAATTGAGGTTGCTATTTAATTTTAGTAGTAACTTGCAACAGTTTTGAGGTATTGCCATGAGTAATGTCTGAACTTTTGGTGTCAAGAGCTTTAGCCTATTAGTGATAGATGTCGTATTTTGGGCAATCCGTGTTTATTTTCGGAAACCTACAAAATAGTTGAGAACTTTAGCTACTAAATGGATCACTAATCTTTGGAGGGATCGAATATTAGAGTACACTCACGTACCATGGGTCGAGGATGCGCAAGGGTAACCAAACCCCCATACACACCTCCTCGGGGTACTTGTCTCTTTGTGAACCTCCTAATTAGATTGAGAGTTACCGATAATAAGTGCATGAGTTCTTCGGACTAATGTGAGTATTCGAAGGTTGACACTTCCACCTATCCATATTTTTCTAGCCTCTTCGGTAACGTCCATTGCCCTTTCTCATCTCGAGAGTTGGCGCATACTTCGCCGGTGCATCCAAATCCTTGGCATGATACGCTCTGTCATCATAAGCCTCATTATATCCTTCCTCAAAACAGCCACCATACCTACCTATTAAGGCATTTCCATAGCCTTTCCGAGATACATTGCCATGCAACATCCATCCTCTCATGACTTGATCTTCATGTCATACATGCTTTTTTGCTTGATCGATGAGCCGCATGCTAGTTGGGCCTTGCCCTAATCATTGCTACATGACGCGCTAGTATCATTGCATATCCTGCTACACTGGCAGAGGCATACATTTGCATACATCATGATAGTTTCATTTTCTTTATGTTGAGTACTTTTGTAAAGTGTGAAAGATCTTCTATACTTCTTGTAATACATAGAGTGTTGCCCCTAAAGTGAGGAAAAGATCCCAAAGAGGACAAATCAAAAGATCCCAAAGAGGACAAAATCAAAAGATCCCAAAGAGGACAAATGAGAGATAAATAGAAAGAGCCAGTGAGGCCACAAAAAAATAAAAAAAATAGAAAAAAGAGAAAAAGAAATAAAAAAGAGAGAAGGGGGCACACTACTATTTCTTTTGAGAGATCCACACTCGTACTCCATCTTATACCTTGTACTCCATAGAGATTATCATTCATGCATATAGCTATGTGGGGACCTTCACACTATAGAACTTGGCTTGTATATTCCAATGATGAGCCTCCTCAAAAGAGCTCTAGGTCTTCTTGAGCAAGCAAGTTGGATGCACCCCCACTAGTTCCATTGGAGAGCTTACCGTGGCTCATATGTGCATCCGTTGCATAGCAATCCCTACTCCTCGCATCATATCTATCATTTGGCTTTCTCTCGTCGATGATTGTCCTCATTGATGTGAGCCTTTCACACCTTTTTTTGTCTTCCCCCTCTATCATTTCTCTCTTTGCCATCCTAAGTGTCGACTTTCTTGCTTACGCTCATCCATTGCATGAGTGCTCAAAATATCGAAATGGAGTGGATCATTTTGACTTGTACCTGGCTGACGGTCTGGGGATGAGTCAAGATAAGATTCCAAAGAAGACCAAGTGTGAAACTATAGTAGATTAAGTTCTCAACAATACAAAAACTATGTTTTACTCTCTCATATATCCCTATCCCCTTTCTTGCACGTAAACACCATTTGGAGACATTCGAGTCACGGACAGCGAGAGCTCTTGCACCTTTATGTTCTTATGTTACTTGTTACAATGCTAATATAGACTCTTGCTTGTTATGACTTGAATTGAATTACATGCCTTGATTACTTTACTTAAAAGTTCTTATATGGTTGATAGCATGTCACCACAGAAATTATGCTTGTTATCATTTACCTACTCGAGAACGAGCAGGAATTAAGCTTGGGGATGTTGATACGTCCAAAACGTATCTATAATTTCTGCTTGCTCCATGCTTCTTTTGTGTGATATTGCTATGATATTTATGCACTTCCATACACTTTTGATCATATTTGGACTAACCTATTAACTCAGTGCACCCCAGTGCCAGTTTCTGTTCTCTGCTGTTTTTGTATTTTAGGTTTTCCCATTACTTAAATTGCCAGAAAAATTCCGGGAAAAATATATAAAAAATCAGCGCTCCAAAAGCTTCCATGCACCAGAAGTGGGGCCAGAGGGGAGCCGGGGGCAGCCCAGGCGGCCTGCCCACGCGGCCCCCCTCCTGGCCGCGC
>LR738711.1:874358605-874408769 GCA_902687465.1 Secale cereale | reverse complement strand
GGGGGGGGCGCTTGGGCCCCCCCTCTCCGCCTCTGGTGACCCCCTTTGGCATATATTTAGCACGTGTCCCAAAACCCTCGAGGACGGAACCCTTTTTCGCGATCTCATCTCTGTTCCGCCGCCACCACGCTTCCAAGATCGGGAGCACCAGGAGAACTCTTCCCGGCACCCTGCCGGAGGGGAGAACCACCACCGGGAGCTTCTCCACCACCATGGACGCTTCCCTGATGAGTTGTGAGTAGTCCCCCTTGGACCATGGGTCCATGACCAGTAGCTATGTGATGTTCTCCTCCCCTCTTTGTTCTTCATCGATTAGACCTCGTGAGCTGCCCTACATGATCGAGGCACATATGTAATCTTTATGCTGTTGCTCTGCTGAGTTTGCTGGGATCCGATGGATTATGAGATTATGTTCAGATTGTGTGTGAGTAATATATTTGATTCACCTCTTTTATATTTATGTTCTTGAGTAATTCTTGCATGTTCTCCGTTGCTGTTTATTGCTTTGGCCAAGTAGTAGGTAGTAACTCCAAGAGGGAACGTTATGCTTGATTGTGGGTTCATGCCCCTCGATGACTAGCTTGAGTGACAGAAACATGAGTCTAGGGGATGTGTTGTTGCCACAAGGGGGAAAACAACGGTGCTTGTACTTGCGGGTGCAAGGATTGTTTACTTTATGCAAAGTTCTTTTAATGCAGTTGTCTGTTGCTTTGAGTTTACACTTTGGGTGGGACTCGCAACTTAATACCAGCGAGATGTTCTGGATAGATATCTCAAGGTGGATGATTAGTAGTAGATGCAGATGGATTTCGGTCTACTTGCCTTGGCGTACCGCCCATGCTTTTGAGCGTCTACCTTTCTTTGCAGCATAGTTAGCATTGGTTTGCACACATAATCCTGTCAATTGCCCAGATGTAATTTGTTTACCTCGCTTAGCTGTTTTATCGTCTTTTGGGAGAGAGACATCACTAGTGAACATCATGGGACCCCGGTCCATATTACCATCACTGATCACACCCGCTATTTACTTCCTGTTCTTATTTCCTAGTTGCAGTCATACCTATCACTATTATCTCTTGCGTTTGATCCTTTGTAAACGACAAGGCCGGAGGGATTGACAACCTCTCTGTACTCGTTGGGAGCAAAACTATTTGTATCTGTGTGCAGGTCCTGTCAAAGCAAAAGTTTCTGGCGCTATTGACACCTTCTTGTCGACCCTCGGAGTCTCACGGGATTCGATCCTTGGTATCTTTGCCAAGGGAAATTTGCCGCTACGCTACATCTCAAACCTTCCACTTGGGGTAACCAACGAGGGGCGAGAAGCCATCACCAGACTATATGATTTTGTAGGGATAACATTCTTTAGCCATAGTATTTTGAGAAGACATGATAGCTTTGCTAGTATTGCTTGAAGTATTGTTATTTCTTATGTCAATATAGACTTTTATCTTGAATCTTTCAGATGTGAACATTCATGCCACAATTAAGAGAATTACAATGAAACACTATATTGGTTAGCATTCCACATCAAAAATTCTTTCTTTATCATTTACCTACTCGAGGACGAGCAGGAATTAAGCTTGGGGATGCTTGATACGTCTCCAGCGTATCTATAATTTTTTATTGTTCCATGCTATTATTTATGAAGTCTTGGATGTTTAATGAGCTTTATCATTCACTTTTGTATCATTTTTGGGACTAACCTACTAACCCAAAGGCCCAGTCCAGATTGCTGTTTTTTTTGCCTATTTCAGGGTTTTGCAGAAAAAGAATATCAAACGGAGTCCAAATGGAATGAAACCTTCGCGAGAGATATTTTTGGAGAAAATCACGCACGCGGAGCTTGAGGACCAAGTCAGGGGACAGAGAGGTGGCCCTCGAGGGTGGGGGGCGCGCCCCCTGCCTCGAGGCCCCTCAAGTGGCCCCCGGTCCCCTTCTTCTTCCTATATAAGTCCACATACCCTGGAAACTCCGAAGACAGAGAGAAAACCCTAATTCCACAGCCATAGCTTCTGTTCCCGTGGAGATCCCATCTTGGAGCCTGTTCCAGAGCTCCACCGGAGGGCGATCCATCATGGAGGCCTTCATCATCATCATCATCGCCCTCACCATGAGTTGTGAGTAGTTTACCACAGACCTTCGGGTCCATAGCTAGTATCTAGATGGCTTCTTCTCTCTCTCCGGATCTCAATACAAAGTTCTCCTTGGTCTTCGAGGAGATCTATTCGATGTAATCTCTTTTTGTGGTGTGTTTGTCGAGATGCGATGAATTGTGAGTTTATGATCAAGGTTATCTATGAAAGATACTTGGTTCTTCTCTGAACTTTTTATGTGTGCTCATAATATCCTTGCAAGTCTCTTCGGATTATTGGCTTGGTTTGGCCTACTAGATCTATAGTTCTTGCAATGGGAGAAGTGCTTGGCTTTGGGTTCAATCTTGCGGTGTCCTTTCCAAGTGACAGTAGGGGCAGCAAGGCACGTATTGTATTGTTCCCATCGAGGATAAAAAGATGGGGTTTATATCATACTGCTTGAGTTTATGCCTCTACATCATGTCATCTTGCTAAAGGCGTTACTCTGTTCTTATGAACTCAATACACTAGATGCATGCTGGATAGCGGTCGATGTGTGGAGTAATAGTAGTAGATGCAGAATCGTTTCGGTCTACTTACCTCGGACGTGATGCCTATATACAATGATCATGCCTAGATAGTCTCATAATTATTCGCTTTTCTATCAATTGCTCGACAGTAATTTGTTTACCTGCCGTAGAATATCGCTATCATGAGAGAAGCCACTAGAGAAAACTATGGCCCCCTGGTCTATTCTCAACATATCAATCTACATCTACTTTACTTTTACCGCTTTTATTTGCTATTTTATTAAACTAAAAATACCAAAAAATATAAACTATCATCTCTATCAGATCTCACTTTCGTAAGTGACCGTAAAGGGATTGACAACCCCTTATCGCGTTGGCTGCGAAGTTCTTATTTGTTTGTGCAGGTGCGAGGGACTCGTGCGTGGTCTCCTACTGGATTGATACCTTGGTTATCAAAAACTGAGGGAAATACTTACGCTACTATGCTGCATCTCCCTTTCCTCTTCGAGGGAATACAACGCAAGCTCAAGAGGTAGCAGGGGGGGGGCGATTGCACTGCCCGTTCTCCCAGCTGGGGAATAGTTTTCCCACTTTTTGTACTACCTTCTTAGCTCGAGCTCGACTCCATATCTTTTTTTGCACGATATGACTTCTTATCCTGGGGACTACACACACAACCAGGATCAAGAGAATTAAACCATGTTTTAGCATCACCCTTTAAGGAGAACGGGAGTAACTTAAGGATATAGTAGTAACGAATTTTTTCCTCATTGGTGAATAGGGTGGCTTTATCATTCAACTTAGTAAGATGTGCCACAACAGTTTCAGATTCATAGCCATGGACAGGATCAGATTCAACCAAAGTAATTAACTCAGGATCGACACAGAAATCATCAGAAATAAAGATAGGTGAAGTAGCAAAAGCAGGGTCATATTTCATTCTAGCATTCAAAGACTTTTCTTTCAGCTTAGCTAACAGTTTCTTAAGATCATACCTATCATTGCAAGCTAAAAGATCTCTAGCCGTTTCTTCATCCATAACATAACCCTCAGGCACAATAGGCAATTCATATCTAGGGGGAGAATCTTCATCATCACTTTCATCAATATTATCGGTTTCAATAATTTCTTGCTCTCTAGCCCTAGTAATTTGTTCATCAAGAAATTCACTTAATGGCACAGTATTATCAAGCATAGAAGTAGGTTCATCATAAGTATCATGCATAGTAGAAGTGGCATCATCAAGAACATGTGACATATTAGATTCAATAGCAGGTGTAGGTGTCGCAAATTTACTCATAACAGAGGGTGAATCAAGTGCAGAGCTAGATGGCAGTTCCTTACCTCCCCTCGTAGTTGAGGGAAAGATCTTGGTTTTTTCATCTCTCAAGTTCTTCATAGTGATCAATAGATATAAATCCCAAGTGACTCAAAGAATATAGCTATGCTTCCCGACAACGGCGCCAGAAAATAGTCTTGATAACCCACAAGTATAGGGGACCGCAACAGTTTTCGAGGGTAGAGTATTCAACCCAAATTTATTGATTCGACACAAGGGGAGCCAAAGAGTACTCTCAAGTATTAGTAGTTGAGTTATCAGTTCAACCACACCTGAAAGACTTAATATCTGCAGCAAAGTATTTAGTATCAAAGTAGTATGGAAGTAACGGTAACGGTGGCAAAAGTAACAGTAGCAGTTTTGTAGAGATTGTAACAATGGAAGCGGAAAAGTAATTAAGCAAGGAGAAATATGTGAAAAGCTCGTAGGCATTGGATCAATGATGGATAATTATGTCGGATGTGATTCCTCATGTAATAGTTATAACATAGGGTGACACAGAACTTGCTCCAGTTCATCAATGTAATGTAGGCATGTATTTCGAATATAGTCATACGTGCTTATGGGAAAGAACTTGCATGACATCTTTTGTCCTACCCTCCCGTGGTAGCGGGGACCTATTGTAAACTAAGGGATATTAAGGCCTCCTTTTAATAGAGTACCGGACCAAAGCATTAACACTTAGTGAATACATGAACTCCTCAAACTACGTTCATCACCAAGAGTGGTCCCGATTATTGTCACTTCGAGGTTGCCGGATCATAACACATAGTAGGTGATTATTGACTTGCAAGATAGGATCAAGAACTCACATATATTCATGAAAACATAATAGGTTCAGATCTGAAATCATGGCACCCGGGCCCTAGTGACAAGCATTAAGCATGGCAAAGTCATAGCAACATCAATCTTAGAACATAATGGATACTGGGGTAAAACCCTAACAAAACTAACTCGATTACATGGTAAATCTCATCCAACCCATCACCGTCTAGAAAGCCTACGATGGAATTACTCACACACGGTGGTGAGCATCATGAAATTGGTGATGGAGGAAGGTTGATGATGACGACAGCGGTGATCTCCACTCTCCGGAGCCCCGAACAGACTCCAGATCAGCCCTCCCGAGAGAGATTAGGGCTTGGCGGCGGCTCCGTATCGTAAAACGTGATGAATCCTTCTCTCTGATTTTTTCTCCCAAAACGTGAATATATGGAGTTGGGGTTGATGTCGGTGGAGCCTCAGGGGGCCCACGAGACAGGGGGCGTGCCCAGGGGGGTGGGCGCGCCCCCACCCTCGTGGACAGGGTGTGGGGCCCCTGGTCTTGATTTTTTCACTAGTATTTTTTATATATTCCAAAAATATTCTCCGTTGATTTTCAGGTCATTCCGAGAACTTTTATTTCTGCACAAAAATAACACCATGGCAATTCTGCTGAAAACAGCGTCAGTTCGGGTTAGTTCCATTCAAATCATGCAAGTTAGAGTCCAAAACAAGGGCAAAAGTGTTTGGAAAAGTAGATACGTTGGAGACGTATCAACTCCCCCAAGCTTAAACATTTACTTGTCCTCAAGCAATTGTTGATAAACTGAAAGTGATTAAGAAAAACTTAGACAAACTCTGTTTGCTCTTGTTGTTGCAAATATGTAAAGCGAACATTCAAGTTTTCAGCAAAGATTATGAACTAACCACATTCACAATGACTTTTAGGTCTCATGTTTACTCATATCAATGGCATAATCAACTAGCAAGCAATAATAATAAACCTCGAATGACAACACTTTCTCAAAACAATCATAATATGATATAACAAGATGGTATCTCGCTAGTGATCAACAGATATAAATCCCAAGTGACTCAAACAATATAGCTATGCTCCCCGGCAACGGCACCAGAAAATAGTCTTGATAACCCACAAGTATAGGGGATGGCAACAGTTTTCGAGGGTAGAGTATTCAACCCAAATTTATTGATTCGACACAAGGGGAGCCAAAGAATACTCTCAAGTATTAGCATTTGAGTTGTCAATTCCACCACACCTGGAAGACTTAATATCTTCAGCAAAGTATTTAGTAGTAAAGTAGTATGGAAGTAACGGTAACGGTGGCAAAAGTATTAGTAGCAGTTTTGTAGTGATTGTAACAATGACAACGGATAAGTAACTAAGCAAGGAGCAATATGTGAAAAGCTCATAGGCATTGAATCAATGATGGATAATTATGTCGGATGTGATTCCTCATGTAATAGTTATAACATAGGGTGACACAAAACTAGCTCCAGTTCATCAATGTAATGTAGGCATGTATTCCGAATATAGTCATACGTGCTTATGCGAAAGAACTTGCATGACATCTTTTGTCCTACCCTCCCGTGGCAGCGGGGTCCTATTGGAAACTAAGGGATATTAAGGCCTCCTTTTAATAGAGTACCAGACCAAAGCATTAACACTTAGTGAATACATGAACTCCTCAAACTACGGTCATCACCGGGAGTGGTCTCGATTATTGTCACTTCGGGGTTGCCGGATCATAACACATAGTAGGTGACTATTGACTTGCAAGATAGGATCAATAACTCACATATATTCATGAAAAGATAATAGGTTCAGATCTGAAATCATGGCACTCGGGCCCTAGTGACAAGCATTAAGCATGGCAAAGTCATAGCAACATCAATCTTAGAACATAATGGATACTAGGGATCAAACCCTAACAAAACTAACTCGATTACATGGTAAATCTCATCCAACCCATTGATACGTCTCCAACGTATCTATAATTTTTTATTGTTCCATGCTATTATATATTCTGTTTTGGATGTTTAATGGGTTTTATTATACACTTTTATATTATTTTTGGGACTAACCTACTAACCCAAGGCCCAGTGCAGATTGCTGTTTTTTTGCCTATTTCAGGGTTTCGCAGAAAAGGAATATCAAACGGAGTCCAAAAGGAATGAAACCTTCGGGAGAGTTATTTTTGGAACCGTATCTACCCAGAAGACTTGGAGTGCACGCGAGGGAATGAAGGAGGTGGCCATGAGGGTCCAGGGCGCGCCCCTCCCCTGGGCATGCCCCCACCCTCATGGGCCCCCTCTGGCTCCCCCAATGCCCTCCTTCCTCCTATATATATATCCATATACCCTGAAAACATAGAGGCAACAGAGAAAACCCCAATTCCACAGCCGCAACCTTCTGTTCCCGTGAGATCCCAGCTTGGGGCCTATTCCGGAGCTCCGCCGGAGGGGGGATCTACCAAGGAGTGCTTCTACATCAATGCCATAGCCTCACCAATGAGCTATGAGTAGTTTACCACTGACCTTCAGGTCCATAGTTATTAGCTAGATGGCTTCCTCTCTTTTTGGATCTCAATACAAAGTTCTCCTCGATCTTCGAGGAGATCTATTCGATGTAATCTTTTTGCAGTGTGTTTGTCGAGATCCGATGAATTGTGGGTTTTTGATCAAGATTATCTAAGAGAAATATTTGATTCTTTTCTGAAATCTTTTATATATGATTATAATATCTTTGCAAATCTCTTCGAATTATCGGTTTGGTTTTGCCTACTAGATCTATAGTTCTTGCAATGGGAGAAGTGCTTGACTTTGGGTTCAATCTTGCGGTGTCCTTTCCCAGTGACTGCAGGGCCAGCAAGGCACGTATTGTATTGTTGCCATCGAGGATAAAAATATGGGGTTTATATCATATTGCTTGAGTTTGTCCCTCTACATCATTTCATCTTGCTTAAAGCATTACTCTGTTCTTATGAACTTAATACTCTAGATGCATGCTGGATAGCGGTCGATGTGTGGAGTAATAGTAGTAGATGCAGAATCGTTTCGGTCTACTTGTCACGGACATGATGCCTATATATAATGATCATGCCTAGATATTCTCATAACTATGCGGTTTTCTATCAATCGCTCGACAGTAATTTGTTCACCCACCGTAGAATTCTGCTATCATGAGAGAAGCCACTAGTGAAACCTATGGCCCCCGGGTCTATTCTCAACATATTAAATCTTCCATCTACTTTACCTTGCTTTATTTACATTATGTTCTTATATCAAAAATACCAAAAATATTAAGCTATCCTATCTATCAGATCTCACTTCCGAAAGTGACCGTAAAGGGATTGACAACCCCTTATCGCATTGGCTGCAAAGTTCTTATTTGTTTGTGCAGGTGCGAGGGACTCGCGCGTGGTCTCCTACTGGATTGATACATTGGTTCTCAAAAACCGAGGGAAATACTTACGCTACTGTGCTGCATCACCCTTTCCTCTTCGAGAGAATACAACGCAAGCTCGAGAAGTAGCAAGAAGAATTTCTGGCGCCGTTGCCGGGGAGGCTTACGCAAAAGTCATATACCAAGTACCTATCACAAACCCTTATCCTTCGCATTATATTTATTTGCCTCTCGTTTTCCTCTCCCCCACTTCACCCTTGCCTTTTTATTCGCCCTTCTTTTTGCCGTGTATTTACCGTTCGCCTTGCTTTGCCGTCATGGCTAGTCCCTTATCCACTCCTTTGTCTCCCGAGTTTGAAGTTCTTCACTTCAAGCAAAAGCAAGGATAAAACTTAAAAGATGCTTGGTTTAGGATGAAGGAATATTATCGCAATTGCACCCTCGAGGTGAATTTTAGAATCTTGCTTCGCAACTTTTATGTTGGACTAAATATGTCCCATAGACAACTCTTGGATTGCGTTGCCAAAGGGAATTTTATCAAAATTGATCCTAGTATTGCGCACGAAATTATGGAGGGAATATTGGGAACACTACCTCAACAAAAAGAGTTACATCAAGCCCAGGAAGATACACAAGTTTTTGAGAAAATTTGCGAGGTAACGAAAATATTACAAAAGTCTCTTGAACCTCTTAAAAGTGTTAGTGGAAATCTCCACCGCATGAATATGCTGATTACCCTTTGCAATAAGCGGTTGGATTCGTTAGATCGAAATATTTCCGAATACGAAGGGAAACGTAAAGAACCTCCCGGATTCGAACTTGACACCGCCAAAAGATTAAAGACCAAAGATGGCAATAACAAGATCTATCCTTGTATCATGCCTAGCCAGGGGCGTTAAATGATAGCACTTGTTGGGAGGCAACCCAATTTTATTTTCTTTGTTTTTGCTTCTGTTTAGGAATAAATATTGCACCTAGCTTCTGTTTAGATGTGGTTTTGTGTTTTAATTAGTGTTTGTGCCAAGTAGAACCTTTGGGAAGACTTGTGTGAAGTTTATATGATCATGCTGTAAAAAACAGAAACTTTAGCGCTCACGAGATTAGCCACCAGATTTTACTGGAGAGTGCTATTTAGTTGATTCTTTTTGCTGATGATCAATAGACAAATTCCTCACGTTTACCAATTTATTTCAATTTTTTGGAGTTACAGAAGTATTCAAAAGTTACAGATTACTACAGACTGTTTTGTTTTTGACAGATTCTGTTTTTCGTGTGTTGATTGCTTATTTTAATGAATATTGAATCTTTCGGATCTAAACATTCATACTAAAATAAAGAAATTACATTGAAATTATGTTGGTTAGCATTCCACATCAAAAATTCTGTTTTTATCATTTACCTACTCGAGGACGATCATGAATTAAGCTTGGGGATGCTTGATACGTCTCCAACGTATCTATAATTTTTGATTGTTTCATGCTATTATATATTCTGTGTTGGATGTTTAATGGGCTTTATTATACACTTTTAAATTATTTTTGGGACTAACCTACTAACCCAAGGCCCAGTGCAGATTGCTGTGTCACAACCTGGCGTGGGTCGTCACAACCTGGCGTGTCACCAACTCGGTGTTGGATGGCGGCACCTCCGGCCCCTTGGCGAGGCCACCACCTCGCCCGCCAGCACCCGACGCGCGCGGATCCACCTCTGCCTCCAGGACGACGAGACCGGTTCCCTCCCGCTCTAGGGCCGGCTGGTCGGCACCGGGTGCTCCAGTCGGCGCCCTTTCCTTCCAAACCAGCGGCTCCGGCCGCTCTGAGTTGGCGGCCTCCGGAACCCCGCTTCCGGCCACTTCCTCCGCGGCCTTGGCATCGTCCTCCGCTTGTGCCTTGGTCACCGCTTCTGCCTGCGCCGCAACCGTGGTTTGTGCCTCTGTCCGCGCTGAAGCGGTGGCCTAGGCATCAGCCTCTGCACGCTCTGCGGCCTCCCTCCTCTCCCGCGCCTCCCACACGTTCCTCTCTGTCGCCTCCCGAAGGGCGAAGGTTGGGTCCACGCATTGGGTTCTCTCAGAGCCACCTGATGGATCCATCAGCGAGGCGGACGGGGCCTGGGAGATGCATATTGGGGCCCTGTGCAAGTAAAAATAAGAAGATCGCAAGAAAGAAAGAACCTAGACACAACAGCCAACACACTTACCCGGACACCATTGGGTGCTCCTTTGGGCCCTTCTGGATGGCGGCCGTCTTCACGGCCTCTTGCCGCTTGGTCACGGCGACCTTCCTGGCCTTCTTGTGTGGCTGGCTGCCGGGCATCCCGTCTGGGCGGCACTTGGACGTGCTGGGCGCGCCAGTCGGCGCTCCGCTTGCCGGCCGCACCGTCGAGGAGCCTGCGCCCGCCATGCCGGCGTTGCCTGTCGCCGTCTTTGTCGTCATCCTGCCAGTCCCGGACGTCCCCGCCTCCTCCATCACCACCTCCCCTGTTGGTGTCATCCTCGCCTCTATCATCCAACGCGGCCGCCCCCAATTCGTGGTCGCCAACGTCGCTCTCCTCCCGGTCCGGCATCCATTGGTGGCCAGGAGCTGGTGCACCATCTGTTGTCTGGCCGGGGAAGCGCTATGCCGCGTTCGAGTGGTCAGCTTGGATGGAGAACACGTCATGATTAAAAAGATAAAGATCAGATAAGCAACCGCTGGTGGCGGGTTGGCACGACTATACAGCTCCTTGCCGATGCGCCAGTCGGTCTCGCTGAGCTGGCTCCCGGAGAAGTGGTTGACATGGCGGAGCACCTCCACAGTCGGCAGCTCCTTGGTCGACATTCGGTAGGGGTCATGGCGTCCGCCCATGTCGCAGATAAGATGAGGCCCGGCCTGGAGGGGCGAAACCCGACGCTGGACGAAGGCGGCCAGCAAGTCGGCCGGCTGGAGGCCCTCTGAGTCCGTCATCTCTTGCAGCCGCACAAGGACGTTGGTGATGGCGGCTCGCAATGGCTTTGCCGGCTGCTGATACGTCTCCAATGTATCTATAATTTTTGATTGTTCCATGCTATTATTTATGAAGTCTTGGATGTTTAATGGGCTTTATCATTCACTTTTATATCATTTTTGGGACTAACCTACTAACCCAAAGGCCCAGTCCAGATTGCTATTTTTTGCATATTTAAGGGTTTTGCAGAAAAAGAATATCAAATGGAGTCCAAACGGAATGAAACCTTTGCGAGAGATATTTTTGGAGAAAATCACGCATGCGGAGCTTGAGGACCAAGTCAGGGGACAGAGAGGTGGCCCTCGAGGGTGGGGGGCGCGCCCCCTTCCCAGGGCGCGCCCCCCTGCCTCGAGGCCCCCTCAAGTGGCCCCCGATACCCTCCTCCTTCCTATATAAGTCCACGTACCCCAGAAACTCCGTAGACAGAGAGAAAACCCTAATTTCACTGCCGTAGCTTCTGTTCCCGTGGAGATCCCATCTTGGAGCCTGTTCCGGAGCTCCACCGGAGGGGGATCCATCACGGAGGCCTTCATCGTCATCATCATTGCCCTCACCATGAGTTGTGAGTAGCTTACCATAGACCTTCGGGTCCATAGCTAGTATCTAGATGGCTTCTTCTCTCTCTCTGGATCTCAATACAAAGTTCTCCTCGGTCTTCTAGGAGATCTATTCGATGTAATCTCTTTTTGCGGTGTGTTTGTCGAGATCCGATGAATTGTGAGTTTATGATCAAGGTTATCTATGAAAGATATTTGGTTCTTCTCTGAACTTTTTATGTGTGATCATAATATCCTTGCAAGTCTCTTCGAATTATTGGTTTGGTTTGGCCTACTAGATCTATAGTTCTTGCAATGGGAGAAGTGCTTGGCTTTGGGTTCAATCTTGCGGTGTCCTTTCCCAGTGACAGTAGGGGCAGCAAGGCACGTATTGTATTGTTGCCATCGAGGATAAAAAGATGGGGTTTACATCATATTGCTTGAGTTTATCCCTCTACATCATGTCATTTTGCTTAAGGCGTTACTCTGTTTGTATGAAGTCAATACACTAGATGCATGCTGGATAGTGGTCGATGTGTGGAGTAATAGTAGTAGATGCAGGAAGGAGTCGGTCTACTTGTTTCGGACGTGATGCCTATATACAATGATCATGTCTAGATAGTCTCATAATTATTCGCTTTTCTATCAATTGCTCGACAGTAATTTTGTTTACCCGCCGTAGAATATCGCTATCATGAGAGAAGCCACTAGAGAAAACTATGCCCCCCGGGTCTATTCTCAACATATCAATCTACATCTACTTTACTTTTACCGCTTTTATTTGTTGTTATTAAACTAAAAATACCAAAAATATAAAATATCATCTCTATCAGATCTCACTTTCGTAAGTGACCGTAAAGGGATTGACAACCCCTTATCGCGTTGGCTGCGAAGTTCTTATTTGTTTGTGCATGTGCGAGGGACTCGCACGTGGTCTCCTACTGGATTGATACCTTGGTTCTCATAAACCGAGGGAAATACTTACGCTACAGTGCTGCATCTCCCTTTCCTCTTCGAGGGAATACAACACAAGCTCAAGAGGTAGCAAGAAGAATTTCTGGCGCCGTTGCCGGGGAGGCTTACGCAAAAGTCATATACCAAGTACCTATCACAAACCCTTATCCTCCGCATTACATTTTTTCCTCTCGTTTTCCTCTCCCCCACTTCACCCTTGCCGTTTTATTTGCCCTTCTTCCGCCGTGTGTTTATCGTTCGCTTGCCCCTTGTCTGCTTGTGTGTGTTGGATTGCTTGCTTGTCATTATGGCTCAGAACAATACCAAATTGTGTGACTTCTCCAATACCAACAACAATGATCTTATTAGCACTCCGATTGCTCATATTACCGATGCTGAATCTTGTGAGATCAATGTTGCATTGTTGAATCTTGTCATGAAAGATCAATTCTCCGGACTTCCTAGTGAAGATGCCGCTACCCATCTAAACAACTTTGTTGATTTGTGTGATATGCAAAAGAAAAGGGATACGGATAACGATATTGTTAAATTGAAGTTATTTCCGTTTTCACTTAGAGATCGTGCTAAAACTTGGTTTTCCTCTTTGCCTAGAAATAGTATTGATTCGTGGAATAAGTGCAAAGATGCTTTTATCTCTAAGTATTTCCCTCCTGCTAAGATCATCTCTCTTAGGAACGATATTATGAATTTTAAGCAATTAGATCATGAGCATGTTGCACAAACTTGGGAGAGAATGAAATTGATGATACATAATTGCCCTACACATGGTTTGAATCTATGGATGATTATTCAGAACTTTTATGTTGGCTTGAATTTTGCTTCTAGAAATCTTTTAGATTCGGCCGCGGGAGGCACTTTCATAGAAACCACCTTAGGGGCAGCTACCAAACTCCTAGATAATATTATGGTTAATTATTCTCAATGGCACACCGAAAGATCTACTAGTAAAAAAGTGCATGCTATTGAAGAAATTAGTGTTTTGAGTGGAAAGATGGATGAACTTATGAAATTATTTGCTGCTAAGAGTGCTTCTTCTGATCCTAATGATATGCCTTTGTCCACTTTGATTGAGAATAACAATGAAGCTTTGGATGTGAATTTTGTTGGTAGGAATAATTTTGGTAACAATGCTTATAGAGGTAATTTTAATCCTAGGCCTTTCCTTAGTAATTCCTCTAATAACAACTCTTATGGAAAGATGCCTTCTGAATTTGAAACTAGTGTTAAGGAGTTTATGATCTCGCAAAAGAATTTCAATGCTATGCTTGAAGAGAAATTGCTTAAGGTTGATGAATTGGCTAGAAATGTGGATAGAATTACTCTTGATGTTGATTCTTTGAAACTTAGATCTAACCCACCTAAGCATGATATCAATGAGTCTCTCAAAGCCATGAGAATTTCCATTGATGAATGCAAAGAAAGAACCGCTAGAATGCGTGCTAAAAGAGAAGATTATATTAAATCGTGTTCTTCTAGTTATCAAGAAAATAAAGATGAAGATCTGAAAGTTATTGATGTGTCTCGTATTAGATCCTTGTTTTCTAGTATTAATCTTGATGAAAATAGGATTGGAGATGATTCTGCTTTAAGGTGTCCCAATGATTCGGAGTTTTTAGATCTTGATGCTAAAATTGCTAAAAGTGGGAATGAAGAGATTAAAACTTTGCATAGTGTTGAACCCACTACTTTGGATTTCAAGGGATTCAATTATGATAATTGCTCTTTGATTGATTGTATTTCCTTGTTGCAATCCGTGCTAAATTCTCTGCATGCTTATAGTCAAAATAAAGCTTTCACTAAACATATAGTTGATGCTTTGATGCAATCTGATGAAGAAAAACTTGAGTTGGAATTTTCTATACCTAGAAAGCTTTATGATGAATGGGAACCTACTATCAAAATAAAGATAAAAGATCATGAATGCTATGCTTTGTGTGATTTGGGTGCTAGTGTCTCCACTATCCCAAAAACTTTGTGTGATTTGCTAGGGTTCCATGAGCTTGATGATTGTTCTTTAAATTTGCATCTTGCGGATTCCACTATTAAGAAACCTATGGGAAGAATTAATGATGTTCTTATTTTTTTCCAATAGGAATTATGTGCCCGTAAATTCCATTGTTCTTGATATAGATTGCAATCCTTCATGTCCTATTATTCTTGGTAGACCTTTCGTTAGAACGATTGGTGCAATTATTGATATGAAGGAATGAAATATTAAATTCCAATTTCCATTAAGGAAAGGCATGGAACACTTTCCTAGAAATAAAATCAAATTACCATATGAATCTATCATGAGAGCCACTTATGGATTGCCTTCCAAGGATGGCAATACCTAGATCTATCTTGTATCGTGCCTAGCTAGGGGCGTAAAACGATAGCACTTGTTGGGAGGCAACCCAATTTTATGTTTTTTGTTTTTGTTGCTGTTAGGGAATAAATCTTGCATCTAGCCTCTGATTAGATGTGGTTTCATGTTTTGTTTAGTGTGTGTGCCAGGTAGAACCTTTGGGAAGACTTGTGTGAAGTTTATATGATCTTGCTGTGAAAAACAGAATCGTTAGCGCTCGCTAAAGTAGTCGTGGGATTTTACTGGAGAGTGCTTTTTAGTTGATTCTTTTTGCAGATAATTGGTAGACAAATTTTTCAAATTTAACAATTTAGTATGAATTTTTTGGAGTTCCAGAAGTAGGCGAATCCTGCAGATTACTACAGACTGTTCTGTCTTTGACAGATTCTGTTTTTCGTGTGTTGTTTGCTTATTCCGATGCATCTATGAGTAGTATTGGAGGATATGAACCATATAGAAGTTGGTGTACAGTAGGTTTAACACCAATATAAACAAAGAATGAATTCATTGCTGTACCTTTGAGTAGTGGTTTGCTTTCTTATACTAACGGAGCTCACGAGAATTTTTGTCTAAGTTTTGTGTTGTGAAGTTTTCAAGTTTTGAGTATTTCTTTGATGGACTATGGAACAAGGAGAATCAAAGGCCTAAGCTTGGAGATGCCCATGGCACCCCATGTAATTCAAGATAATCAAAAGCCTAAGTTTGGGGATGCCCCGGGAAGGCATCCCCTCTTTCATCTTCATCCATTGGTAACTATACTTGGAGCTATATTTTTATTCGCAACATGTTATGTGTTTTGCTTGGAGCGTCTTGTATAATTTGAGTCGTTGCTTGTTAGTTTTCCACAATCATCCTTGCTGGACACACCTATTTGAGAGAGTTAAATATGTCCTAGAAATTGTTAGAACACTCTATGTGCTTCACTTATATCTTTTGAGTTGAATAGTGTTTGCTCTAGTGCTTCACTTATATCTTTTAGAGCATGGTGGTGGTAATATTTTGTAGAAATTGTTGAACTCTCATGCTTCACTTATATCTATTTGAGAGTCTATTAAAACAGCATGGTAATGTGTTTAGGCTAAAGAAACTAGTCTTCACATGATAGACATCCAATGTCAATGTAATAAAAAATTTCACACCAAGTGCATTGAATATGATGAGATGTTGGATGCTTGATAATTGTTTTGAGACATGAGGATAGTGATATTAGAGTCATGCTAGTGGAGTTATTATGAAATTGAGTAATATTTGTGTTAAGGTTAGTGATTCCCATATCATGCACGTATGGTGAACTGCTATGTGACGAAGTTAGAGCATGAGGTATTTGTAGAGTGCCAACCTTTGTGTGGAGGTCGGGGGCGCGCGATGGTTAACTCCTACCAACCTCCCCCCTAGGAGCATGCGTTGATTACTTTGTTTTGATGACTCGTATATTTTTGCAATAAGTATATGAGTTCTTATGACTAATGTTGAGTCCATGGATTATACGCACTCTCACCCTTCCACCATTGCTAGCCTCTCTTGTACCGCACAACTTTCACCGGTGCCATAAACCCACTATATATCCTTCCTCAAAACAACCACCATATTGTTCCTCAAAACAGCCACCATACCTACCTATCATAGCATTTCCATAGCCATTCCGAGATATATTGCCATGCAACTTTCCACCGTTCCGTTTATATGACACACATTATATTGTAATATTGCCATGCATGATCATGTAGTTGACATCGTATTTGTGGCAAAGCCACCATGCATAAATTCATACATGTCACTCTTCTTTCATTGCACATACCGGTACACCGCCGGAGTCATTCATATAGAGTCATACTTTGTTGTTGTAGTATCGAGTTGTAATTTCATGTTGTAATGAAAGTGTGATGATCATCATTATTAGAGCATTGTCCCATGGGAGGAAAGGCTAAATCTATAAAGCCCCTCCGCAAAAAAAAGAAAAAAAAAGAAAGGCCCAAAAAAGGAAAAAAATGAGAAAAAAGAGAAAAAAGAAAATAAAAAGGGACAATTGCTACTATCTTTTTTCCACACTTGTGCTTCAAAGTAGCACCATGTTCTTCATTGTAGAGAGTCTCATGTTTAGTCACTTCATATACTAGTGGGAATTTTCATTATAGAACTTGGCTTGTATATTCCAACGATGGGCTTCCTCAAATGCCCTAGGTCTTCGTGAGCAAGCAAGTTGGATGCACACCCACTAGTTTCTTTTGTTAAGCTTTCATTCATATTTAGCCCTAGTGCATCCGTTGCATGGCAATCCCTACTCACTCACATTGATATCTATTGATGGGCATCTCCGTAGCCCGTTGATACGCCTAGTCGATGTGAGACTATCTCCCTCCTTTCTGTCTTCTCCACAACCACCTCTATTCCACCCTTAGTGCTATATCCATGGCTCACGCTCATGTATTGCGTGAAAGTTGAAAGGTTTGAAAAGATAGAGTATGAAAACAAAGGCTTGGCTGAAATCGGGGTTGTGCATGATATGAATATTTTGTGTGATGAAGAGGGAGCATAGCCAGACTATATGATTTTGTAGGGATAACTTTCTTTAGCCATAGTATTTTGAGAAGACATGATTGCTTTGTTAGTATTGATTGAAGTATTGTTATTTCTTATGTCAATATAGACTTTTATCTTGAATCTTTCAGATCTGAACATTCATGCCACAATTAAGAGAATTACATTGAAACACTATATTGGTTAGCATTGCACATCAAAAATTCTTTGTTTATCATTTACCTACTCGAGGACGAGCAGGAATTAAGCTTGGGGATGCTTGATACGTCTCCAATGTATCTATAATTTTTTATTATTCCATGCTATTATTTATGAAGTCTTGGATGTTTAATGGGCTTTATCATTCACTTTTATATCATTTTTGGGACTAACCTACTAACCCAAATGCCCAGTCCAGATTGCTGTTTTTTTTCCTATTTCAGGGTTTTGCAGGAAAATAATATCAAACAAAGTCCAAACGGAATGAAACCTTCGCGAGAGATTTTTTTGGAGAAAATCACGCACGCGGAGCTTGAGGACCAAGTCAGGGGACAGAGAGGTGGCCCTCCAGGGTGGGGGCGCGCCCCCCTTCCCAGGGCGCGCCCCCCTACCTCGAGGCCCCCTTAAGTGGCCCCCGATGCCCTCCTTCTTCCTATGTAAGTCCACGTACCCTAGAAACTCCGTAGACAGAGAGAAAACCCTAATTCCACCGCTGTAGCTTCTGTTCCCGTGGAGATCCCATCTTGGAGCCTGTTCCGGAGCTCCACCGGAGGGGGATCCATCACGGAGGCCTTCACCATCATCATCATCGCCCTCACCATGAGTTGTGAGTAGTTTACCACAGACCTTCGGGTCCATAGCTAGTATCTAGATGGCTTTTTCTCTCTCTCCGGATCTCAATACAAAGTTCTCCTTGGTCTTCGAGGAGATCTATTGGATGTAATCTCTTTTTGCGGTGTGTTTGTCGAGATCGGATGAATTGTGAGTTTATGATCAAGGTTATATATGAAACATATTTGGTTCTTCTCTGAACTTTTTATGTGTGCTCATAATATCCTTGCAAGTCTCTTCGAATTATTGGTTTGGTTTTGCCTACTAGATCTATAGTTCTTGCAATGGGAGAAGTGCTTGGCTTTGGGTTCAATCTTGCGGTGTCCTTTCCCAGTGACAGTAGGGGCAGCAAGGCACGTATTGTATTGTTACCATCGAGGATAAAAAGATGGGGTTTACAACATATTGCTTGAGTTTATCCCTCTACATCATGTCATCTTGCTTACGGCGTTACTCTGTTCGTATGAACTCAATACACTAGATGCATGCTGGATAGCGGTCGATGTGTGGAGTAATAGTAGTAGATGCAGGCAGGAGTCGGTCTACTTGTTTCGGACGTGATGCCTATATACAATGATCTTGCCTAGATAGTCTCATAATTATTCGCTTTTCTATCAATTGCTCGACAGTAATTTTGTTTACCCGCTGTAGAATATCGCTATCATGAGAGAAGCCACTAGAGAAAACTATGGTGTCGGTGTACTAAGTACCCCAACTTGTGCACGGGCAGTAGCAGCTTCCCGTGGCAGGGCTTACCACGTGCTCGCCAAGAACCTTTCTGGTCCCTATGAAGCCATTCAAGAACAAAGTATACAAGTTAGAAGATCAAGGCCCCGGCAAGAGGAGCTTGCCGGGAAGGCCGCACCAGGCTCAAGGTTATCATTTTAGCACAAGACCCTGGCAAGAGGAGCTTGCCAGGAAGGCCAAGGAACACATACCTCTAGAGGTGCCTCGGCGCATCATGCGCCCCGGCAGGACCCGGAGAGCGACAAGCTTCCGGGCCCGGCAAGATCACGACCCCGGCAAGGTACTTGCCGGGGAAACCTACTCTGTGTGCCGCGCTCCAGCTCGTCTGCCCACGCGTCGCCCTGGGGCCCTTCCAGGGACGCGTGGCGGACGGCTGTGCAGCCTGGGGCACACGGTGGCAAGCCACGGTGACGAGGCTACCGCCGTGGCGAACGGAGAAGCATGGACGGACGCTTTTGGGGGCGACGGCGACGGGCATTTAAGGCCCTTGTCCCCCACTGTCAAAGTTAGGTGAAGGTCACTGTTCATACACTGTTCACGCACTGTTGCAACCACCACCAAAATTACACTTTTACCCTCCTCTACGTTGACACCTGTCGGTGACCCCTTTGAGCTATAAAAGGAGGCCCATGCACAACGTAGAAAGGGTTCGAAACCTAGACAACTCTCTCACTCGGTGTAGATAGTACTGTAGCTCTTCAAGCTCCCGAGCTCAAGAACTCAATACAACCTAAGCAGGAGTAGGGTTTTACGCGTCCGTGTGGCCCGAACCTGGGTAAACTGCCCGCATGCGCTCCTCGATCTGCTCTCCGTGCTCCCTCCGCTCCCTTACCGCAATGTAGAAGGGGCTCCGGTCCCATAGGTGCTCGTGGGAGGACAGTTTCCCCCGACATCTTTGGCGCGCCAGGTAGGGGCGTCGAGGTTGTGCGAACCTGATCCGGCGCTCACGCGGGCGCAACCTTCAGCAACTTCACCAGCTTCATCAACTTCATCGACAGCATCAACATGCCTCCGAAGAAGAAGGCTTCGGAGGTCGGAGGCCCGTCTGCGTCGATCCCACCACCACCAGAACCAACGGTTGGTGGAGGAGACGTCGGCGGAAGGGTGGTCGCCGGCGAGGAAACTCACGGCGCCACCAAGTCCAAGGACAAGACCGATGACCGGGCGAACTCCAAAGCCTCGGCGTCCGTGCACGCACCACGTCCCTCTCAGGAGGCACAAGACCAGCAGCGGCGTAGTACGGGAGGTACCATACGCTTGCTGGGGCGTGGCCAAGCCGGAGGATCGCGGGATGCTCAAGGCCAGCGTGCTGGTACGAGCAAGGCGCGGTCGCCGGGGCGAGAAACTGCTCCTTCTAACCCTGTTAGAAGTCCGAGCATATCTCGCTCCTCGCACCGCTCGCCGCCGCTCCCCTCCTCTCTAGCAGAAGCTCTAGCAAGAGCACAGCTGCTCCTCGACTTCCCTCCAGCGGCAGACAAGGCCGAAGACTGGAGGGCGACGATCCAGAGCCTCATCGCCTTCGCCTACAACGACGCGCCGCAACAGCCGGCAACCTCACGGCCGCGGCAAGTCGATCAAACGAAGGCCGATGTCGACAAGACCGCCGGGGGTGCAACTACCGTGCACTCCCCGCCGCGGAAGCAGAAGACGCCACCCCGCCGGATCAACGTCGACGACGACTCCACGGCGTCGTCGGATCCGCGGGCTCGTCGTGACCAGCTCCAGGTCCTCGACGACAGGCGGCAAGAGGACGCTCGAACCCGCATCGAGCGTCGACGAGAAGCCCGAAGACAATCAGACCAGCGCGCTGGGACCGCTGTCGACGCGCGCGCGCCCGGTGAACCAGGCGACTTGCCGTACGCGGCGGGTTGCCCTGCGTTCACCCGTGAGCTGCGGCAAGCCCAGTGGCCCAGCATGAAGAATTTCAAGCCCGACGTACCCGAGAAGTACAACGGCAAGACACACCCCTCGGAGTTCCTCAGCATCTACACCATCGCGGTGCAGGCTGCCGGGGGGCGCGACGAGAAGATCCTAGCCAACTACTTCCCGCTAGTGCTTAAGCCAAACGTCCGGTCTTGGCTTATGCACTTGCCGGAGAGCTCCATTTCTTCGTGGGCGGATTTGTGCCACCAGTTTGTTGGCGCCTTCACGGGCGGCCACAAACCCCACGGCCAGGAAAGCGATCTCCACATCCTCGCCCAGAAGGAGGGAGAGTCCGTGCGCAAATATATCCAGAGATTCAGCCGCGTCCAGCACAACATTCCCGACGTCCACCCTACCGCGGTTATCAGCGCGTTTCATCAGAACGTGCGTAACCGCCGGATGAGGGAGGAGATGGCCATGACCAAGATCCGGGATGTCAGCGAGCTCTACGCTCTGGCTGACAAGTGCGCGCACGCTGAAGAGGGGAGGAGACTCCCCGGAGAGGATACTGGCGCAGGAGGAAGCGACAGCGAGGATACCGCCCCGGCAAGGAAAAGCCGGCGGCGGAATAACAGAAAGAAGAAGAGCAAGGAGGTGCTGGTTGTCGAGCAGTCCGGCAAGGAGGCTCCCGCCAAGAAGGCGCAGGCTGGCGGCTCCGGCAAGGAGCCTGCCCCTGTGGCGGCAGCCGACAAGCAGGACGGCTCCGACAAGCAGTACTGCAAGATCCACCGCACCAAGGGCCACGATCTCCAAAACTGCAAAAGAGTCGAGTACCTCGTAGAGTAGCAGAAGGCTGAATACGAGCGTCGCGACAAGGAGAAGGCCCAAGGCGGCGGAGGAGAGCCCAGCAAGAAGCGGCCGTTCAACGGCCGGGGAGGACGCCGCGGCAAGGCCAAGCAGCGGCAAGGTGATAGACCTCCCCGGGGTCGCGACAAGGATGAGGATGAAGACGACGACGACGACATGGAAGAAGGAGAAAACAGCGAGCAGGAGTTCCAGAAGGCCACAGAGGTCCTGTGTGTCGACGGAGGTGCCTCTCTGCACACTTCCCACCGCCAGCTCAAGCAGTGGGTGCGAGAAGTGAATGCAGCTGAGCCACCCGTCGAGTCACGCAGGCTGCTGAAGTGGTCCGGCACGCCCATCATCTTCGACCTTGAGGATCACCCTGACCGCACAACCGCGGTCGGGTGCTTGCCGATGTTGGTCTCACCAACTATCCGCAACCTCAAGGTCACCAAGATGTTGGTTGACGGCGGGGCCGGCCTGAACTTGATCTCCTCAGCTGTGATCAAGAAGCTACAGATCCCCGACAGCGAGCTCGAGGAAACCGGGTCGTTCCAAGGGATCAACCCGGGAAGGAGCAAACCGAAGGGGAAGATTACGCTGCCCGTGACCTTTGGCGGGGAGCTCAACTTCAGGACGGAGAGGATCACATTTGACGTTGCTGATATCCCATTGCCATACAATGGGATACTTGGCCGTCCTGCCCTCGCCAAGTTCATGGCAGCCTCCCACTACGCGTACAACGTACTCAAGATGTCGGGGCCGATAAGCGTCATCTCTGTCCCTGGCGACAAGAAGGACGCGCTTATCTGCGCTGACAAAATCTACCGGGATGCAGCAGCCGCAGCAGAAAGCAACACACTTGCCGCTGAAGCTCCCGGGGGGAAGAACAAGACCAAGTCCGGCAAGAGCTCTGGGGCCCACTCCGGCAAACGCACCTCTTCGGAGTGCTGCGCTGCCGTCGAGGACGCACCATCGAGCTCCACCGGCAAGTGCTAGAAAGGGATGGCAGCTCCACCGGCAACCAAGAAGGTGTCCGCCAAGGAGGACGGCACTGGTGGTACCTTCACCATCAGTGCTACACTCGACCACAAATAGGAAAGCGCGCTCGTTGCCTTCCTGCGGGCGAATGTCGATGTGTTTGCATGGCAACCATCCGACATCCCCGGCGTTCCCAGGAAGGTAATTGAGCACAAGCTTGCTGTTTGCCCTCATGCGCGGCCCGTCAAGCAGAAGGTCAGGAAGCAAGCTGTGGAGCGCCAAGAATTCATCGCCGAAGAGATAAAGAAGTTGGAAGCAGCAGGCCTGGTTAGAGGCGTGATCCATCCTACGTGGTTAGCAAATCCAGTCGTCGTGCGCAAGGCCAATGGGAAGTGGAGACTTTGTATAGACTTCACTGATGTGAATAAAGCGTGTCCCAAGGATCCATTTCCCTTGCCGCGTATTGACCAGATTGTTGACTCCACGGCTGGATGTGAGTTGCTTTCCTTCCTTGATGCATACTCAGGTTACCACCAGATATTCATGGCCAAGGAAGATGAAGAGAAGACTGCATTCATTACTCCATGCGGCACATATTGCTTCATACGCATGCCCTTTGGATTGAAGAATGCAGGCTCGACATTCGCGAGGGTGGTGCACACTGCTTTTGAGCCACAGATCCACATAAATATAGAAGCCTACATGGATGATATAGTGATCAAGAGTAAGAGCAAAGATACCCTGATACAGGACTTAGAGGAAACCTTTGAGAATCTGCGCAAGATCCAACTTAAGCTGAACCCCGAGAAGTGCGTCTTCGGAGTCCCCTCCGGCAAGCTTCTCGGGTTCTTTGTGTCCCAGAGGGGGATTGAAGCCAATCCCGACAAGATAAAAGCCATCGAGCAGATTGAAGCCCCGAAGCGCGTCAAGGACGTAAGAAGACTTGCTGGTTGTGTGGCTGCCCTCAGCAGGTTCATTTCAAAGTCTGCAGAGCGCGCCCTGCCTTTCTTCAATATTTTGAAAAAGGCGGGCCCTATGAAATGGACTCCGGAAGCGGAGGCAGCGCTGCAAGATTTGAAAGGATACCTGTCCTCCACTCCGATACTTGTCGCGCCTAGGCCACAAGAGAAGTTGCTGCTGTACCTAGCGGCAACCAATCAAGTGGTTAGTGCTGCGTTAGTAGCGGAGAGGGAGGCGGATGAGGAACCCACATCCCCGTAAAGCGAATCCAGCGACAAGCAGGGGGCCTCCCCGACAAGCTCTGGCCCCGACAAGGACAAGTCTCCGCAGGAGCAAGGAGAAGTGCGAAAGAAGATGGTGCAGCACCCAGTGTATTTTGTAAGCTCCCTCTTGCAGGGGGCTAGATCAAGATACTCCGGGGTGCAGAAGCTGCTTTTCGGCCTCCTCATGGCCTCAAGGAAGCTGCGCCATTACGTCCAAGCGCACGAGATAACAGTGGTCACTCGCTTTCCGTTGAAGAGGATATTGCAAAATCCAGAAGCAACAGGCAGGATCGTCGAGTGGGCGCTGGAGCTGTCAAGCTTCGGTCTCAAGTTTGAGAGTACTTCAACCATACAGAGCAGAGCTTTGGCAGAATTCATAGCAGAATGGACCCCAACACCAGATGAAGAAGTCCCAGAGACAAACGTCCCCGTCCAAGAAGCAAGCAGAGAGTGGGTAATGTACTTCGATGGTGCTTTCTCGCTGCAAGGCGCCAGTGCCGGCGTGGTACTCATAGCGCCCACCGGAGAGCACCTCAAGTATGTTGTCCAGATGCACTTTCCCAAGGAACAAGCGACAAACAATACTACTGAGTATGAAGGTTTGCTTGCCGGCCTCAGAATTGCGGCCGAACTTGGGATCAAGAAGTTGATTGTGCGGGGAGATTCACAGTTGGTGGTCCGACAAGTGAATAAGAGTTACCAGAGCCCTTTGATGGAAGCTTATGTTGATGAAGTGAGGAAGCTTGAAGAACACTTTGAAGGTCTGCAAATGGAGCACGTCCCAAGAGCTCAGAATGATATTGCAGATGGCCTCTCAAAGTGTGCTGCCATGAAGTTACCTGTGGAACCAGGGACCTTTGTGCTCAAGTTAACTCAGCCATCCGTTACACCATCAGTTGGGCAAAACAAGAAAAGGAAGTTGGTCTCCGGCGACTACTTGCCGGCGGATCTTCCCGAAGCCGCCGCCAAGGTCCCCAAGGTCAACAGACAAGATGCTGAGGAACAGTTTGCTCCTATAGATCCAAGGGTCTGTTCAGTTGAAGCAAGCGTTCCCGACAAGCCTTGCCCCGGCAGGCTTGCCGGGGGACCATCAGCTCCGGCAGAGCCGCAGGTTCTTGCCGTAGAAGCTGAGGTTCCCGCAGCAGCCCTCATGCCTTTAGTCCTTGTTGTTGAGCCTCAGGCTCCAGCATGGGCACAGTAAATCGTCCGTTTTCTGCAAACTGGAGAACTTCCCGACGAGCCAGAAGAGATAGAGAAAATAACCAGGCAGTCAAGTATGTACCAGTTCCTTGGCAATGAACTGTACAGAAGAAGACTCAATGGTGTCAGGTTGAAGTGCATTTCCAGGGAAGATGGACAGAAGCTGTTGGCAGAGATACATGGAGGCATATGTGGACACCACATTGGCGCAAGGGCACTTGCCGGGAAGGCGTTCCGGCAAGGGTTCTTCTGGCCAGAAGCCCTCCAAGATGCAACTGCACAAGTAACCAAGTGTGAAGCGTGCCAGTTCCATGCCAAGAAAATTCACCAGCCAGCTCAAGCTCTCCAGACGATCCCTTTGTCCTAGCCCTTCTCGGTCTGGGGGCTCGACATCCTCGGCCCCTTTCCCTGCGCAGTCGGGGGCTTTGAGTACTTGTACGTAGCAATCGACAAGTTCACAAAGTGGCCAGAAGTGGAACCAGTGAGAAAGGTGACAGCACAGTCAGCAGTCAGGTTCTTCAGATCAGTTGTCTGCCGTTTCGGGATCCCTAACAGGATCATCACCGACAACGGCACACAGTTTACAAATCGCACCTTCATGCAGTACGTCCAAGACCTTGGCACCAAGGTCTGATTCGCTTCTGTTGCTCACCCGAGGAGCAATGGTCAAGCGGAGAGGGCCAATGCTGAAGTGCTGCGCGGACTCAAGACAAGGACCTTCGACAGGCTGCACAAGTGCGGAAGAAACTGGATAGAGGAGTTGCCGGCGGCTCTTTGGTCGATCAGGACGACACCAAATCGAGCCACCGGACAGACACCCTTTGCTCTTGTCTATGGGGCAGAGGCAGTTCTCCCCACGGAACTCGTATACGGATCTCCTCGAGTGCTCGCTTATGATGAGCTCGAGCAAGAGCAACTGCGACAAGATGATGCATTGCTCCTTGAGGAGGAACGTCTCCAGGCTGCTGTACGAGCTGCTCGATACTAGCAAGCCTTGCGTCGCTATCATAGCCGCAAGGTTAGGGCCAGGAGTCTCGAGGAAGGCGACCTTGTTCTTCGGCGTGTTCAGTCCGCCAAGAATTCCAACAAGTTGACGCCGAAGTGGGAAGGCCCTTATCGGGTGAGACAAGTCACAAGGCCCGGCGCTGTCCGCCTTGAGACCGAAGAAGGCTTACCGGTGAGCAACTCCTGGAACATAGAGCATCTTCGCAAGTTTCATCCGTAAGGCGCGGTTGCCGTGATCCGCTCCGGCAACCACCTTTTGTACAAGTCTTGCCGCTGTTGCATGTAAACCTTTGTACAAAGCCGGGCGCAGATCCCGTGCATCAGTAAAGCTTTTGTGCTTCGCACTACTTGTCATTTCCATGCTTTTCTTTGTTATTTGCATGCATCATCTGACACCTTGTGCAACGCACATCCCCGGTAAGCACTACCAGGCCATAAGACCCTATACTTGTTGTTCCTCCTCTTTTTCTTTCCCTCTTAAGCAGAAAGAGTATTCCTCGCGCACAAGTTTGCCGGGGGGAAGGAGATGGAGACATGAACCAAGTGTTGTTCAAGAAAGAGAAGCCTTGTCGGGGAGCAAACAATCTATGAAAGCTAAGTTACCAGAATTTGGGCAGTTCAAATTTTTAAAAACTTTAGTTATCTTCCTTGAACAACCACACTTTGTATGGAAAACCTGTGCGCGGAGGAACCTACCCGTGGCTAGCCGCACCCTTACTTTGCTTCGAGCACGCTCAACGACTTAAGTGAGCTGCGACAAGTGTCGCGCCCTTACTTCGTTTTCGAGTTCGCTCGGCAATCTAAGTGTGCTGCGACTAGCTGCGGCAAGGTTTCTTGCCGGCGAAGGCCTTTGCCAGCAGGCTGCTAAGAGTCCAGCACTCAGCGCTCGCGGCAAGGGTCCTTTTGCCGGCAAGTTCCCTGAAAGCGTAGGGTGGAATGCATACAAAGTGAAGGGACCAAAGCAAGGGAGATAACACTGCATTGATAGCTCAAAATATGATTGTATATTACAAAGATAACTTGCCGCAATACTAATAGATTCTTGTCCATAACATGCCTTGCAGCGGCAAAGGAAGCAGAAAGAAAGGGATCTAATCTAGGCGGTCGCCTTCACGCCTCGTGATCTTGCCCACCTTGGCGACGATGTGGGCAACCTGCGCCTTCAACGCCTCCTTATCAGCTTCGGGCGGCAAGGTGCGGAGGACGTTGACGAGGTTGATGCCCGGGTTGCGGTAGACGATCTTCGACAAGACCCGCTCCATGGTGCCCATGCAGAGCCGACGCGCCTCGTCGGCCAGCTGCACGGGGATCTTCTCCCGCAGCTGCGCAAGCGCCGGCGCAATCCCCCTGAAGAACAGACTCAGCTTGGCACTGTGGGGGAGACTCTCGTCCGGGGAGTACACGAGATGCTCCGCCTTCAGCGCCATCATCTCCATGTCAATTTTGGCAGCGGAGGTGACCAGCTCATCAGTCCACTGCTCCACTGTCCGGCTGAAGTTGTTCGCCGAGACGGCGGCGCTATCCACCAAGGCCCTTTCCTTGCGGAGTTCGTCCTTCAGCTTCGTCTCGCGGTCCCGGGCGGCGTCGAGCGATTCAGTCAGGGTGGAGACCTTCAATTCTAAGTCAGCGATGGAGTTCTTGGCGTCAGAGAGCTCTGTGCCCTTCTCGGAGAGACGTACCTGCAGCTCAGAGTTGGTGTGGGCATCTTTCTCCCACTCCACATTGAGCGCAGTGACCCTGTCTTCGCTCGCCTTCAGGAACAACTCCAGCTGCGCCACCCTGGCCGCCAGATCCTTCTTAGCAGTCTCCGCGGCAGCAGCCGCGTCCTTCGCCTCCTTCAGGGCCCCGCCGATAGCTTGCTCCCGGGCGGCGAGGTCGTCCTCGTGGGCGTCGAGGTCGACCTTCCGCTGGTTGAGTGCCCCTTCCCGCCGAGACAGCTCCTCGGCGGCCAATCGTTGCTGCTCCTCGGCCTCAGCTTTTTCAAGGAGGAATGCTTGCTGCTCCCCGGCAAGCCCTTCGCGCTCCTCCGCCAAGTTGCGGAGGGCCGCCTAGTTGGCGGCGCGGAGCTCCGCGGCGCGCTTCTCCAGATCAGCTCCAGCCTTGGCGGCCAGAGCCTCCCGAGACTCCAACTTCGCTTGCCTGGCCCGATATAAGGCCAGGAGCCGGCGAAGGAGTTTCTCCTCTTCGGGCTCGTCGCTGCTGCCGGGTGCTTCAACGACCTTCAATCCGGCGGAGGCGAGGACCTCTCCGTCAAAGGTCTCTCCCTCCGCGGGTGCTCGAGACGAGGACGCCCACGGGACTTGTATGAAAACACCGTTGGCGGCCTCCAGATAGACGCCCTGCCCAGCCGCGGAGGCGGAAGGGTCGGCGGCCGGTGCAGCGTCCGGCGCTCCTGCGGCCTCCGGGCCAGCAGTGCGGTCGCCGGTCCCTTCCCCAGCCGCGACGTCTGCGGTCGGGGCGGTCTCTTCAGCGGCAGGCTCGTCGGCTCCAGCCATTCCCTCGGTGGCAGTGGCGCTGCCGCCGTCGCCGCGCACCTCCTCCTCGGCAGTGGCGCTGCCGTCGTCGCCGTGGGAGTCGCACGCGGGCATCATCGCGCGTAGGGAATCGCGGGCGGTGCTGTTGCACAGCGGCACCACTCCCCGGGAAGGTCTGAACCACTCCGGGTGGGCTGGGTCATGCTTGAAGAGCTCCCGGACCAACCCCTTCAACTCCAAGGCAGTGAAGTTGTAGTTCAATCCAGGGCGCAGCCTCATGATGTCTGCCGCATTGCCGAATTCCCAGGCGGACCTTTTCCTTTCTTGTAAAGGGGCGATGCGGCGGTGGAGGAAATCTGCTCCAACTTCTCCAATAGTCAAATTGGCGACCCGGAGACGAATGATCCTAATGAGGGCGATCTGAAGCTTGCTGTCCTCCGGGGCCAATTCACTCCAATCCCTGCCGCGCACTATGGCAGTCTGGCGCGGCGAGGTAAAGGGCTCAGGCTTATCTTCCAGCACCCAGCACCAATCGGCTCTCCACTCCTCCCACTTGCCGCGAAGCTCTCCCTTCAGGTACGAGTCCTTCTTGTTCAGCCTGAAGATCCAGGAGATACCGCCGGAGAGGGGAGCACCAGACTCTACTCTAGGCATAAAGAAGTGGCGGAAAAGGGCTACATTTGGATGAACCCCAACATAGTTTTCGCACAGATGTGCGAAAACGGCCATCGTAAGGATGGCGTTGGGGGTGAAATCTAGGAGGTGGAGGCCATATGTATTCATGACATCACAAAAGAACTCTGAGAACGGAGGGCACAGACCACAATGGAAGAACGCGGCAAAGAAAAAATACCCGCCGGGGAACATGTCAGCGGCGACGGCGGGGAAGACTCTGGTGCGGGGGTGAGCTTTGGTCTCCCTCGCCCAGAACAGATAGTATTTGTCCCGCAGCTCTCTCGCGCCAAGCCTCGGCGCGAAGACCACGCACTTCTTCCGCAGGGCTGCCAGCTTCGCCGCCTGCTCGGATTTCTCCTTCTTGGCCTTGTCTGCTTTCGCCTTGTCGCTCTTCGGAGCCATGGCGGGGGAGGCAAGGAAAGAGGCGAGAAGCTCGACGGTGCCGCGGATGCGGGAGACGGCGGAGGAAGGAAGGGGCTCGGCTCTCTGTCGACCTTTGGGAGGCGGAGGGCGACGGGGGTTTCTGGAGAATCAAGGCGCAATGAAGATGATGGAGGGAACTGCCCCTGCTTCCTCTGCTTTTAAGGGGGAAGTGGGGGACGTTCCGCATTTCCCATTAAAGAACAGGCCACGATCTCTCCCACGACACCGCAATCGACGCGTGCTGTTAGGGAGGGATGCGGCGGATACGGAAGGGGGTACGGCTTGCCGTGGGCCACGCGTGCCCGTGCACTGTCTTGGGCCTGGCCCAACAGCGCTCGGCACCATGTGTGGCCCAGGCCCGGGGGCTCCTGTCGGTGTACTAAGTACCCCAACTTGTGCACGGGCAGTAGCAGCTTCCCGTGGCAGGGCTTACCACGTGCTCGCCAAGAACCTTTCTGGTCCCTATGAAGCCATTCAAGAACAAAGTATACAAGTTAGAAGATCAAGGCCCCGGCAAGAGGAGCTTGCCGGGAAGGCCGCACCAGGCTCAAGGTTATCATTTTAGCACAAGACCCTGGCAAGAGGAGCTTGCCAGGAAGGCCAAGGAACACATACCTCTAGAGGTGCCTCGGCGCATCATGCGCCCCGGCAGGACCCGGAGAGTGACAAGCTTCCGGGCCCGGCAAGATCACGACCCCGGCAAGGTACTTGCCGGGGAAACCTACTCTGTGTGCCCGCGCTCCAGCTCGTCTGCCCACGCGTCGCCCTGGGGCCCTTCCAGGGACGCGTGGCGGACGGCTGTGCAGCCTGGGGCACACGGTGGCAAGCCACGGTGACGAGGCTACCGCCGTGGTGAACGGAGAAGCATGGACGGACGCTTTTGGGGGCGACGGCGACGGGCATTTAAGGCCCTTGTCCCCCACTGTCAAAGTTAGGTGAAGGTCACTGTTCATACACTGTTCACGCACTGTTGCAACCACCACCAAAATTACACTTTTACCCTCCTCTACGTTGACACCTGTCGGTGACCCCTTTGAGCTATAAAAGGAGGCCCATGCACAACGTAGAAAGGGTTCGAAACCTAGACAACTCTCTCGCTCGGTGTAGCTAGTACTGTAGCTCTTCAAGCTCCCGAGCTCAAGAACTCAATACAACCTAAGCAGGAGTAGGGTTTTACGCGTCCGCGCGGCCCGAACCTGGGTAAACTGCCCGCGTGCGCTCCTCGATCTGCTCTCCGTGCTCCCTCCGCTCCCTTACTGCAACGTAGAAGGGGCTCCGGTCCCATAGGTGCTCGTGGGAGGACAGTTTCCCCCGACATATGGCCCCCGGGTCTATTCTCAACATATCAATCTACATCTACTTACTTTTACCGCTTTTATTAGCTGTTTTATTAAACTAAAAATACCAAAAAATATAAAATATCATCTCTATCAGATCTCACTTTCGTAAGTGACCATAAAGGGATTGATAACCCCTTATCGCGTTGGCTGCGAAGTTCTTATTTGTTTGTGCAGGTGCGAGGGACTCGCGCGTGGTCTCCTACTGGATTGATACCTTGGTTCTCAAAAACTGAGGGAAATACTTACGCTACTGTGCTGCATCTCCCATTCCTCTTCGAGGGAATACAACGCAAGCTCAAGAGGTAGCAGCTGTTGGCCCCAGTTGTTCCGCGGCTCAGCAGGCGGACCAAGCGCGAAGGCCGGCAGGTTGATGTAGTCGCTCGTCGGGTGGAGGTTGCGGACGTAGAAGTAGGACTTCTGCCACAGCTTCGTCAACTCCTATAGTGAGATGGCCGAGAAGCGGATCCCGGAGCTGATGCGCCGCACGGCGACGCAGGCGCCGCACTGGGCCGGCTCTCCCTTGGCCCGGGTCCCTAGCTTGAGGTAGAAGAATCTGCCCCACAATGCGATGGTGGGCAGAACGCCAAGGTAGCCCTCGCAGAAGGTTACGAAGGCGGAGAACAGCACCACCATGTTGGGGGTGAGGTGATGAGGTTGAAGATAATAAAAGTTGAAGAAGGCGCGGAGGAAGCTGCTCATCGGCAGGCCGAAGCCGGCGAGGAAGTGGCTCCGGAAGATGACGTACTCGCCGTCCCTCGGCACCGAGGTGATTTCCTCCTCATCGGGAACGCGCGTTCCCACGCACGCTTCAACAGTAAGCCTCCGCGTCGCGCGGAGGAACTCGATATGCTCCTCGTGGACGTTGGAGCCGTCCCACTGGCCTTGTGCCATAGTCTGCGGTGGCTCGGCGGCAACAAGGTGAAGTGGAGCGGCGGCGCGGCGAAGTTGGATGGCGAGCCTGCGGCGAAGCAGTGGAGCGGCTAGGCTCAGCGGCGCGGTAGCAGCGAGGAGATGAGAGCAAGAGAGAGAGGAAGAAGAAAAAGGAAAGGGAGGGGGCGCATGCGTTTGGCCACCCTCTTCCCCCTATTTATGCAGCGGAGCAGCGGAGCCGAGGCGACGCATTGTGGGGGCATGGGATTAACTACGCCCATGCCCCGCACGACCCCGCGAATCCCGCGCATTCACTCCGCCCCGGAAGTGCAACCGACCACCTCGGCCGCAACGGATCCACGCGCGTGCCGAGGCCCTGTAGTCGCGCGCGTGGGCTTGCTGGCCGGCCTGGTCTGCTGGCGATGCGTGGCAGGCGGGCAACGGGCGGCAACTGCGCCACCCGGCGATGCGCCACGTGGCGCCCGCCTCGACAATTTGAATTCACCAGCCGGCCGGCGGCACCTCGGCCGAATCCTGGCACATGGCTCTCATCAGCCGGACGAGCAAAGACGATGGATCTCCCAGAGGAGGAAGTTGTTGAGGCACCCCGACTTCGAGCCGTGACACCTCACCAGCTTCGGGGACTACTGTAGGGATTACGTGCCCCGGGTAGCCTTATCCGCACCCAAGGACGTTTCAAGACATCGGGGCTGGCCGAGCCCCTTAGACCAACTGGGCGTACGGCCGGCTCCGTAGCCGCTTTCTAGGAGGCAGCGTGCCCCTAGAAGGCGGCCCCCGAAACAGGCCGGCTCCTAGCTGCCGGCCACTCCCCCCTCAGAGTCTGCACCCTCCGATCGTGACCAAGACAGAGCATGGCAACAGTGTCACGTGCTCCCCCCGGGATTCAGGGGAGCGTGGCTACAGTGCATCTCAACCAGGCGGACACCCTCCAGCACGGCGTGGTACTGTAGCCATGCGAGGCGTGACGCAGCCCTCGCCAACAAGGACATCGCTACAGTGAAAGGCAATCGACGTGGCCCGCAGGCGGCCGGCCCTACCTGTCGGCCGGATTCTCGGTAGCCAGCGGGGTCCACCAAAGGCGGGCCCCAGCAGCCGACGGAGAACCCGGCGACCGAAGACACTGACACCCGGGTCCTACCACCCGGACGTATTACCATTGTACCCCTGGGAGGTTGGCCTATAAAACACCCAGGGCTCACCCATGCAAAGGGTTCAGCATCCACTCCCACACACCATAGCTAGGAGCAAGAGAGCTAAGCCTTGCCCTTCTTCCTCCTCTAGCAACACAGCTCAAGGAGCAAGCATGTACACTTGTGATCATAGTCATCATGCAGAGATCCCGCAAAGCAGGACTAGGGGTGTTATCTCCTCGGAGAGCCCCGAACCTGGGTAAGTCTCGTGTCCATTTCCGTGTACGACCGAGCTCGTGCTCACTCCCGCTTCCAGGGTCCGACGAGGTCCTCTTGGCTCCACCCATGATAAGCTACCCCGTGGAATCTGACATGAGAATACCACGATAATGGGACATTAGCTTTCCCTACCAGCTGATGTGTTTTTTTGGAACCTGCCTTCCAATGATCTTCCACTTTTTATTGGTAAGTTTACGATGATGAATGGCATCCCAAGATAACTAGACGGAAGTGGGACCACCTCACAGCCGAATAGTTGCTTGTACAAACTCTCCACTTCTTTGGCGTGTGCAACAAATAATCTCTTAACGATGACGGTGCCATCTGTGTACTAAAGAATTGGCACACCACCATGCACAAAATGTAGAATTAGGCCACCAGCATATCCATCCTCCTTAGCCCTTACAATGAGGACGAGTTTGATAATGATGTTTGATGTCATCATTAAGTGCCTCAACACTGCCACCTTGGGCAAAGCTCTCCACCGGCTAACGCGAACATAGCTAATCCCTTCATTTTGAAGAGCTTGGTGCGAGAAAGGTCATTTCACTCTATCACATGCTTTCTCAAAGTCCACATTGTTGATAACTCTCTGTCAAGTTTCTTAGAGTGAAGCTCATGAATAGTTTTATGTAAGACCACCACTTCCTCTAGAACGCGTCGTCCTGGAATGAAAGTTGTTCCTGTCTAAATTACATTTCTGGTATATGCTACACCTAATACTCCTACAACAACTCATTCCCTCTAAGGAATCAACATGAAGTATTTATTCATCCATGTGGCAGTGTCCCCTCTATCTGCATGTCTGAAAGGAAGAAAGCATGTGAATTTGTCATAGAAGTACGAGTTCGCAAGCCTGATTTCCTAGTGCGATATGGAAAACTCCCTACCAAGAAGAGTAGCTCTTTGCACTTCCACAGCTTCCCGGTTCATAAATCAGCAATATCATTGGCACCACAGCCTAATTATACCAAGTAGGACATGTAGGCTCTAGTCAGATAGATAGTAGTATAGCTTTTTTGTACCATCCAATATATGCTTCTCCATTTGCCTTCATAATTGGCGTGCATGCATGCTGTTTGATACGTGTACGTGAAGTTATAGCGGTACAACTAGACTATCACCCTCCTAATGGCGTGTCCGCACAAGTGCAATTGCCGCACATGTGTTAGCTGTCAACTATATATACAGGGCCGGTCCTGAGATTTCGAGGGCCCGGGGCGAAACTAGAACTTGGGGCCCTTATATATTACCTTTGAAAATTTTCATATGCAATATCCTGTATCAATAATAATCTTATTCAATAATTTTTCTCAATGTGTAAAGTTGTCAAACCTAACCTGTCTTGGGACATCTAAAAAACCTCATGTCGTTTTCATCAATATATAGCTGAAAAACAATCACGCAAGGAAGCAATACCTCGGCCATTGTGACCATATCCAGTGCTTACTTATACATGTCCTTGTTGATAAGAATATTTGCTCTCTGATAAAGGATTAGAACCATCTTCTAAGACCTATAGTTTGCTGGAATTTTATCTACTTTGGCCCAGCCCAGTATTAATTTCAGAAATTCCTAATAAATCCTAGAGACCCATTTAGCCCATTCGTGCAAGGCAAGGAGCACTACTAAAGTTTAGTCCCACATTGCTAGTTTACACGAAGTTGGACCTCCTTATAAGGGAGGCTCTTTCTCCACTTGTACGAGCATGAGAACCAGAGGGACATCCACGCGCGCTCCTCCTCCGCCGCCCGCCGCGCCGCGCCGCGCCCCGGGAATGAGCCGAGCCGATGTCTTATTTTTGCCACGCACGACGGGTATACGAAAGGTCACGCGGAAGCTGAAAACGCTTTTCTGTAAGTAGACACTGAATCCGAACGGCACGCCCCTTCGGCTGCAGCCTGTTCGGTTCGTCTCCCTCACTCCCTTCAGCTCCCGTGGCTGGCTTCTCACCTCCTTCTCTTGCGCCTATATAAGGGAGGTCGCTCCTCCCCAGAGAGGCGTACCAGAATCCCTCCTTCCTCTCGTCACCGGTTTCATCTCCGAGTTGCTGCTGTCTTCCTCATCCCGGCTTGCGGCGTGCACCGCAGGTCGGGACAGTAGGCCTCCGAAACCGTACCTTTTGAGTCATATACGGAAGAAGGGTGATAAGGTTTTTGGGGAGCGCTCGGCGCGACTACTGGCTGTTTCATCACGGACGATCCGGTCGATGACGACTTCTTCCCCGACGTCGACAACCTCTTCGACGACATGGTCGGCGAGGACAACTCGCCCAAGACCGGGGCTTCGGCTGCTGCTTTGTATGTCTCCATGATCTCTCTAGTTTTTCCTGTTCCATTCTCTGGCCCGTATGTGTTCATGCTTTTTCTGTTAGAAACACTGTCACTGCTCTTTGTTCTAGTGTTTGCTCTAAATTTGTTAGGTCCTACTTCATATATGCAACTAGTTCTATATATGAAGATGATGTTTACCTTCTCCTTGTTAAATCGCATGACTTGTTTTATCATTGCCATAATACTCATGCTTTATCTAGTATTTCTGTTAATAAAATAATATGGTAAATTGCTCATATTTCCAACATAGTTAACAAGGATAATGGATTAAATGGCATAGTTACATGAGAAACCAGTTGAAAAAATATTCAATATATCATTGATATCATTTGCTGATCCAAAAACAAAATTTTCTATCCACTTGATCTTGGAGATCTAGGTTGAAATCTTCTTCCCAACCATCTAAATGCCTTGGAGATAATCCTAATTTACCAATGCCAAGCGTAAAGAAATGTATTGTATACTACTACATCCATCCGGGTTTATTGGCCCGCTTCGTATTTTGTGCCCAACTTTGATCGTAGATTTGACTAATAAATTATAAGTTACGTGTCACAAAACTTATATTGTTGGTTTCATATTTGAAAGATGTTTTCAATGATACTATTTTTAGGGTATATAACTTATTTTTAAAAGTTAAACCAAAAATCAAAGTTTGACCCAAATTACAAAGAGGACTAATAAACCAAGACAGAGGTAGTAACAAACAGTGGGAGAAGATGTTTTCGTCGACTACGAGGCGCCTATGATGACTTCATAAAATCTCAAGATGATATACCGGCTTAGTCTCTCGGATGTGCTCATAGGGGTAGGGTGTGCGTGTGTACGTTCATAGGGTGAGTGTATTGATGTCTACTACACGCTTCTATTCTTGTAGACTATGTTGGGCCTCCAGGCGCAGAGGTTTGTAGGACAGCAGCAATTTCCCTCAAGTGGATGACCTAAGGTTTATCGAACTCAGGGAAGTAGAGGTCGAAGATGGTCTCTCTCAAGCAACCCTGCAACTAAGATACAAGAGGTCTCTTGTGTCCCCAACACAACTAATACAACTAGGAGTTGTATAGGTGCACTAGTTCGGCGAAGAGATGGTAAAATATGGATGATAGGAGTGGCAAAGGAAAGTAATATAAATCTGTAATAAAAAGAGCAGCAAGCAAACAAGTGGTAAACGTGAGCACAAATCGTATTGCAATGGTGGAAACAAGGCCTAGGCTTCATACTTTCACTAGTGGCAACTCCCAACAACATTAACATAATCGAATCACATGATGTTTCCCATAAAACATGCAAGGGGGACGCACTCGGAGGTCATTCCTTTGTGGTCAAGAGAGGACGAGAATTATGTAGGGCTACAAAAGCACACCTCAAAGTTCATAGTTCTCAATCTATGGATTTCCCAATGTCACCGCGGCCATCCAAAGAGAGTACCACAATCACCACAACATATCTCAAGGATAGTCAAAGTCAAGAACCAAGAGACTCTCAATCTTCAATCAACGCACAAAAGAGGAAATCACTCATGAAAATATTCTTCTAATCCATGTCCAATAGACCGCTGTCACCTTGGTCTCGGAGATTATACAGATAAAGACAAGTGAGTACATCAATCCAATACATAGAGGAAGGGGAAATATCATGGGATCACCCTAGATTAACATAGCCTATGATCACAACGAAGATCACATCCTGGGAGAGAGAATTGACCACATAGCTACTGGTAGAAACCTCAGCCCCGAGGAGGAACTACTCCCGCATCATGGAGGGAGGAAGCAAGGTCGATGGAGATGAATCCGGGGGCACTTCCCCGTCCCAGCAGGAGATCTGGTCCCCCGAAACTTGGTGGCGATGGCGGCGGAGATCGGAATAGCTTCTGGAAAAAAGGGTTCTGGAATCGAGGGTTTCGGGACGCGATGTAAATATATGCCAAAGGGGGGCGTCAGAAGAGGCAAGGGGGGCCCAGGCGCCCTGGCGGCGCGGCCAGGAGGGGGGCCGCCCCCTCTGGTCGCCTGGAGCCCTGGTGGCCCCCCTCTGGCCGTACTTTGGCCGCATGGAAGCTTCCGGAACGCTGATTTTTTATATATTTTTCCCGGGATTTTTCTGGCAATTTACGTAATGGGAAAACCTGAAATACAAAAATAGCAGAAAACAGAAACTGGCACTGGGGTGCACTGAGTTAATAGGTTAGTCCAAATATGATCAAAAGTGTATGTAAGTGCATAAATATCATAGCAATATCACACAAAAGAGGCATGGAGCAAGCAGAAATTATAGATACGTTTTGGACGTATCATGTATGCAGTGGCAGAGGACTCCGGTGGGCAGGGTATGGCAGCCGCCATACCTAGATTTTGGGCAAAATAAAATTTATACATATGTATCTATCGATCGACACGCTCGGACTCGTTCGACCGCAGCCAGCGCTCGCCTGATGGGCCGACACATCCAAGCTGTTGGGCCTCTGCTAGTAGACGGTGCCCGGTGGAGATTGACCATGCACGCATGGTCGATTCAATCGAGCGCCCGCTCCCACGAAGCAAAAAAAAAACGACGCACACGCACGCTCCCCAGAGGTGTCGAACCCTAAGCTAGCGCAGCGGCGGCGGGCTAGGTCGCGAGGACCAGGCGGGCGACCGACGACGGCGGCGGCCGATGACGGTGGAAGGCTCGTGGGTTAGAGGTATGCGGTAGCAAGCTCTGGCGACGGCTCCAACACGGCTCCGGCGAAGGCAGCAACCGACGGCTCCGGCCGCGGCAGTTGGCATTTTCCTGGTAATTCCCTAGGCCGAACCAGAGGACTAATTGCAGCTGCCGCTAGTGTACTATGTACTGTATGCACAACTTTTTGTTTTTGTTTTTTTTAAACGAGGCAAAATACTTGCCATTTTCATTGATTAAGAAGAAGAGAATTGCCTGATTAATTGATGGAAAACCGAGCTAAAACCGATACAACACAGCCCAGATGACATGGGCACCATCGGCCAACCTGGCCACCAACATGGAACAGAATCCACGACGGCACATGCCAACAGATGGCCACACGCGCAAGCAACTGACAGCTCCGACTTTGACGACGAGCAACAAAAGGGAAATATGCAGGACTTGCGCCGACCGTGCCCGCCGCAAACGACCGCCAAGTGTCTGTCATCGTCATCACCTGGACTCGCTCCAACGCAACTCCAACTTCAAAGCAACCAAGCAACCACGGAAGAGCACATCGGACACACCGGGAAGAACCGACTACCGAAGACCACGCCGCGACCCAAGCTCCTCTCGACGCCATCATCGTTGCCAAACAGAAACCAACGCCCCGCCTCAGCAAACCACGCGGCGAAGATGCCGCCATCGACGACGAATATGCCATCATCCACCAGTCTCTCAGTCGTAGCCGGCTCCGAGACGATGCCCCCAAGAAGGAGAAAGACGCTAAGCCGCCTCCATCGCCCGATCCAGCGGATCTGAGGTTTCCCTCTAGAGCCAAAGCCATGGGTAGAAGGAGGAGCACCTCCACGACAACGCATCCAAGAAAGAACGCGGCACATTCGGGCGCCGCCGTTGTTGGCTCCGGTGAAGACCATAGCAAGGATTTCTCCCGGAGATGTGCCGACAACCTGCCACCACCGACTGTTCCGCGGGGAGAGAGCCGGTGAAGATGGCGCCGGGCTTCGAGATGGATGGAGAGAGGACGCCGAGAGGGTCCTGGATCTGTGCTTGGCTGGGCCGGAGGTGGGCGGAGGAGGGAGATCAGCCGGCGGCAGCGACGGTCTCTGCGCAAGTGCGAGCGCGCACGTGATTCTGGATCGCACCAAAAGGCTCGTATAACTTTTTGTTTTTGATGATTATACGTTTATACGTACAAGGTAATAAGATGCCCAACCGATGTTGTTCTGTCCAGAGTCCAGATTAGTAGAAGATGGATAGAAAGGGGAATGTACTAGCAAATCCAAAGAAAGGGGAATGGACTAGCAAACTTCTTTTCTAGGTTCAACCTGAAAAAGCTTGCTAGGCTCACACAAATTTATCATGATGATTTTTCTGATTATGAACGTGAACATATAGAAGATAACCTTGATCTATTCATTATCCATATGACAAGAATTGAAGACTTTAGAGCTTGTCATGATATTGCAAGCCTAGCTAAAATGATGGTTGAACTTGAAAGGCACGTCATGTTTTCTACTATTTATCGCGTCATTGAGTTGGCATTGCTATTACCGGTAGCGACGGCAACAGTTGAAAGGGCCTTCACATCAATGAAAATCATCAAGATTGAGTTGCGCAGTAAGACGACCGATGGTTCGCTTAATGACTTGATGGTTTGTTATATTGAGCCAGAGATCTTCAAAAGTATTGATTTTGCTAAAATTAAGGAAGATTTTCAGAATGAGGGTAGGGCATTGTCATTTCCTAGGTCTTCTAGACGCCATTGAAAGCTTCATTATCGATATGTTTTAAGCTGTTTTCCAATTGAAACATGCCGACATTTTCATTGTATTTGGTTTTTGTTTGTAATGTGTATTAACTCTTTCGATTTGCATCAAAAGAATTCTTTTCACAAGACTTCGCCACACCTTAATTTTTTTTCGTCCTCCACCTGTGAGTGTATGCACGTATATACGAGCGCTTGTGTCTATATTATGTTAAAAAACAAATTGATATTGCGGTGAGTAGCAGTAGTATGCTATCTAGAGGTACGTATTCTTGGCTATGTGCATTTTTGTCACTAAATTATGCAGGTGTACATGCATGTTATATGCCTATGGATGTCCATACACATTTTCAAGTAAGTTGCAACCACGAATTAACATGTGGTTGGATGGTTAGAAGAATGGTGGCATCCTCAGTCCACCAGGGTTCAAACCCTGGTATTCGTCTTTATCTTGGATTTATTTTAGGATTTTCGGCGATAAGATAATATGCCAGCTTAATTTCTCAGATGTGCTTATAAGGGTAGGATGTGTGTATATGCGCTCATAGAGATGAGTGTATGCGCGTATATATGAGTACTTGCGTCTGTACTGTGTTAAAAAAAATTGCAACCTTTTCAAAATGACAAATTAAAAGAGATGATATAAGTTCAGCATGCAACTCATTTTACTTTGGTAATCACTCGCCCACAACGGTATGATTTTTTTTTTGAAAGATCCAGCATTCACTGGCTTTTCATTCGATTTAGCAGGGGGGTAACAAAAAAGAGTTCTCACTGGCCCAAAAATGGCCAGAGGAAGCATGAGCACAGCTTGCTCATGCTAGACCGAAAAACACAAGAAGTAAAAGGAGAGCAAAATTTTGTATGTCTCTATGGTTGATATCTCATGTTGGATCCCCAAGCAGGGTCTCAATGCAGGCTGCTCCAGCCAGGCGCCATTGCTCCAGATCACTCTGGATTTGGTTGATCACTCTGTGCACACATGGCTGGGCGCCTATGAATGTGTACTTGTTTCTTGCCCTCCAAATGTGCCAAGTTGTGACGATGATGATCGATTTTAGCCCCTTTACCGCCTCTGGTCTTGCTCTGGCAATCATGTCTTGGACAATTTGTGTGCTTGTTCCCCCCTGGAGTTGCCCGCTGGGGTGTACCGTCGTACATCCTCTCCAAGCCGCCACCCTCGTCCAAATGACTCTTGCAAACGGGCATTCCCAGAAGAGATGAACCGCGGACTCAAGGCTTCTGTTGCAGAGGGCACAAAAATAGCGATTTTCCTACCCTCGCTGTTGCAGCCTGTCATTGCACCACAATCGATTTAGGTGCAGCAGCCAGTTGAAGAACTTCATCTTCCTCGGGGCCCAAACTTTCCAGACGGTCTCGTGCATGTTCGTCCTAGGGCGATCAGAGAACTGGAGCTCATATGCGGAGCGCGCCGTGTACTCTGCACCGCCCCCTGCCGTCCACTTGATCTCATCCGGAGCTCCCTCCTCAAGCATGATCCCAGCTGCCCTTATCGCACGGTGCAAATGCACAAACTGTGGCAGAATGTTGTCCAGATTGCCATGTCACAGGTCTTGGATCCACCTCTCCCCTCGTAGCGCAGCCTTGACCGACCTGTTCTTCCTTGAAGAGTGCTTGAACAGGGCTGGATAGACGAGACGAAGGGGGCGCTCGCCCAGCCAGCTGTAGTGCCAGAATGATGTCGTTTCGCCGCTCCGAATGGTGACTGCGGTGGCGGAGGCGAAGAGAGCTTGATCCTTTGCATCACACGGCGTGCCGAGCCCCACCCATGGTCTTCCCTGGTGCCTCCAGGCAAGCCATAACCAGCGCAACCGGAGTGCGCGCGCGAACCGATCCAGGTCCGGGATGCCCAGGCTGCCCCGGTCTACCGGCGATGTGACAACAGGCTAGCTAACTTTGCATTTTCCTCCAGAGATCTCTTCTTCATGCGCCCATAGAAATCTTCTACGCGTCTTGTCTATGTCCTTGAAGAATTTTCGCGGAACACGCAGCACGGCCAGTGCGAACGCTGGGAGTGCTGAGAGCACACTCCGGACAAGCACTCGCCGGCTCGCGATGGGCAACAAATGACCCTTCCAGCCTGCTAACCTAGCTCTAATTCTATCCAGAATGAATTGGAGGTGCACTAGCCTGATCCTACCGAGGGTGATGGGGATGCCCAGGTATGTAATAGGGAAGTTGACTACCGTCCCGGCAAAATTTTGCAAGACATGCTGCAGATCGATGCCGTCGCATCGGATGGGAGCTATCGATGATTTTGCAGGGTTTAGCTGCAAGCCTGACGCATCTCCGAATCCCTGAAGTAGTCCCAGAATCTTGTTGATGGGCCTCGAACCCCTCGTTGGTTACCCCAAGTGGAAGGTGTAAGATGCAGTATTGTAGAAGTGTTTTCCCTTAGCAAAGATGCCAAGGATCGAATCCCCAGAGACTCCTAGGTTCAACAAGTAGGTGTCAACTGCTACGGCGCCAGATTAGTAGCAATCAACGTGGACCTGCACACAGATACAAATAACTTTGCTCCCAACGAGTACAGAGAGGTTGTCAATCCCTCCGGCCATGTAGTTCACAAAGGATTAAAAGCAATGATAGTAGTGATAGATAATGTTTTGCAATAGTAAATAATAACGAAAAGTAAATAGTGGATGTGATCAATGATGGTAATATGGACCGGAGTCTCATGATGTTCACTAGTGATGTCTCTCTCCCAAAAGACGATAAAACAGCTATGTGAGGTAAACAAATTACAGCTGGGCAATTGACAGGACCACGAACGCAAACCAATGCTGACTACATTGCAAGAAAGGTTGAGGTTCAAAGCATGGGCGGTACGCCAAAGTAAGTAGACCGAAATCCATCAATATCTACTACTAATCATCCACCTTGAGATATCTATCCAGAACATCTTGCTGGTATTAAGTTGTGAGTCCCACCAATAGTGTAAACTCAATGCAACAGACAACTGCATTAAAAGAACTTTGCGTAAAGTAAACAATCCTTGCACCCGCGGGCACAAGCACCGTTGTTTTCCCCCTTGTGGCAACAACACATCCCCTAGACTCATGTTTCTGTCACTCAAGCTAGTCATCGAGGGGCATGAACCCACAATCGAGCATAACGTTCCCTCTTGGAGTCACTACGTATTACTTGGCCAAAGCAATAAATAACAACGGAGAACATGCAAGAATTACTTATGAACAAAAATATAAAAGAGGTGAATCAAATATATTACTCAAGATCAATCTGAACATAATCTCATAATCCATCGGATCCCAGCAAACTCAACATAGCAAAAGCATAAGGATTACATAGGTGCCTTGATCATGTAGGGCAGCTCACGAGGACTAATTAGTGAAGCACAAGAACGGGAGGAGAACATCACATAGCTACTGGTCATGGACTCATGGTCCAAGGGAGACTACTCACGAGTCATCCGGGAGGCGTCCATGGTGGTGGAGAAGCTCCTGGTGGTGATCCTCCCCTCCGGCAGGGTGCCGGGAAGAGTTCTCCTGGTGCTCCCGATCTTGGAAGCGGCGGCGGCGGCGGAACAGAGATGGGATCGCGAAAAGAGTTCCTGTTCTGAGGGTTTTGGAGGACCCTTTAAATATATGCCAAAGTAGGGCATCGGGGGAGCTTCGGGGGGCCCAGGCGCCCCCCCGGCGCGGCCCAGTTGGGGGGCGCGCCGCCAGGGCGCCTGGAGCCCTGGTGCCCCCCCCCCGGCTGTCCTTCGGGCACAAGGTTGTTTCCGAAACGCTGATTTTTTATATAATTTTTCTGGATTTTTCTGGGCAGTTCTCGTAACGTGAAAACCTGAAATACAAAAACAGCCGAAAACAGAAACTGGCACTGGGGTGCACTGGATTAGTAAGTTAGTACAAATATGATCAAAAGTGTATGGAAGTGTATGAATATCATAGCAATATCACCCAAAAGTGGCATGGAGCAAGCAGAAATTATAGATACGTTTTGGACGTATCAACATCCCCAAGCTTAATTCCTGCTCGTCCTCGAGTAGGTAAATGATAACAAGAATAATTTCTGTGGTGACATGCTATTAACCATATAGGACTTTTTCATAGTCATATGACAAAATCTTACTGAGACAATGATTCTATAGTAATTAAGTTGCCTCAAGAGAAAATCACAAATGACTGAAAGTTTTACAAGATGAAACTGAAACATCAAAAAGATTTGCAATGAACATGATGTGCAAATATGATAAAGTGATATCTAGCTTGCCCCCTTTAGTGATGCAAAACATAAATGCAGGGGCACCTTCAAGGTTTAAGTGATGACTAGATACAATGATTTCAGAATAAACGATATCACAATCATGCAAAAGACAATGCTACTTTGGGACAATGCACATTACACTCAGAATGACAATCATGCTCTCAGTAGTTGGTGCTTCAACATAAAAGTAAAAGAAAGGTTATGTGCTAGAGCTTTTTATTTTGAAAACATGGAAGCAATTGTGTCAACGGTAGTAGTACTTCATATGTGTCATGCATAAGACATCCTATAAGTTGCAAGGCTCATGCATCGTATACCAATAGTGCTCGCTCCTTGTCCTAATTAGCTCGGATTCCCATGGGTTATCATTGCATTACATATGTTTCAACCAAGTGTCACAAAGGGGTACCTCTATGCCACCTGTACAAAGGTCCAAGGAGATAAATCGCATTTGATTTCTCGTTTTTGATAGATCTCAACTTGAGGACATCCATACCGGGACAACATAGAAAATAGATGATGGACTCCTCTTCAATGCATAAGCATATTCTCATAAGAGATTGAGGATTAAGGTCCAAGCTAAAACTTCCACCATGATACATGGCTTTGGTTGGCGGCCCAATGTTCTTCTCTAACAATATGCATATTCATACAACCCACGGTAAATCACCCTTACTTCAGACAAGACGAACATGCATAGCAACTCACATGATATTCAACAAAAGTGTGACAGTTGATGGCGTCCCCAGAAACATGGTTACCGCTCAGCAAGCAACTTATAAGAAATAAGATACATAGGCAACATATTCTTTACCACAATAGTTTTTAGGCTACTTTCCCATGAGCTATATATTGCATAGTTAGTTTGCTTAGTACAGGTGGAGGTTAGCAAAAGACTGGGAGCGACCAACTAAGAGAGCAATGACGGTCATAATCATGCAGAGCGACAAAGCAATATTGAATCAGGCATGGAAGTTATATCGCTACTCGGAAATAAAAGATCATCAAGGCTTGACAGACTTTCTTTACAGTCTTAATTATGCGTGAGCATACGCCAAGTCAATCAAAATAAATTCTCGAAGGAAGATATTACTAAACCATACCATATCATAGGCAAACAAACCATGTTGGTACTCCAATAACACATTGGGAACCCCCCAGCTATTTGAGATTAACCATAAGAAAACCTGAACTACTAAGCACCATTATGCAAGTAGCATATTTATCATAGACACATTAACCAATGCAACGGAAGCAAACTCTCTTAATAAGGTGAGCATGATAATTAAAGAGAGTTCAACAAACCAACTAAACAAAAGCTCTTTGAAAAGATAGGCATGAATACGAAGAGCAGAGCATGATAGTAGCTATTAAAAGACAAAGAACACACACAGCATAGATAGACATGAAAATTCTATGTTATGTTCTACGTAGAAGTGGAGCGTGTTTCTCTCCCACATAAAGGAATGCTGGGTTCCGACTCGTTAGGAAAAACTAAAAAGAAAACTAAAAGCAAGACGCTCCAAGCATAGCACATAACACATGAAGTGATAAAAATATAGCGGAACGAAAGACGAACTGATAATGTTGATGGAGAAGGGGATGCACGGGGGCATCCCCAAGCTTGAGCGCTTGACACTCCTGAATCTTTTTATCATCTTCCCTCGCACACTTGAAAACTCCCTTCATACATAACTCATCATAATCTGATTAGCGAGGTTAGTACCCTTAATCAAATAATTATACCTTGCTGGAAATAAGGATATTCTTGAAGTTCTACTGTTTCTCAAGATTTCCAAAAGGTTTTTGCAAAGAAAAAGCAAGTTCTTGATTTGCAAAGTGAAGGAAAGGCAAAATAGGACAGAATCTGTGAAAAACAGAACAGGAGGTAGTAATTGATCTGTTCGGGATACTTCTGCAACTCAAATCAAAAAACTCAGAACAGACGCACGAAAGACAATTATATAGAGAACGTTGTCGAAATAATTCATACCAAAAAGATGATCTGGTGATTTTATACGAATTTTTCTATCCAAGGACAGAATCTGTTTCCTGGACAGCACCTCACAACTTTTGAACTTTCTAGCAATCAGAGGCTATACTTGGCACAAATATGAAAAGCAAAGATACAATGATGATGCTACAGCAGTAAACAACATCAAGACACAACAAAAGCAAAAAAAAATTTATTCATGTGGGCTGCCTCCCAAAAGCGCTTTCTTTTGTGCCTTTAAGCTAGGCATAATTCATAGATCAAGTTTTATCAAGAGTAAAAGAATAGCTAGCCCGTACAACGGACTCAAAAGGTAACTTGATCTTCTTACGAGGGAAGTGTTCCATCCCTTTCTTGAGAGGAAACTGAAATTTTATATTACCCTCTTTCATGTCAATGATAGCACCAACGGTGCGCAAAAAGGGACGTCCCAAAATAATTGGACATGAAGGATCACATTCAATATCCATAATAGTGAAATCAACGGGAACATAATTATCATTAACAACAATAAGAACATCGTCGATCCTCCCCAAAGGTTCCTTTATGGAAGAATCAACGAGACGAACACCAAAAGAACAAGAATCAAAAGGCTTCAATTTAAGCATATCATATAGTCTTTTGGGCATAATAGAAGTACTAGCTACAATATCACATAAAGCATAGCATGAGAAGTTGTGTATTTTAATTTTAATCATAGAATCCCAACCATCTTCTAGCTTTCTAGGTATGGAGGCTTCTACTCTAAGTTTCTCCTCCCTAGCTTTGATGAGAGTATTAGTGATATGCTCTGTGAAGGCAAGGTTAAGCGTGCTAGTGCGGGGATCTCTAGACATCTTGTGAAGGAAATCAATAACTTCTGTAAGAGTGCAATTATCAAAATCAAGGTCACGAGCATCAAGTAAAGTGGTAGTGGTGTCCTTAAGGTTCACTTGTTTGGTATTTTCTATAGTCATAGCATCACCATTAATAGGTCCAATGGGACCAGGAGTACATTGGGTGCTAAGAGTGTGAACATCCTCAACAACTTGGATAGTAGCAACGGTGTGGTGGGTAGGAAGGCTCTTAATTCTCTCTTCTTCCTCCCTCTCTCTAGCCCATCTTTCTTTAAGTTTAGCCATCATCCTAATATTTTCATTAATTTGCACTTGAGTAGCATTAATAGGGATGACTTCCCTCTCCTTAAGAGGATAAGTTTCAATTTTTAGCAATTTTACCTCATTGGCTAAATGGTCTACCTTAAAAGAAAGATCATCTAGTTTATGTAGTTTCTCTTCTACATTCTTATTAAAGGCTTTTTGGGTAGTGATGAAATCTCTAAGCATAGTCTCTAGTTCAGTAGTGGAGTTCTTGGTGATAGGATAAGCATTGTTGTTCCCATAAGAATTAGAGGGGAACGGTCTAGGATTGGTACCAAAATTACTCCTATAAGCATTGTTGTTAAAATTGTTTCTAGAGATAAAGTTCACATCTACTTGTTCTTGAGCAATCAAAGAATTTAAAGGAACATCACGAGGATCAACAGTAGATTGCTTCGAAAGTAGAGACATGATCAAGTCAACTTTTTCATTAAGGGAGGAAATCTCCTCGACAGAGTTTACCTTCCTACCTGTTGGAGCGCGTTCGGTGTGCCATTGGGAATAGTTGGTCATCATCTCATCGAGAAGCTTTGTGGCAGCACCAAGTGTAGTTGACATATAAGTTCCTTCCGCGGCCGAATCTAACAAGTTCCGCGAGGTAAAGTTCAAGCCTGCATAAAATTTTTGGATAACCATCCAAGTAGTCAAACCGTGAGTAGGGCAGTTCTTGATAAGAGATTTCATACGTTCCCAAGCTTGGGCAACGTGTTCATTATCCAATTGTTTAAAATTCATTATGTTACTTCTAAGTTGGATAATTTTAGCAGGTGGATAGTATTTTCCGATAAAAGCATCTTTGCACTTGTCCCATGAATCTATGCTATTTCTAGGCAAAGACTGAAACCAAATTTTAGCTCCTCCTCTCAAGGAGAAAGGAAAAAGCTTAAGCTTAACAATATTACCATCTATTTCTTGGTACTTTTGCATATCACAAAGTTCAACAAAGTTGTTCAAGTGTAAAGCAGCATCATCTCCAGCACCGGAGAATTGTTCTTTCATGACTAAGTTCAGTAAAGCAGGTTTAATTTCATATGAAGGTGTTGAAGTGGCAGGTGCAGTGATAGGTGTGCTGATAAAGTCATCGTTGTTGTGACTAGTGAAGTCACACAACTTGGTGTTCTCGGTGGAACCCATAGTAGCAAGCAAGCAAGATAACTATTTTTGTGATTTTCGATAAAAGGGTACTAAAGCAAAAATGAAAGGTAAACTAACAAGACTAAAAAGCAAAGGTAAAAGATAACATGCAACTCCCCTATCCTGAAGAGTGGAGTCCCCGGCAACGGCGCCAGAAAATACTCCTTGATGGGCCTCGAACCCCTCGTTGGTTACCCCAAGTGGAAGGTGTAAGATGCAGTATTGTAGAAGTGTTTTCCCTTAGCAAAGATGCCAAGGATCGAATCCCCAGAGACTCCTAGGTTCAACAAGTAGGTGTCAACTGCTACGGCGCCAGATTAGTAGCAATCAACGTGGACCTGCACACAGATACAAATAACTTTGCTTCCAACGAGTACAGAGAGGTTGTCAATCCCTCCGGCCTTGTAGTTCACAAAGGATTAAAAGCAATGATAGTAGTGATAGATAATGTTTTGCAATAGTAAATAATAACGAAAAGTAAATAGTGGATGTGATCAATGATGGTAATATGGACCGGAGTCTCATGATGTTCACTAGTGATGTCTCTCTCCCAAAAGACGATAAAACAGCTATGTGAGGTAAACAAATTGCAGCTGGGCAATTGACAGGACCACGAACGCAAACCAATACTGACTACATTGCAAGAAAGGTTGAGGTTCAAAGCATGGGCGGTACGCCAAAGTAAGTAGACTGAAATCCATCAATATCTACTACTAATCATCCACCTTGAGATATCTATCCAGAACATCTCGCTGGTATTAAGTTCCGAGTCCCACCCATAGTGTAAACTCAATGCAACAGACAACTGCATTAAAAGAACTTTGCGTAAAGTAAACAATCCTTGCACCCGCGGGCACAAGCACCGTTGTTTTCCCCCTTGTGGCAACAGCACATCCCCTAGACTCATGTTTCTGTCACTCAAGCTAGTCATCGAGGGGCATGAACCCACAATCGAGCATAACGTTCCCTCTTGGAGTCACTACGTATTACTTGGCCAAAGCAATAAATAACAACGGAGAACATGCAAGAATTACTTATGAACAAAAATATAAAAGAGGTGAATCAAATATATTACTCAAGATCAATCTGAACATAATCTCATAATCCATCGGATCCCAGCAAACTCAACATAGCAAAAGCATAAGGATTACATAGGTGCCTCGATCATGTAGGGCAGCTCACGAGGACTAATTAGTGAAGCTCAAGAACGGGAGGAGAACATCACATAGCTACTGGTCATGGACTCATGGTCCAAGGGAGACTACTCACGAGTCATCCGGGAGGCGTCCATGGTGGTAGAGAAGCTCCCGGTGGTGATCCTCCCCTCCGGCAGGGTGCCGGGAAGAGTTCTCCTGGTGCTCCCGATCTTGGAAGCGGCGGCGGCGACAGAATAGAGATGGGATCGCGAAAAGAGTTCCTGTTCTGAGGGTTTTGGAGGACCCTTTAAATATATGCCAAAGTAGGGCATCGGGGGAGCTTCGGGGGGCCCAGGCGCCCCC
>LR738711.1:874346327-874358573 GCA_902687465.1 Secale cereale | reverse complement strand
CCCCCCCCGGCTGTCCTTCGGGCGCAAGGTTGTTTCCGAAACGCTGATTTTTTATATAATTTTTCTGGATTTTTCTGGGCAGTTCTCGTAACGTGAAAACCTGAAATACAAAAACAGCCGAAAACAGAAACTGGCACTGGGGTGCACTGGATTAGTAAGTTAGTCCAAATATGATCAAAAGTGTATGGAAGTGTATGAATATCATAGCAATATCACCCAAAAGTGGCATGGAGCAAGCAGAAATTATAGATACGTTTTGGACGTATCACTTGTCCATCTCCTCCCGCTGCGGGTTGGCGAAAAATACCGCGTCGTCGGCATACAAACTCACTCGGAGCCGAGCGGCACCCGCAGGAAGTGGCTGCAGCTCCCCAGCGGTAGCGGCAGCCTCGAACAACCTTTGAAGCGGATCAATTGCTATGATGAAGAGAAGGGGCGACAGTGGGTCTCCTTGGCGCAGCCCTTTCATGTGTGTAATAAAGCTACCTTCAACGCCGTTGAGAAGGCATGATGAAGAGGATGTTGAGAGCAACAACGCGATCCAGTCCCGCCACCTTGCCGGAAACCCCAGTTGTTGCATCAGCTCAAGTAGGTACTCCCATGAAACACTATCAAAGGCTCTTGCGATATCTAATTTGAGAAGCAATGCTGGCTTTTTCTTACGGTGCAAGTGCTTCACCGTGTTGTGCACATAAAGGTAGCTGTCATGAATGCCCTTCTTCTTCTAAAACGCACTTTGCACAGGTGATATGATCTGATCAATGACGCTGGACAGCCTGATTGAGAGCACCTTGGCGATCAACTTTGCCACCGAGTGAATGAGACTTATAGGGCGATAGTCTCCCACTTGGATAGCACCATTTTTCTTTGGCAATAAGACGATCATGGCCTTATTGATCGCAGCGAAGTCTCCCGCGGCCAGACCATGAAATCTATGGAACACTGCCATCACATCATCTTTTATGATTTGCCAACATGACCTCAAGAAACATCCCGAGAACCCGTCCGGTCCTGGGGCCTTTTCAGCTGGCGAAGCACATATTGTTGCCCACACCTCAGCCTCAGAGAAAGGGTTGTCAAGGCCGCGACTGTCTAGCACTGGCAGGTTAAGTGCCGCCCAGTTGAGGGTACATGCACGCGTTCTTTTCTTTCCAAGGAGCTCCTGAAAATGCTAATGAATCATTTTTGCCTTGTCTTCATGCGATATTGCAAACCTATCATCCTTCTGTAGGCTCTGAATGAAGTTTTTCCTCCTTCTTGAACTGATCTTGGCCTAAAAAAATGCTACTTTTGTGTCTCCAGCTTTCAGCCATGCCACCCGGGATGCTTGCCGCTTCCTTGCACGCTCTAGTGCAGCCAAACCAATTAGTTTCAGCTTCAGTAGTTTGCGCAGATGGAACTCAGCCGCGGTGAGCATTCTTTTCTCTTGCGCAATATCTAGCTGCAGAATGATCTCCGTTGCCATGTGAAACTGCATTTTTGTGTTGCTGAAAAGCGTCTTGGCCCAAATTTTTAAGTCAGCAGCCGTTCTTCTCAGTTTTATCTTGATCCGTACGAACGGGCAGTCGTGGTTTACTGGTCTGCTCCACGCCTTTGCCACTGTGTCATGGTAACGAGGAAAGCTTGGCCAGAAGTTTTCAAAACGGAATCGGGCTTTTCGCCAAGGGGTCTCAGTGCTTCCGAGCAGCAACGGGCAGTGATCCGAACAGGCCGTTGAAGCAGCCATCAGTGTGTGCTTGGGGTAGATTGCCTCCCATTCCAGGTTGCAGAAGAACTTGTCAATGCTGACCAGGGTGGGGTTCTCTCGCTCATTGCTCCATGTGAATCTCCTATTTTTGCATTTGATTTCTCGCAGCCCAGCTTGATCGATTGCGGCTCTGAACCTCCCCATTATGTGTCTGTTTATGTTGGTGTTGTTTTTGTCTCTGGCCTCGTAGATGATGTTGAAGTCACCGTTGAGAATCCATGGTTGGCCCGACGGTGGAGCTGCGGAGGCGAGCTCTTGCAAAAAATCATCTTTGTGGGCGTCGTCCGCCGGCCCATATACAGTGGTGAGCCAGTAGACTGAATTTTGGCACAGCATCTCTACCCTAGCCGTGATAGAGTATCGCCCCACCATTTGTGTAATCATCGTTAGCGCCGATGAGTCCCAGAAGATGGCCGCCCCGCCGCGCGTGCCAATTGCCGGCAGCACCGCACAGCCATCTAAACGACTGCCCCCTACTTCTTTCACCAGCGTTGGAGACCAAACATCAATCTTTGTCTCTTGCAGACATAGGATTTCAACATGGTGCGCGCTAACTATGCCATTCACAGCCGCCCTTTTTGCTGGTGCGTTTAGCCCCCTGACGTTCTAACTCATGATTGCACATGAGGTGTCATCCATTTGAGAACCAAAAAATTCTCCGGAGGCCAAGATAACTAATGAAATTGAAGAACATGTTACACTTCATCTCTCTAATCGTGGCGCGCCGGCAACCACCAACAGCACACAAAATATGCCGGCTGCGATCGATCCTACTATCCCTACATCACATGGACATTGATCCTAACTCAGTCCAGCAGAAGGCCGGATGGCACCGGAGACTAATACTAGTACTAATACTACTGACGACTAACATGGTTACTCCTGGGCCTCTCCAGCGCCGTCTGCCCCGGCGAGGCCAGCCATTGCGCGCAGGGCGTCCAGGTTTAGGCGAGTGAGCCTAGCGATGGCCGCGACGTCTTCTTCAGAGAGCGGCTTGTTGAAGCGACGGACGAGGGCCTCTGCCGCCTTGACCGCATCTTCTCCTTCGGTCCCAGTCCCCCGAGCTCCTGGATGATCCTTAGCGCTGCACGTTGCGCCACCAGCACCGTGGAGTTGAGCGCCGCCTGACGCGCGCTGTGGCGCACCGGCACGGAAGCATCTCTTGATTTCGGAGGTGCCGCGGGGCGCTTCCTGGCGGATGGAGTTGATGACGAGGGCGGGCCGGTGGGGATGAGTGGTGGCGCAGGGGCGGGGAAGAGCGCCGGTGAGGCCTGCGGGGCGCCTGCCAGGCGCAGCTGCAAAATCTGCTGCGTTACCGCACCCACCTGCACCTCCGTTTGGACAGCAGGCGGGGCGGCTCGGCAGGCCGCGCTGATCAGGTCAGGCTGCAGGGGCATCACGAGCGTGGGTGCTTTCGTGGAAACGCCGCCATCTCCTCTCGAGAACTCCAGCGGGGCCGCCAGCTTGTCGTTGATCTCATCTTCGAGCGCCAGCTGCATGCGATCAGCACTGGGTGGTTCAGGGAGCGCGGCATCGTTGTTGTTGCAGCTGAAGAACTCGGTCACCCGGTCGGGTAGCACCGTGGGCGGGGGTGGAGGAGGGGGCGGGGTGTGGTGGTGCAGCGGGAGTGGTGGTGTGGCCCGGAGAGCAGCCTCCCGCCCCCTGCAGCCCAAGTCGCGGCGACGGCTCACCGGTGTCCTGCTGCGCCGCCTTGGCTCCGAGGGCGCCTTCGAGGCCGGCGCGGCCTCCCGAGCCCCGACCCCGTGGCCTAGGATCACGTCCTTCCACGAGCGGCGACCGTCTCTGCCCTCCTCCTGGTCATGATCATCGCGGTCGCGCCGTCGTCCACCCCGCTGCAGCCCCTGACAACCAGTGGAGGTGACCACGGGCTGCAGGCGCCGGCCTTGTCCATCCTCTACGTGCCTGGCCCAGACCCCGGAGTAGATCGCATGGGTAGGGGGCGCTGCTCTCGGACTCGGAGGAGGGGATCCCGCTCTGCCGCGAACGGGATGAGCGTGGCGACGGCGAGGTCCAATCCTCGATTCGGTCGACGTGCACCAGCATCTCTCGCTGCAGGATTCTTGGGGGAGGCGCAACTTCACGGCTGGGAGGTGAGAGGCCAAGCATGGTTTCCAATTTGCCAGCTCCCCGCCCCGCCCTCCCGATCGTGCACTTGGTGGGGATCTGGGCGACGTCTCTGACCCACACCCAGCAAGCGAAGGTCCTGGTATGACCCCGCTCGTGAGTGCGGGTGTCCAGCCTGTCGATGATGCAGAGGTCGCCGAGCACCTCTCCCGTGCCCTCTAGAGACCACAGCTGCATCGGCATCTTCTCTATGACGACGCGGACGTGCAGCTTGCAGTCTTCGGGCATGTCGTGGTCGTCCTCGTGCCATCCCTTGACCGTGAACTCGGTGTCGTCAACCTTGATGAAGCCGCGGTGGACCGCGTTCTTCTTGTGTGCGGGGAGCTCGAAGTAGACGAAGAAGTCCTCCGGATCGTGGCTCGTCACGCGTAGCAGGTGGGGCGGGGAGCGGAGCTGCTCCTCAATGGCCCGGCCCACCGACATGGGGTTGGCCGCGTGGCGAGCCGAAGAGGCCGTGAGCAGCAAGGCGTGCTTGCGGAGGAGGAACTCCTGCTGCTCGATGGCGGGCGTGCTGATCACCAGGCATATGGATGTATTATACTTTCTCTATTTCTAAATATAAGTCCTTTTAGAAATTTGAATTTAGACATATTATAGAATATAGATTCACTCATTTACTTTCAATGTAGTCTATATTAGAATCTCTAAAAAGATTTATATCTACGAACAGAGGAAGTAGACAATAGTCAATGTTTTGGCAAAAATAATGAGTGTATATTTGTACACCCCAAAACACATGTAGCTCCGCCCATGGTGTTAGGCAGAGCAGCCGAACAGCTACAATGTTTATGATCTGGTTGTTGTTAACTTGATTTGTGCTCAACAAATAGGATACCTACACAAGAGTAATGCTACACGTACAAAATGATACAGGCTTTTACATAAAGATGGATTTTGATTGGAGATTAAGGGGGAGAAAGGACCCACCCCCATGAAAATCAAAGGGGGAGAGGTTAGTTAATTTGAAAAGATCATAGGCAACGTGTAAAAGCATGTAAACCTTTGTATGTTTAGCATTATTGCCTACACAACTACCACATCAGCCTGGTAACCAGCCCATGCACGCATAATACGCACACACCTACGCGCACAGCTATTACGCCTAACGTATATTGGCGAAGGACTTTGCTAGACGTATGGAATTTTACGGGGAATTTATGGGTTGCTTAACATTGATTGGCCCACCAGTGGAATTAGGGGAGCCAATTAGAAGAGCACGCAGTCCTTAATCCATAAAAACCTGCAGAATGTGCCCGGACGTGTAGCATTATTGCTTGGGGATTTTGCTAGATGTACGGAGTTTTATGAGGAATTTACAGGTTGCTTAACATTGATTGGCTAGGGATTGATTAAGACCCACGTGCACACTGGTGGAATTAGGGGGGGGGGGCAATTAGAAGAGCGCGTAGTCCTTAATCCGTAAAAACCTGGCGTACGGAGTTTTACAGGGGATTTACAGGTTGCTTAACATTGATGGGCCAGGGATTGATTAAAATGCACGAGCCCACCGATGGAATTAGGGGGGCAATTAGAAGAGCACGCAGTCCTCAATCCGTAAAAATATGTAGAATGTGCCCGCATGTGTAGCATTATTGCTTGGGGACTTTGCTTGACGTATGAAGTTTTAGAGCAAGTACAAGAAGATGACGTGGGCGGGCTGTAAGCCTTTAAATATTATATTTTGGATGAGTTGAAAGAGAGAGAGGAGAAGCGGGCTCTTGGTTAGTAGCCGGATCTAGCACGAGACCCAAGACGCCTTGTGAAGTTGTAAGGTGGGCCAACTTCTAATGAAGTAGTACACATATAAACTTTAATATTGTATATGCAGCGCGACCACGTCCACGCCAACAAGCTTCTTGCTTGTGTTCAGGGGAGCTGGATGTCGGGCGAGAGATCTGGCGATAGGCCAGGCGATCCCGCTGACACCCCTCCGATGTCCCACCCACCTCAAACCCGCCCACCGCCACACACCTCGCTACCCACCACGCCGTCTGCTCCGGCCCTTGGCAGTCGACCTGGTGACTTCGACGGCAGCAAGAAGTCCCAAGCAATGGGGATAGTTTTCCGCGTTGTGCCTTGTCCAGGTAAAGCCTTCCATGATCGTATTTTCTCCTCCCTTCGGTCCAGCGTCGTCTTCAACCCTCGTCCTGGCTCGGCTCTCCGGCCCGGGACGGTGTGGATCGTCGTCCCCGCGACAAGACCCCCTCTTTCCGCTGTCTCCCTCTCCACCCTTGCCTCGATCCTCTTCTGCGCGCGTCCCGCTCGTCTCGTCGTGGTGCAAGTTGAGCCCCTGATCTTCTCCGTCCAGGTGGCTAGTGAGGCTGTCACCAAGCTCATGGTCGAGTCCGACGTCGGTGAGTCGGCGGCGATGCAGCTCCGCCTGTGCCTATCGGTGGGCGACGCGCGTGCTGCGGCGTCGCTTGCCCTCGAGTCCCGCACGTCCGCTCCACCTGCCGCATTCATGCAGCCTGTTAATGTGCATGGGAGTCGTCGTAGCCTTTCGGCATGAGGCCGTTTGCCTTCCTGCCCTTCTGCCCCATCCCATCGCTTGCCACATTTCGCCCCAGGATTGCCCTGCCCCCGCCGATGCCCCGCTTGGTGGTATTACTACGGTCGCTGGAGGGGGAGCGGGTGACCCGGCTGCCTCTGCCCAGGAGGGGGGAGAGCTGTTTCGCGCCGCGTCGCCCGTCCTCGCCAGTAATGACGCGTTGAATGTGGGGGCCCTCTGCCCTACCTCGCCCACTCCTGCTCCCGGGATGGTGACAAGAGCCCATATCGCACCGTGCTGTTATCTCCTTCTGCCCGAGCCCCCCGCCCCCAGTCGTGCCCTCCCCCCTCTCTCTCAATGGCTGCTTCCACTGTCTTTCTACGCGTCACTACGTAGTAGATTGTCGGGATCCAGTGCGCTGCCGCCGTTCCGACCATCGCGCCCGCTCTCGTTCCTGTCCTATGGCTCCTCCTCGCCCGTCCGCCATGCCCAGCCCCATCATTTTCCCGCAGCGCTCCACCCCCCCGCCGCCACCACCACCGCCTCCCCCCATCGCTAGACCCCCTACCCTTCCGCAGCACGTCGCTCACTGCCGTCGGCCCTCACCCCGAGGCGCCTCGAGGTGGGCGAATCCAGCTCGCGGGCCCGTTCCCCGCCGCCCTCGCCGTGGGACATCTCGCTGGACGCGGTGGTTCGCTCGCCGCCGCTGTCTCCGCCCCCTGCATTGGTGGAGCTTGGTCATCCGCAGCCGGTGGTCTTGACCGCTGCGGCTCCTGCGCTGCCACCGGAGTTGCTCCTGCTCGCGGCCCGCCATCGTCCCACAGCTCCTCGCGCCTCTCCACCTCCTCCGGCTCTGAGGTCTCCTCGGGCAGTGGGGTGTCTGTTGCGGCAGAATCTCAGTGCCCCGACGCCATGGACGTTTTTATGCCTGCCAGGGACCTCGAGGTCGCGCGCCGTCTTGCCGTCGTCTCCATCGAGCCTTCCAACGCCTTCATCAACGCGACGTTGGCTGTGTAGTCGGCCATGCTGCGCGACATAGGGCATCTCTCTTTTGACACGGTGCCCTCGTCGGTCGGCGTCTGCTATCTCCGCTTCGCTTCCTGGGCTGACCGCGAGGAGGCCATCGCCAACCAGCTGCTGCCTTTCCAAGGCGGCCGCATCGACCTCCACCACGAGGAGCTGTACGGGCGCGTTCTGCAGCGTGCTCGGCAGTGCGCCCTCTTGGCGGCCACGGGCTTCCCTGCGGAGTTCGTGACCCCGACTTGCATCCCCGCCGCCTTCTCCGGCTTCGGGCGCGTCCTGGAGGTCGACCCTGCGCCCTTTCTGGCCATGAACTCGCCACGATCCGTGTTGTCATTCTGCTGGAGCATATGCGGAACATTCCCTGTGACGTCTGGCCGTGGGGAGGGCCGTGGGAGACGCGCGCCATCTGCATCGAGCCTGCCGCGGTCTGGCCCATGTCTCGCTCCTTCGACGCAAATGGCGAATACGTGCCCTTCTTCAGCTTCCCGCTGCCCCCTTCGCCCACAAACGGCCGGATGGGCTGCGCCGTCATGGCAACATCGCGGGGCCTGCGTTTCGCCCGGTCGGCAGGTTCGGCGGCGGGGTGGCGGCGATGCCCTCGACTCCATCTTGTGGGTCCTGGGCGCTTACCCCTTCCCAACTTCGTCTCCTGCCGGGCGCTCGCCGGTGGCGTGGGCGCGGATGGCCCCCCGGTGGTGGCCTGGTCGGGCTCCCCTCTCTCTGCCTCCTCGGTGCAGATCACTGAATTGCCTGATGACGTAACTTGCATGGAGCGAGAGGATGTGGGCACGCCTTACATGGGTGGCCATGCTGCGGCTCCTCGCGCGGACTCGCAACTGGCAGTGCGTGGTGAGGGGGCGGAGTGGCGCAGCGCGCGTTTGGCTCTGGCCGACATAGGTGCGCTCATTCTGATTGCGGACAAGGCGGCCAAGCGTCGTGCTCTTAAGGATGCGCTGATTGGGTGTTCTCCCCGTCTCCGGACAAAGGCGACGCGCGACCGCGTCATCTATGCGGTGGTGCAGCCACTATCTTCTGTGTCAGTGGCGGGGCTGCGTCCAGCCGCTGCTGTCAAGTCTTGGTCGGTGCCGGGTCCTCTCCATGATTAGAGTCCTAGGTGTTTCTGCCCCCGGTTGTGTGGCCCGGGGCTTGTTCCTGCCTCGTTCTTCTCTTTTCCCCGTCAGTTTGGGTGACTATGTATCTTACTTCCATTGTGGCGTGTGCGTTTGTATCCCCCCTTGGGTGCCTGCCGGTGTCCATGGTTAGTCGCGTTCAATGCATGTCTTTCTTTTTCTAGAATGTTCAAGGCCTTGGGGAGCCTGATAAGTGCGATCTCGTTCGTAACTCTATCTCGTCTGCGTCCCTTGCTGTTGTGTGTCTCCAAGAATCCAACCTCGCGTCTCTCGATGTGCTCAAGGCTCGATCCTTCCTTCCCCCTTATCTCTCTGAGTTTGTCACTAAGGACGCCGACGGGTCACGTGGGGGGTGATTACTTCTTGGGATCCCTGCAAGCTGTCGCTCGTCAGTTGTGCTAGATCGATTTTCTCACTTACCACTAAGCTTGCCTCCACGGTCTCCGACCTCTCCTTCTCCCTTACTAACGTTTATGCCCCAGCTGACCACTCTCTTACTATGGCTTTTGTGGACGATATGCTCTCCTTATCGCCTTCAATTGACGGGGCAAGGCTGATCGTGGGGGACTTCAATCTCATCCGCTTGCCGCGGGAGAAAAACAACGATCGTTTTGACGCCGGCCACGCGTCCGCTTTCAACGCCATGATCAACACTTTGGCATGGCTGGAACTCCCTCTCTCTGATCGGTTGTACACGTGGTCTAGCAAGCGTGATACCCCTACTCTCGCCCAGCTCGACCGGGCTTTTTTTGACGCAGCCTGGGACTCCCTCTTCCTTGACACGACGCTTGCTTCTCTCCCCAGAACCACATCCGACTACGTCCCCCTGGTAGTCTCCGTCTCTACCCGCATCCCTTCGGCGGGGCGTTTCTTTTTTGAAAACTCCTGGCTGCTGGACCCCCTGTTCCTCCCTGCGGTTTTGCCGTCCTGGTCGCGCGTCCCTAGCACTCCCTGTGCTGCAACTCGCCTTGCTGGCCAGAAGAAATGTCTCAGGTCTGCGGCCAAGGTCTGGAAACGACAACACAAGTTCATTCCTTTTTTTGATAAACAACTGCAAATTCCTGATTGACCTGTTAGATTACCTGGAGGAGCACCGGCGGCTCTCCCCGGCCGAAACTGCGCTGCGAAGTGATGCCCGCCTTGCGCTGGCAGGCTCTGTAGCGCGGCAAGCCGCCTACTGGCGGCAGCTGGGGAAGTGCCGAGCTGTCGCGGAGGGGGACGAGAACACTAGCTACTTCCATGCCCGGGCGTCCCAACGGCGTCGGGGGAATGCCATCCGGGTGCTCGCTGTCGATGACGTTGAGCTGGTTGCTCACAACGCTAAGGAGGCGGCGCTGCGGCGGTTCTACTCCAACCTGCTGGCCGGCCCCCCCGCACCTCCTGGGGTTCGACTTGGCGGCCCTCTACGCCGGCGCGCCAACGGTCGACGGTGGGCCGCTGGTGGCGCCTTTCTCCAGGGCGGAGATCCGAGCCGCTGTCTTCGCACTAGACCGGACTTGCGCGCCTGGCCCGGACGGGCTCGGGCCTGCCTTCTACCAGGCCACTTGGCCAGCAGTTTCGGGAGACCAACATCGCTTCTTCGACGATGTGCATGGCGGCACCGCGTGCCTTGACGGGGTAAACAAGGCCCTCATCGCTCTGCTGCCCAAGAAGGAGGGCGTTTCAACCCCTGGAGATTTCCGTCCCGTCTCACTGCAGAACGGTGACGTTAAGATCCTCTGTCGGGGGCTGACTACGCGACTCCAGCGTCAGATCACCGACCTCATTGACGCGGATCAGTCTGGCTTCCTGTCCGGCCGCAGTATCCCGGAGAACTTCGTCTATGCGGCGGAGCTCGTGCAGTGCTGCTGTAAGCGGGGGGACCCGACGCTGGTGTTCAAGCTCGACTTCGCCAAAGACTTCGACTCCATTGCCTGGCCCAGCCTTCGGCGGATCATGGAGGTGCGGGGGTTCCCGGCCGCTTGGTGTGATTGGATGGATCTCATCCTCAAGTCCTCGAAAGCTGATGTCCTGCTGAACGGGGTGCCTGGGAGGTGGTTCGCGGGTCCGCAAGGGGCTGCGGCAGGGGGACCCCGTCTCCCCATACCTATTTCTCCTGGTCGCCGACGTGCTCCAGCGCATGATCCGGGAGGACAGAGCTCTTCGGCACCCGCTATGTGAGAGGGCTCCACCGGTGGTGCTCCAGTACGCTGCCGGCACGCTGATCATCATGCGCGCCTGTCCAGATGGGGCGACTCGGCTGCGTGTCATCCTCGACCTTTTCGCCACCGCGATGGGGCTCGTCATCAACTTCGCCAAAAGCACTCTCGTCCCCATGCATGTGGCTGATGGGCCTCGAACCCCTCGTTGGTTACCCCAAGTGGAAGGTGTAAGATGCAGTATTGTAGAAGTGTTTTCCCTTAGCAAAGATGCCAAGGATCGAATCCCCAGAGACTCCTAGGTTCAACAAGTAGGTGTCAACTGCTACGGCGCCAGATTAGTAGCAATCAACGTGGACCTGCACACAGATACAAATAACTTTGCTCCCAACGAGTACAGAGAGGTTGTCAATCCCTCCGGCCTTGTAGTTCACAAAGGATTAAAAGCAATGATAGTAGTGATATATAGTGTTTTGCAATAGTAAATAATAACGAAAAGTAAATAGCGGATGTGATCAATGATGGTAATATGGACCGGAGTCTCATGATGTTCACTAGTGATGTCTCTCTCCCAAAAGACGATAAAACAGCTATGTGAGGTAAACAAATTACAGCTGGGCAATTGACAGGACCACGAACGCAAACCAATGCTGACTACATTGCAAGAAAGGTTGAGGTTCAAAGCATGGGCGGTATGCCAAAGTAAGTAGACCGAAATCCATCAATATCTACTACTAATCATCCACCTTGAGATATATATCCAGAACATCTCGCTGGTATTAAGTTGCGAGTCCCAACCATAGTGTAAACTCAATGCAACAGACAACTGCATTAAAAGAACTTTGCGTAAAGTAAACAATCCTTGCACCCGCGGGCACAAGCACCGTTGTTTTCCCCCTTGTGGCAACAGCACATCCCCTAGACTCATGTTTCTGTCACTCAAGCTAGTCATCGAGGGGCATGAACCCACAATCGAGCATAACGTTCCCTCTTGGAGTCACTACTAACTACTCGGCCAAAGCAATAAATAACAACGGAGAACATGCAAGAATTACTTATGAACAAAAATATAAAAGAGGTGAATCAAATATATTACTCCAGATCAAACTGAACATAATCTCATAATCCATCGGATCCCAGCAAACTCAACATAGCAACAGCATAAGGATTACATAGGTGCCTCGATCATGTAGGGCAGCTCACGAGGACTAATTAGTGAAGCACAAGAACGGGAGGAGAACATCACATAGCTACTGGTCATGGACTCATGGTCCAAGGGAGACTACTCACGAGTCATCCGGGAGGCGTCCATGGTGGTGGAGAAGCTCCCGGGGGTGATCCTCCCCTCCGGCAGGGTGCCGGGAAGAGTTCTCCTGGTGCTCCCAATCTTGGAAGCGGCGGCGGCGGCGGAACAGAGATGGGATCGCGAAAAGAGTTCCTGTTCTGAGGGTTTTGGAGGACCCTTTAAATATATGCCAAAGTAGTGCACGGGGGAGCTTCGGGGGGCCTAGGCGCCCCCCCAGCGCGGCCCAGGGGGGCGCGCCGCCAGTTCGCCTGGAGCCCTGGTGCCCCCCC
>LR738711.1:874232409-874333658 GCA_902687465.1 Secale cereale | reverse complement strand
ATATATATATATATATATATATATACTTTACCTAATAATAAAGCACGGATTAAGTCCGTCGGATTCACCGTCACAATACGCTTCTTCTCGTGAATTTACGCTTTCAGTTTGAATTTAAAACATATACGCGAGGTGGTACTAAATCAGGAAACACGTCGCAAAATTCGTTCGTCAATTTTTGGAACGCACAGGCGCGCTTCTGGGCTCGTCCGCCACCATTTTCCCCCTTGGGCCTGAGCACACTGCAGTGTGGCCCAAGAAAATCAGGAGAGAAAAAGGAAGGCTGCACTTGGGGATCGAACCTGAACCTGCTTGCCTTCACAACTCGTACGATCCACCAAGCTAGGACACAGTTGTATGTACAAGAGTGGATTCTTTCTTCTGTTAAATAACCCCAACTTGCCCCAAGTAAAAAACATTTCGTTCCTGATTTATTTATTTCCTACACTACTAGCTGGTTTGATGGGCCAACGCTCTGTCGCTTCCGCTCGCGCCAGATTGGGCCTCAGCCCATGCTAGAGAAAATCCCCATCGTTGACTGCTCCCCCCCCCTCTGAAGCGCTTTCCTAATCCCTCGATGCCTACCCTAATCTCTCTCATAAATAGGACACCTGAGAGATATGCACTTACCGCTTTGCCTCGGCCGGCGCCGGACGCGGATGACCTTCACCGACGTGATCTCCGATATTTCGAGAAATCAACACCGGATAGCTCGCGTGTGCGACTGCCCCCCGTTTGTTCTTTCGTTCTCCCCATACTAACCTCTGGCGGCGAGGGAAAGCGCATTGGTGGAGGGTTCACTGGCAGCTGGAAGCATTGAACCACGACAACGATGTGGCCATGTGGGCGTCCGAAGGCTGGGAAGGTGGCAAAGTGCGGTGGAGGTAGGGAGGTTGGGGAACCGTGGCGATGACGAGGGCTAGGTCTAGGTGTCCGGGCGAGGTTTGGGGTGTGGGAGGTTTGAGATGGATCAAAGCGATTGGCCGAAGTTTGCTCTCATCTGCTACTCATCATCAGCACCTGCCCCGTCTTCACAATCACCAGCATATCGGTCGTGTCATGTTCGTGGAAACGCTCGCATCTGTCTCCGCTAGCTCCTCGGTCGGCCGCCGCCGATCAGATAAGAGAGAGGCTCTCACCGCGAGCTGTTCATAAGGGAGCAGGAGCAGGTGGTGTTGTACATACAAATACAGGGTGGAGAGGAGCGTTGGGAGCATCCAGGTCGAGAGCATGACTACATTTCGAGCCACCGTGGGCAAGCAGACAAGCAGCTGGATGGATATGTGTCTTCCGGCCGGAAGGAATCAATTTATGCAGAGCTAGCTTGTGATCAGGCGGAATCAATCAGAAAGTGTGCACCTCTCCTCTACAATAATGTGGTAGGTAGAAAATTAGTTCACCGATGCAGAAACTCTCCGTGATATGTTTCATCTGAAGCCACGATAGGAGCGCAGGACCATCTAACGCAGAGCTAACAAATTGTCCACTCACGCGGAAACTTCAACAATGTAGTACAGTGTGTGTGCATTCACATTTCACAGTGCGTACTTGTGCTCATATATCAGCATGTGTAGACAAATACACAGTTGTGTAAAAAAAATTGTGAGTTTGCCATGGAAGAGTGATTTCATGTTGTTGAGGTAAACTCAAATAAGTCTTAGATGGAAACTATGTATATGGAATAGAGAAAATGATGCAAGTTTATCTAGAGCTTGGGTGTCTAATCCACTAAACTTAATTTTAAAACTGGGATTAAACTTACTATTTCCGCACTCCTTATGTTACATAATGGAGAATCATGATATTTGTTTATATGTTGGATACGATTGTTCGTACAATCTTCGTGTGGTCCTTTTCTTTTGTCAGATTATATTATGCAGAATTCCATGATACACAAATTATCGTCGCTTCAAATGAACTACTCACTACTTACTACTACTTAGATACTGAGCTCACCATCAAAATGAGAACTTGATGAGGTTATGAATTAATTTAAGCTATAGTGGGCATGCCTTTTATGGTACATGCATCAAAATACTAATTAATGCTTATAGCTGAAAAGTAGAAGGTAAAAGGTAATAAATTTATCTCCTTTAAATGGATTGTGTTGTTTGTACTTAATGAACATAGTTCTAGATGTTCCCTAATAGTGAAATCATAGGTGCATATTCTTCTTAAATCTGAAACATATGTGATCTTAAATTGCTTTGCATAATCTAGAATTTAGTTCTTGTCATCAGTTTTTACTTTGCCATTTTTGTGAGAATAAGAGGTATTATTTAACTATATACTCACATATATTTGAGATAAGCATGGGACTGTCAAAGTTGTCATGGAAAATGGTGGGTTACTCATTTGAGTAGTTCTTTTAAACCGGTATTAAGGATGGTGCATGCATCAAGTGTAGATGACACAAGGATGGTGCCCACCATGATTACAAGTTCGTCAATACATGTGGCTGTAGGAAAGGCCTCACAAAAGTGGTGTGCTAAGTGTTATTAGCAAGCTCAGCACCTTATGTTTTATCACATTCGTCGTGAATAGGCGGAGAACTTGACCACCATCAACGATAGTGACGAGGAAAAGCAGCAATGCTGATGGCGCACTAGGGACATGCGATGATTTATTTTCCCGTTGCAACGCACGGGCTCTTTTGCTAGTATATATATATAAATATAAAGCATAGATTGAGTTTGTCGGGTTCACCGTCACAATACGCTTTCTTCTCATGTCATAATACGCTTTTACAATTTGTATGGACAAAATCGTAATATAAACAAGGTGGTACCAATTTGGGGATGTCGAATGACCCTTCCTATCGATCCCATCTAGCTGCAGATCAAGCGGCGGCGCTCCCGATCGGACGACGGCAACGAGCACATGAAGGACTCGGGCGGCACGCTGTCCGAGCGAGAGGAGGAGTAGAAGGGCACGCGTGGAGGTGGGGTCGTATGCATCGGGCGTGCACGCTCGCCCGCAGTCAACGGGGATGCAGCGGCCGTCCATGGCAACTCAGGTCGATGCAGGATTCGAAGGGGTTGCGGCGACGAGCAACTCCGTAGGCGGCGACCTGCGGGGTTCAAGCGGCTACTGCCATGAAGGTCAGGCGGCGGCTCTGCCTCGCCACGGTTCCTGCCTTCTCCCAGCCTAGCCCACACCGCACCCGCGCGCCTCACCCTACACCGTTTGCGCACGCCCGTCGTTGCTGTGCTGCTGCAGCAGTCGCCGCCTCCCCGTGCCTGGCTCCCACGTGCCCGAGACGAGCTCCTGCTCGACCTCGAGTTCTCGCGCACCCGAGCACCTTGCTGTTTGCTCGCACCCTTGCCTCAGCCATTTGCTCCCGTGCATCCATGCTAAAACCCGCACTGCCGTCGCTGTCTTCAAGCCGCAGTCGCCGCCGCGTTTGCTCACCGGCATCACATCGGAGTTCCACGTTTCCTCGCTGGAGAAGATGAACGTGGTAGGTTTACTTTGTAAAGAGCGGAAGCCCACATCTTGTGCAAAGCCTACGTCCTTCTTAGATGGCTAGCCCAGCAATTCTGCATTCTCATGGTCAAGGGATCAAATCTTAAAGGCAACCCATTTTTTTCTGAATTTTTTGGTCGCCCACAAATTTACATTCTCAAAAGAAAAGGTAGCAGTAACAAAGTAGTTTTATTTTTTATAATATATATATATTATTTTATTATATAATGGATGGATAGAATAGGCTCCACTGTCCATTACTTAAGGAACAGGATGTGCCTTGGATTGAATCTTACTGCAGTTTTTGCCATGCCAAAATGGATGGATATAAAGGCTCCACTATCCAGTACTTAGCAATATAAAAAAGAATGTTCAGACTGTGTTGCAATACTGGTGTGTTTGGAAACTCTAATTTTATCTTCACGCTCTTCATTGACTGAACATCCAGCTATTTGCATTGTACAGTGACACTAATTCATATGCTATTTGAACTGAAAAATATGATAATATGAATAGCAACCGAGTTATGCCATTCATCGGTCGTCGCTTTACATCTTAGGAATAATTTCACCTCTGTTACCCTATTTATATTGACTGAAAATATCTGATACGTAACTTAGTTGATTGAAAACCTCTTAATTTCTTCATTCAGATTCAATCACAGTGAGTGTACCTGATCATGAGTTTGAGCCATCAAGCGGAACACTGGGTGGCATTATGACAGCGGTGGAAGGTTAAGTCATGAAAATATGCGAAGGTATGTTTACCACACTTATTTACTAATGCCTCCTCTATTCATGTGACCAAAATTGACTGCAAGAGCCATGCTAATTGAAGACAAAGGTGTCTTGACCAGCATTCTTTTAGAGCTGTTTTGGAGTCGGTTTACTTACCGTATCACATACCTCTTCCTTTTCGGAGGCTGAATCATTCTGGAAAGTGTCCCTTATGTATTCCTCCGGGGTTACGGTTTCAATAACATTGGTTTCAACATTTATAGGATTACCTGAAATATAATGTTTGATTCTTTGACCGTTCACCACCTTCAGATTTGTGCCTTTAAAGTTGTTGATTTTTATGGCACCGGAACGATACACCTCCTCGATAACGTAAGGTCCTTCCCACTTGGAGAGAAGTTTTCGTGCAAAAAATCTTAAACGAGAGTTGAATAGCAAGACATAATCACCTACGTTAAACTCATGCTTTTGTATCTTTTTATCATGCCATCTTTTAACTTTTTATTTAAACAACTTGGCATTCTCATAGGCCTGGGTTCTCCATTCATCAAGGCAGCTAATGTCAAATAGCCTCTTCTCACCGGCAAGTTTGAAATCATAATTGAGCTCTTTGATAGCCCAGTATGCCTTATGTTCTAGCTCAAGAGGTAAGTGACAAGCTTTTCCATATACCATCTTATATGGAGACACACCCATAGGATTTTTGTATGCAGTTCTATAGGCCCATAATGCATCATCAAGTTTCTTGGACCAATTCTTCCTAGACCTATTAAATGTCTTTTGCAAAATTAATTTCAACTCTCTATTACTTAGTTCTACTTGACCACTGGTCTGTGGGTGATAGGGGGATGCAATTCTATGGTTAACATCATATTTAGCAAGCATCTTACGGAAAGCACCATGAATAAAGTGTGATACAACATCAGTCATTAGATATCTAGGGACTCCAAACCTCAGGAAAATAACTTCTTTAAGCATCTTAATAGAGGTGTTATGATCAGCACTACTAGCTGGAATAGCTTCTACCCACTTAGTAACGTAATCAACAGCAACTAAAATATGTGTCTATCCATTAGAGGCAGGAAACGGTCCTATATAATCAAAGCCCCAAACATCAAATGGTTCAATAACAAGTGATTAATTCATAGGCATTTCTTGACGTCTACTAATATTACCAATTCTTTGACATTCATCACAAGATAAGACAAACTTACGGGCATCCTTGAAGAGAGTAGGCCAATAAAAACCGGATTGCAATACTGATGACCCACAAGTGTAGGGGATCTATCGTAGTCCTTTCGATAAGTAAGAGTGTCGAACCCAACGAGGAGCAGAAGGAAATGATAGGCAGTTTTCAGTAAGGTATTTTCTGCAAGCACTGAAATTATATGTAACATATAGTTTTGTGATAAGGTAATTGGTAGCAAGTGACAAACGGTAAAAGTAAATAAGGTGCAGCTAGGTGGCCCAATCCTTTTTGTAGCAAAGGACAAGCCTGGACAAACTCTTATATAAAGTAAAGCGCTCCCAAGGACACATGGAAATTATCGTCAAGCTAGTTTTCATCACGATCGTCTGATTCGCGTTCGGTACTTTGATAATTTGGTATGTGGGTGGACCAGTGCTTGGGTGCTGCCCTTACTAGGACAAACCTCCCACTTATGATTAACCTCTAATGCAAGCATCCGCAACTACAAAAGAAGTATTAAGGTAAACCTAACCATAGCCTGAAACATATGGATCCAAATCAGCCCCTTACGAAGCAACACATAAACTAGGGTTTAAGCTTCTGTCACTCTAGCAACCCATCATCTACTTATTACTTCCCAATGCCTTCCTCTAGGCCCAAATAATGGTGAAGTGTCATGTAGTCGATGTTCACATGACACCACTAGAGGAGAGACAACATACATCTCATCAAAATATCGAACGAAGACCAAACTCACATGACTACTAATAGCAAGACTTCTCCCATGTCCTCAGGAACAAAAGTAACTACTCACAAGACATAATATTGTTCATGATCAAAGGGGTATTAATATGCATAATGGATCTGAACATATGATCTTCCACCAAATAAACCAACTAGTATCAACTACAAGGAGTAATCAACACTACTAGCAACCCACAGGTACCAATCCGAGGTTTGGGTACAAAGATTGGATACAAGAGATGAACTAGGGTTTGAGAGGAGATGGTGCTGGTGAAGATGTTGATACGTCCAAAACGTATCTATAATTTCTGCTTGCTCCATGCCACTTTTGGGTGATATTGCTATGATATTTATACACTTCCATACACTTTTGATCATATTTGGACTAACCTACTAATCCAGTGCACCCCAGTGCCAGTTTCTGTTTTCGGCTATTTTTGTATTTCAGGTTTTCACATTACGAGAACTGCCAGGAAAAATCCAGAAAAATTATATAAAAAATCAGCGTTCCAGAACCTACCTTGCGCCCGAAGGACAGCCGGGGGGGCGGGGCACCAGGGCCCCAGGCGCCCTGGCGGCGCGCCCCCCCTGGGCCGCGCCGGGGGGGCGCCTGGGCCCCCCGAGCCCCGTCTGGTGCCCCCCTTTGGCATATATTTAGAGCGTCCTTCGAAACCCTCGGGACGGGAACTCTTTTTCGCGATCTCATCTCTGTTCCGCCGCAGCCGCCGCTTCCAAGATCGGGAGCACCAGGAGAACTCTTCCCGGCACCCTGCCGGAGGGGAGGATCACACCCGGGAGCTTCTCCACCACCATGGACGCCTCCCGGATGAGTTGTGATTAGTCTCCCTTGGACCATGAGTCCATGACCAGTAGCTATGTGATGTTCTCCTCCCGTTCTTGTGCTTCACTAATTAGTCCTCGTGAGCTGCCCTACATGATCGAGGCACATATGTAATCTTTATGCTGTTGCTATGATGAGTTTGCTGGGATCCGATGGATTATGAGATTATGTTCAGATTGTGATTGAGTAATATATTTGATCTACCTCTTTTATATTTATGTTCATAAGTAATTCTTGCATGTTCTCCGTTGTAATTTATTGCTTTGGCCAAGTAATAGGTAGTGACTCCAAGAGGGAACGTTATGCTCGATTGTGGGTTCATGCCCCTCGATGACTAGCTTGAGTGACAGAAACATGAGTCTAGGGGGTGTGCTGTTGCCACAAGGGGGAAAACAACGGTGCTTGTGCCCGCGGGTGCAAGGATTGTTTACTTTACGCAAAGTTCTTTTAACGCAGTTGTCTGTTTGATACGTCCAAAATGCATCACTATTTTGTATCATAATTTATCCTTATTCATTGATATATTTCACGTTATGATGATGTTCTTATGTTGTTTTGGTCTATTTTACACAGTTTGCAACTTTCCGATGCCGGAACAGCAGACGCATGATTCAGCAGGAAAAAGTGGATGCTGAGTTGCTGAAGAAGAATATCTCCAAATTACCTGAAAATTGACGGGAGGTATTTTTCAGACGAATCACGAAGACACGCAAAAGGGGAGTTAGAGGGGGGCCACAGGGTGCCCAGGCGGCCTGGTGGCGCGCCCCCTGGCCGCGCCGGGGGGGCGCCTGGAGCCCCTGGCCCACCTCTGGTCGCCCCCTTTTGCATATATGTTCTCCGTGATCCAAAAACCCTAGGCACGGGACTTTTTACGGAGTTCCGCCGCCGCTTCGAGGCGGAAACCTACAGAGAAGAAAAGGGCATCTCCGGCGGGCAGATTCCGCCGGGGAGATCACCTCCCGGAAGGGGAGATCGTCGCCATCGTCATCACCATCGTCACGGGCATCATCGAGATCATCATCAACATCATCCCCAACACCAGCACCCTCTCCATCTTCATCCAAATCTCATCTTACCATCGCAACTCGTGTTGTAACTCGTACTATCTATCCTCTCTACTCCATCGGTGTTGATTACTACTTTGTGGTGAATGCTATTAAGTTTTGTTGGAGAAATATTATTATGTCCAGATTGTTTATCACATATTTATCCCCACTGATCATGATCTCTTTTATGTCTTGTGAGTAGTTACCTTAGTTCTTGAGGACATGGGGAAAGTCTTGTTGTTAGTAGTCATATGCTGTTGAAGTAATATGTGTTGTTTGATACTTAAGTTGCGTTGTCATTCTACTAGTGGTGTTGTGTGAGTCGAACACCCAACACTTCGCCTTATTAAGGACCTAGGAGAATACATTGTGTATAAAGAATGCTTATGGTGGGTTGCCGGAGTGACAGAAACCTGAACCCCAGTTCGCACGCTTTTGCATAAGGGAATAATGGATCCTCGATCGTATTGCTATGGTTAGGCTTTTGCCTTAAATTCTATCTTGTATTTGCGGATGCTTGCAAGGTGTTTAATCATAAGAGTGCATTCATCTTAGTCTAGAGAGTGCACTAGCATAGATCCACCCACTCAACACTTATCAACACATAACATAGTATCGATACAGTATATGGTGAAAGCACATGAATACCTCTCCCGTGTGTCCTCAAGAATGCTTTAGTCTTTATAAGTTCAGTTGCTAGGCCTCTCCTTTGCTAAGAAAGGATTGGGCCACTTGTTACTCTCAGTACCTTTTACATTACTTGCCTTTACATTCCTGTTGCTTATACCGAGAAAACCCATAAAAGTTATCTTTCAGTGCTTGCAGTAATTTCTTGCTCAGAATCGCTTATCAATACCTTCTGCTCCTCGTTGGGTTCGACACTCTTACTTATCAAAAACGCTGCAATAGATCCCTTACGGTTGAGGATCATCAAGTACCGTTTTCTGGCGCCGTTGCCGGGGAGCGTAGAGCTATTGGTAAAGTGAAACTGGTAAGAAAGTCTTTTTATAATTCTGTTTTTATTTTTGCTATTGCTGCTCTTTGTCCTTATGGACAACCCTATTATTGGAGCATTGCTTGCGGGAAGACGCCCCACACCTGTGCTGGTTGATCCTCCCCCTACTGAAATTGTGCCTTATAAAATACCAGCTGGCATTATCGATTATGTTTTGGCTAATCGTTATGCAGGAGATAGACATCCCGGTGAACACTTGCTATATTTGTCACGACTATGTTCATTATTTAAGCTTGCAGGTGTATCGAGGGAGTTTGTCATGAGGAAATTGTTTGTCGTATCACTTATAGATAAAGCTTCAGATTGGTATGGGCTTCTCGATAACTCACACTTGCTGGACTGGCAGGAGCTTATGTCTCTCTTTTATACTAAGTTTTATCCTCTTCATGAAATTCATCGAGAAAGGAATTATATCTATAACTTTAGGTCTCATGACGGAGAAAGCATTGCTCAAGCTTGGGGGAGATTGAAGTCCCTAATGCTCAAATGCCCTATTCATAAGCTTCCCAAGGAAATTATACTTACAAATTTTTATGCCAGGCTTTCTCGTCAGGATAAGGAGATGCTGGATGCCTCCTCTAGTGGGGTATTTCAGAAGAAGAGTGTTGAAGAAAGGTGGGATCTCCTTGAAAGAATCCAGAGGAATACCGAAGATTGGGAAATTGATAAAGGTATTGAACCCGCTATTAATTATGAACATGATTATATTGAGAGCTATGTGGAAACTGATTACTTCAATACTTTTTGCTCTAAGATTGGTCTTGATTCCCATCTAGTGATTGATTTGTGCAAGAATTTTGCCTCTCACGTTGATTCTTTTAAAAAGAAGAGAGACCAGCACCATGAACCTTTTAAAGAACCACCTATTGATATTTATGTTGCTGAGCCTATTTTGCCTGCAGTTATATATGAAAAGCCTCCTTTTCCCACGAGGATAAAGGAGCACTCTCTTGTGACAGGCATAATAAATAAAAGTGAGAGAAGAGTTGATGAGCCTGAGGACCAGATCAGGGTCGATCCTCAAGTTGCATTGATTAATGACCTTGCTACTGATGATGTTTTGGATTCCAATATAACTTTTTGTGCTGTTTCCACTAACCTTGTCACAGCCAAGAATAAAGGCCCAATTTCAGGTACTCCGGTGGTATCTGTTAAAATAGGAGATCACAACTATTATGGGCTATGCGATTTGGGATCGAGTGCAAGTGCTATTCCTTATTCACTTTATGAAGAAATCATCGGTGAGATTTCCCCTTGTGAACTTGAAGAAGTTGATGTTACTATTCATCTTGCAAATAGAACAACTATCTCTCCTATCGGAATTGTGAGGACGTTGAAGTCCTATGTGGAAAGGTAAAATACCCTACCGACTTTCCAGTACTTGGATCAGAGAGAGACAATTTTTGTCCCATTATTTTTGGTAGACCTTTTCTTAGAACTTGTGGAGCTATAATAGATTGCAAGAAAGGTAAAGTTTCTGTTGAATTCGATGGTGAGCCATATGAATTTAATTTTTCTAAGTTCTCTAAGCAGCCGCGTGGTACTGATTTACCTAGTGATGACAAAATTATTGAAAGTATTGCCTCTATTGCTATTCCCCCTAATGATCCTTTGCAGCAATACATGGAGGACCACGAGAATGATTTGCATATGCAGGAAAGAAATGAACTAGATGAAATATTCTTGAGGCAGCCTGTTATCCTGAAGCACAACCTTCCGGTTGAACCTTTGGGAATTTTATCAAAACCGAAAGAAGACCCGGTGTTCGATCTTAAACCTCTTCCCGATACGCTCAAGTATGCTTATTTAGATGAAAATAAAGTATATCCTGTTATTATCAATTCTAACCTTTCAGGATATGAAGAGGAGCGATTATTGGAAGTACTTCGTAAACACTGAGGCGCAATTGGCTACACCCTTGATGACCTTAAGGGGATTAGTCCATCTATCTGTCAACATACTATCAACCTTGAGCCTGATGCTAAACCAGTTGTTGATCATCAACGACGGTTGAACCCGAAGATGATGGATGTTGTGAGAACTGAGATTCTCAAGCTTCTAGCCGCAGGTATTATCTACCCTATAGCTGATAGTAAGTGGGTAAGTCCGGTACATTGTGTTCCTAAAAAGGAGGTACAACTGTGGTTCCTAATGATAAAAATGAATTAATACCTCAGAGGATTATTATTGGATATAGAATGTGTATTGATTACAGGAAGTTGAACAAGGCAACCAGGAAGGATCACTACCCGTTGCCGTTCATCGACCAAATGCTTGAAAGGTTATCCAAAAATACCCACTTTTGTTATCTCGATGGTTATTCTGGCTTCTCTCAAATTCATGTTAACACTGCCGATCAAGAGAAGACCAATTTTACTTGTCCCTTTGGTACTTATGCTTACAGGCGTATGCCTTTTGGTTTATGTAATGCCCCTGCTACTTTTCAAAGGTGTATGTCTGCTATTTTTCATGGTTTCTGCGGGGATATTATGGAAGTTTTCATGGACGATTTCTCCGTCTATGGAACTTCATTTGACCATTGTCTTCACAACCTTAATAAAGTTTTGCAGAGATGCGAGGAGACAAATTTGGTACTCAACTGGGAGAAGTGCCACTTTATGGTTAATGAAGGGATTGTTCTTGGTCACAAGATTTCCGAAAGGGGAATTGAAGTGGACAAGGCCAAGATCGAAGCTATTGAGAGGATGCCCTATCCAAGGGACATCAAAGGTATTCGCAGTTTTCTCGGTCATGCAGGTTTTTATAGAAGATTTATTAAAGACTTTTCTAAAACCTCGAGACCCCTCACTAATCTTCTCCAGAAGGATGTTCCTTTTGTTTTTGATGAAAACTGTAAGGAAGCTTTTGAAGTCCTTAAGAAAGCTTTAATGACTGCTCCTATAGTACAACCACCTGACTGGAATTTACCTTTTGAGATTATGTGTGATGCAAGTGATTTTGCTGTTGGAGCTGTTTTAGGACAAAGAGTTGATAAGAAATTGAATGTTATACATTATGCTAGTAAAACCCTTGATAGTGCTCAAAGAAACTATGCTACTACTGAGAAAGAATTCTTAGCTGTAGTTTTTGCTTGTGATAAGTTTAGGCAGTATATTGTTGATTCCAAAGTTATTATTCATACGGATCATGCTGCCATTAAGTATCTCATGACAAAGAAGGATGCCAAGCCAAGGCTTATCAGATGGGTATTCCTTCTTCAAGAATTCGATTTGCAGATTGTTGATAGGAAAGGGGAAGACAATCCGGTGGCGGACAATCTTTCAATGATGGAAGATATACCGCATGACCCCATCCCAGTTAACGATAGTTTTCCAGACGAGCAACTTGCCGTTGTAAAAGTACAATCTCTTTCCGATCCTTGGTATGCAGATTATGCTAATTTTATTGTTGCAAAGTATTTGCCTCCAGGTTTAACATTTCAGCAAAGGAAGAAGTTCTTTCATGATTTGAGGCACTACTTTTGGGATGACCCACATCTTTTCAAAGAAGGTCCCGACGGGATCGTGAGAAGATGCATTCCGGAACATGAGCAGAAGGACATTCTCCGACGGTGTCATGATAGTCCCTATGGAGGACATCATGCCGGTGAGAGGACTGCACATAAGGTTCTTCAATCAGGTTTTTATTGGCCTACCCTCTTTAAAGATGCTAGAAATTATGTTTTAGCTTGTGATAAATGTCAGAGAGTTGGTAACATTAGTAGAAGGAATGAGATGCCTATGAATTACTCACTAGTGATTGAACCTTTCGATTGTTGGGGTTTTGATTTTATGGGTCCTTTTCCTTCTTCGCACAAGTACACTCATATTTTAGTAGCTGTTGATTATGTGACCAAGTGGGTTGAAGCAATCCCCACTGAAAGTGCTGATCACAAGACATCTTTGAAAATGCTTAAAGATGTAATTTTTCCTAGGTTTGGTGTACCAAGGTATCTCATGACCGATGGAGGATCACACTTCACGCACGGAGCTTTTAGAAAAGCTTTGGCTAAATACGATGTTAATCATAGAATTGCTTCACCATATCATCCTCAAACTAGTGGGCAAGTTGAGCTCACCAATAGAGAGATTAAGTTGATCTTGCAGAAAACAGTAAACAGAAATAGGAAGGATTGGTCAAACAAGTTAGGAGATGCTTTGTGGGCATATAGAACTGCTTACAAAAACCCCATTGGCATGTCTCCCTATAAGATGGTGTATGGCAAGGCTTGCCATTTGCCATTAGAGTTAGAGCACAAAGCTTTCTGGGCTGTTAGAGAGCTTAACGCTGACCCAAAACTAGCTGGTGAGAAGCGTCTCATGAACTTGACTTCTCTAGATGAATGGAGGAGTGAAGCTTACGAGAGCGCTAAAATGTTCAAGGAAAAGGTAAAAAAGTGGCATGATAGGAAGATTCTGAAACGTGAATTTAATGTTGGTGATAAAGTTTTGTTGTTTAGATCCCGTTTCAGGTTTTCTCCAGGTAAACTACTTTCCAGGTGGGAAGGACCATTTCATATTGAAGAAGTTTATCGGTCTGGTGCAATTAAGATTAATAATTTTGAAGGCACCAAACCTCAAGTTGTGAATGGACAAAGACTTAAACATTACATAGCAGGAGACCCTGTCGATGTTGATGTGAATATAATATACACAACAAGCCATGAAGAACATGTTGCAGCCCTGTTTCAGACGCCAGCAGAAGCAGAATAAAGAAAAGGTATGTAGTACGGTAAGGAAACATCGCGAACCGCCATCGCGAACCGCCATAAAAGTTCCGTATTACGAGTTTCTGCAAAATTAGTAAAATTCCGAACCGAAGTGGAGCCGGAGACGACCTCCAGGGAGTCCAGGCGCCCCCCTGGCGCGCCCCCCCGTGGGCCGCGCCGGTAGGCCGCCTGGACACCCGGGAGTCCGCCTCCGACCCCGCTTTGGTCCGTTACCTTCCTTTCTGTACATAAATTTTTCCTATATATTTGCCCGGATTGTTCCGGAAACGTATCTTGCGATTTCGCGTGTTTTCTCTTCGATCTGTTTCTGCCAGGAAATCTTTCAGCTGAATTTAGGTGCCATGGCTTCTCCAAGTTCCCCCAAGGACAAGTTCGTCGTCAACGTCATCAACCCTTACCTTGCTGAGGTGAAGAAGCACCCTCAGGTTGTTCGGATGGAGGACGGTGTCCTTCATCAAGAAGATCTGAAGGGACCTATCAAGGAGGGGAGCATCCAGGCCAGGCTGGAAGAAGTGGAGCAGGAAGTCTTCGAGTACAAGAAGATGACCGAGTGTGGTGTCGAAGCTAAATTTGACATCACCAACGAGCTGAAGAACTACTTCCTGAAGGAGATGAAGGAGATGTGGGAAAGAATCGCCGCGTCTGAAGACAGAATTATAGAACTCCAAGGGCAAATTAATGATCTACATAACCAGAACTGTGAGTATGAACTAAGGTTTCTGCGCACGGGTTTGGGTGCTGAATGCAGGATTCAGGAGACGAGCTTCTCATATGAGACTGGAGAACCCCTTCCATGGAAGCGTTTCGCCAAGGACTACTTGATCAACGCCAACAAGGATGATGAGTGAAATCTCCTGGGGTAATGGCATTCCCTTGGCTTGTTCCAAGCTTGGGGGAGTGCCCGGTATCTTTATCTTTACCTTTTGTCTTTTAGAGTCAAGTAGAGTCGTATCATGTCTAGGGAGGTTGTTATATGAGATAGGTGTGTGCATTGAGGTCTATCGCTCCTTCGGTGAGGAATTGTATCCGTGAGTGTGGAGTCGTTTATGATGGAATATTAATGAGAAGTTTATCGGTTCCTTTTGCTGCACTCGGTATTCTCTTCACGCAATCGACCTTATATGATGATTCTTATGGGGAGTATTAACCTTATGTCAGGTATGGCTATGAAACTTTATTTAATCTTGGCAAATATAGCTTTGGTCATAACAACAAGCATGATTTTCTTAAATTACCAACATAGCCAAAACTTTATGTTATTATGCTTGAAGTGTTATGCTGACAAGGAAGACAACTTGATGTGTTATGCTTATTTCAATGTTCATGCTTTATATTGCTTTGCATCTTAGTCATCATCAATTGCCTGTTCTCTCAAGACCTTTGCTAGCCTAACTCTGTACTAAGCGGGATTCTGCTTGTGCATCCACACCCTTAAGCCAATACCTTCCATATGAGTCCACCATACCTACCTACTCGTGGTACTCCGCTACCACCTCCTAAAAGTATATAATTTATGTGTGTAACACCCCCTTGTAATGATCACAGTGATCAACTGCTAATAATGCCAAGTCATTTTCATTTACAATGCAAATCACAGTGGTTAAACAAGTCAACTCAATTTGCCCCTAAAAATTCAAATCCAAATCCAAGTGCAAAATGAAGTTGTTCCAAAAATTATGGAAAAATGTCCATGTTGTTGCAAATATTTCAAAACAAATGTTGTTAGTAAAAACAACATCACCATCAACTCAAATAATGGGCTAGGGCATTTAAACAGTGTTATAACAGCACTATTAAATGCTTTTTCATTTTTGTAAAATTCAAAAATGATCCAAAATAGTCCAAAGCAATTTTTTGTGGTGAGGAATATTGCAACCTCATTTTTGGGCCAACTCACAATTTTTGCAAACACCATTTGATGGCCCTACCTTTTCCTTTTCTCTTTGCTGTTGAAATAAAGGTAAACAGAAATATAAACGAAGGAAAAAGGGGCAGAGCCCACCTACCTGGCACCTCCCCGCGGCCCAGCGCCGGCCCAGCCCAGCCCCGCGGCCTCCTTCCACCTGCTCCCGCCTCGCTGTCGCGCTCGCCGTGGCCACCGCGCGCTCGCCGCCGCTCCCGCCGCCACCTGCCGCTACAGCGCCTCCACCGACACTACAGGACCGGGGAGGGGATAAGAAGGAGCCCCTGGTCCTCCTCGACCATTTCCCCCTTCTCCCCGAGCCTCCTCCTTCCTTCCCCATCGGCGCCCGAGCGCCATCGCCGCCGTTCGTCGTCAACTACGCGGCCACGGTCACCCACTCGCCGCCTCTCTGTGTCCGCGGGCTTCGCCGGCGACTGCTCGTTCTTCGGGTGGCCACGGACGAAGCCGGGGAGCACCACCGCACCGAGAACGCGTCGTCTTCTTCCTCGGGCCGCCGGCGATCCCTTTCTTCCCCGACGCCGATCTGCTGCTCCTAAACTGTCACGGGCCTACGTGTGAGCCGCCCGGTGAGCTCCTCCCTCTTTCCCCTCTCCTCCCCGTACGAATGCGTCACCATAGCCATCGCCACCATCGCTGCCCGAAAGCATCGCCGCCGTGGAGCTCGCCGCCGTGGCATCAGCCCCTGTCATGGCCATCTGAGTGCGGGAACGCACTCAGTGCCTCCTCGTGGTTCCAACACGCTTAGCCCCGTAGATCGTAGTGCCCTACAGCGACGGATCCGCGCTCGCCCGAAACACCTCGCCGCCGGCGAGCTCATAGCGCTCGTCTCCGGTCGTTTCAGGCCGCGCTTGCAGGACAGATCGACGCGGTGTTGGCCCCTCTCTCGAACGCGACCAAATGCGCGTGCTAAAACGCACCGTAGCTACGTGCCCGATCTCGCCCGAACGCTCTTCGCCGCCGACGACGTCGCAACGCTCGTCGCCGTCCATCCCAGCTCCGGGCACCACCTCCATTCGATGCGGCTTCGAACGGCCGATCCAACGCGCCCAAGAACGAGCCGAACGGCGCTTTGTAGCGCAATTCCGGCCAAGTCCGGCGAGACGCCGCCGTGATTTCGGTCGCCGGAGCTGTTCCCAGCGCCGGCGCCGGCGTGGCTGGTAGGCCCCGCCCTCAGTGTCACTGACCGTGGGCCCTGTGGGCCCCTGTTGACTGGGTTGACCCAGTCAACCTTGCTGACTGGGCAACCCCAGTCGCTGACATGTGGGCCCCTGTGAAATTAAAACTAATCAAAATGATTTCATAAATAAAAAGTATTTAGTTTAATTAATTAGTCTATGACATGTGGGTCCCACTCCCCTAATTAATCTGTTTAGCTAGTTTAAGACTCTGTTAAAGTAACAGAGACTGACATGTGGGTCCCACTGGACCCACAGGTCAGGTTTGACCAGTCAGCCGAGTCAAATGGCTGCTGATGCAATGCTGACGCAATAAATTCTTTTCTGTTATTTAAAATAATTCCAGAAAATCATTTAAACTTCGAAAATTCATAACTTTTAAACCGTAGCTCGGATCGAAAAACTTTCTATATGAAAGTTGCTCAGAACGACGAGACGATTCTAACCATGCTATCCGTTTCCGTGTCGGGACCCTCTACGGAGGTGAACCCGCAACTTTTAGCCTGTTTCCGGTAGATGAATAGTGCACATACACCGGTAAATAAATCCAGTTAAAACCTAAAAATAACCAACATAACTTAGACATGTTTTTAGGCAACCCTGCACTGCACGTTAGCTTAGCACGCTCTGTGTTGCATATGTTTGGTGTATTTATCTGTTTCTCCCCCCTCTTCTCTCTCGGTAGAGCCCGGCGCTGACGCAGATCCCGAGACCGACGCCGTCCCGGTGATTGGTTCCCCCTCCGACGACCTTGCTTTTGCCACCGAGCAACCAGGCAAGCAACCCCCCCTTGAGCATTTCCGATATCGCCTATGTCTATTCTCTCTTATTCTTGCATTAGAATTGCTGCTACTGCTACTGCTCCTATTACTGTTGCATAGCCTGTTTTTGCTAAACTGTTGATACCTGTCTTTATTCATAAACTGCTTAGTATAGGTTGGGTAGCACTGCTATGGTCCCACACTCTCGTAGTTGCCTCGCATAGTACCCTTGCCTCGATCAAGCGATCGAGCCCCTTCCCCTGACCTTCTTCACATCACCGCACACCCCCTAATATGCTCGACTCCGCAGAGTTAACATCGGGTGACGAGGGTGATACCTCCGAACTCACTTCTGATGTTGTCCCTGTAGTATAGCTAGCTCGTTGTGGGTTACCGAGGGTGATTCCTCTTCCCACTTCCGACTTAGCTTTTGTCGTGCATCCGCTATGGTGATTACCGCCGAGGGTGATTCCTCCGGTACCACCTTAACGGGACTTGTCGTTTAGGAGTCCAACGAGGGTGATTCCTCGGATTCCTCATCGACATGGAAACCACACGGATGCCCTGTTTCACCATACCGTGTTTAAAGACGTATCGATCCCCGAGGCCGGACGTCGCCAGGAACAAAGGCGTGCGGCCAGAGGTATCGTGCGTCTGATGACACTTTGAAGTTACTACTGCACATGTTGGATGGAGGCGGGTTGACCCAGAGGGGTACCCGCGAGTGCCTTTAAGGCGTGAGCTGTGGAGTCGGGTGACCAGTGAGGGTACCCGCGAGATAACTACGAGGCGTGACCGGTCTTTCCCAGTCCTTGTCACAAGTCCTCGAGACGGGACGACGGGGCCAACAGTATCGTAGGCTCTGCTCGTTACCGCGCGCTCCCAATACACTAAGCGATTTGGATATTTTATCCGAGGGGCCTCCGGGTCCGATAGCACTAACCACCACGTGGGTGTGAGTGGGTGCTCTGCGTCGTATACATCAGCCGGAGTCGTCACGACGTCAGCGATTGAGCGGCCCGTTCGGATTGGACTTAGGATGCAACTGCGCTTGTATAAGGGGTTGCTAGGTCTGCTACCGAACGGCCACGTAACGTGCAGGAGCGTCCGGGGCGATGGCCAAGACCCCTGGGGGCATAGGTTAGTCCGACGTGCTTGATCCTCTCTGGCGGTATCCGGTCGGGTTGCGTCGTATTGTTTAGCCGAGGGCGGGCACGACCTGATGGTGTGTCCGGCCGGAGTTAAGCGAGCGTGGTGGGTAACTTGGTGCACCCCTGCAGGGAAGAAACAATCTATCGATAGCCTGTCCTACGGTAACGGACACTCGGAGTTGTATCCACTTCGGTACAACTAGAACTGGTGACTTGAGATATGAAGATGATATTGCTATAAACACTATACACTATGATGTACTATTCTGATTCCCTTCTAATTGCTGCAAGACCCTGAAGATGCTAGTCTTCGTCAGGACTAGGCTTTTCCCCTCTCTACTCTGGCTTTCTGCAGTCTAGTCCACCCACATAAAGCCTCCTTTGAAAATAATGCATTGCTAGTATAGATCTGATGTAAGTCTTGCTGAGTACTTTGGATGAGTACTCACGGTTGCTTTGCTTCCTCTTTTGTTCTACCCGCATGATAAACCAGACGACGGAGCCATGGTGCCCGCAGCCCCTGTTGATGACTACTACTACCAGCCCGAGGCTGGCTACTACTACTACCCGGCCGGCGAGTACTTCTACGAGGAGCCGGCGGACGACGACCAGGAGTAGGATCGGAGGTCCCAGGCAGGAGGCCTGCGCCTTTTCGATCGTAGCTTTTCTTTTGCCCCGCCTCGTATGAGGCCTATCTGAACTTGTGTTTTATGTCTGTACCCAGACATCTGATGCTTCCGCTGACTATGTGTGTGACACATGTTATGTATTCGAGCCCTCGAGGCCCCTGGCTTGTAATATATAACTTGTATGTTTTATTTATGTTTTAGAGTTGTGTTGTGATTCCTTCACGTGAGTCCTTAGGCTTGATCGTGTGCATTTGCGTGTATGATTAGTGCACGATCGAGCCGGGGTCGTCACAGGTTGGTATCAGAGCCGTTTGCCTGTAGGAACCCCCTTTCCAACTCCTTGGCCGAAGTTGAGTCTAGAGGTCCAAAAATGTTTTACTAACTTGGCTGTGTGGCTTATGGCCCCACGTCGCCAATTGGGTGGTATAGTATCTTTTATTCCTCGTCTTTACTCTGGGACTCTTCTCTCTCGTCTATTCGGGTTAAGTTTTACTAACTCCATTAGGTTCTCGTTTTCACATCTACCCGGAGAGCTGGATATCAGTGCGGTTTCTTATCATTGACCTGAATAGTCTGATAATCACTCCTTTCCATTTGTTTGTTTAACCTTTCTTATCAAGTCTTGATGATAATTGACTTGACAAGACTGATTCTTCTTCTTTCAGATGAATCCTCTGTTTCCACCTCGCCCGGAGACTCAGCTTGTGCTTCGCACCTGGGCTCGAGATGCCCCTGGGTTTCCGGCCATTCTAGTCGCTCTCCTGACCAGGCTGGGCTACCGCTGGTACCCCGAGTACCTGGTCTACGAGGAGTATCGCGAGTTCAACCAGGAGCAGTATTATGCTGAAGTTCGTATCTATGACCGGCAGGATGACTCAGACACTGAGCTGTACCGCTTTCGCGGTAGTGGCGTGACGGTTGCGATGGCAGTCCATGATGCTGCCTACGCTGCTGTCACACGCCTCCGAGGAGAGCACAGAGATAGCTTGGATGCCTCTGAGTTTCGGTACATTCCGTATGCACCTGCTGGAGATGAGACTGGATACTATTCAGCTATCTGTGCCCCGTACGAGAGTCGACGTTATGACCCGCAGGTTCTGATTCAGCACACTCAGGCGCTGGATAGAACTGCTCGGGCCCTGGCGGTCGAGTTGTCCATCACTCGGACAGTTCTCTACCAGACGTTGACGCAGTTGGTACCGGCTGTCCAAGCAGGGACACTTCCTCAGTCTATCCTTTGCCAGCGCAGGATCAACACACCTCCAGGTGTCGAGTGGCCTGCGGTTGGAGGTCACACGCCAGTTCGTGGACCTCTGATTCCCGACCGATACCGGGTTCTGCATCAGAGTGCACATGGAGCTCAGGATCCTTCTGCGATCGAGATCCGCCGTCCGCACTTGCAGCTACCCCGTTTCAGTTCCCTTCTCCGACGTTGATATAGCCTTTGCTATGTCTCGTTGTGTACTTCCTTACCGCGGTCTGCGCGCCGCCTACTATGTCTAGCTTTTGATTTTGCGCCGTTATGCTGCCCGTTTGTAACCGACGTTATGTACGAACCCGTATGTCATGATGTGTATGATGTTGTATTAATGCACTTCCCTTAAGTCGTGCATATTTACTACATTGTTGAATTCATGCAACGTGTATTCTTGTCGCTAAACCACCCCTGTTGGAATTATCAGGATGGCTGGTAACAATGATCCACCTCCACCTCCGCCTCCGCCTCCGCCGCCAGAATATATGGCTGCCGTAATGCAGACCCTTGACATGCAGCGTCAGGTGCTGCAGGGTATGCTCGACCAGATACCCCAGGCCAACGCCAATGCTCAGCATCAGCCAGCCGCTATCACTCTGCAAGAATTTCTGCGGCTCAATCCAACGATATTTCGCAGTGCCGCCAACCCCTTGGATGCCGATGATTGGCTGCGTGATATCTTCTTTGAGCTGGATTCTGCCGCCGTGTCCCCTGACAACTATGTCAAGTTTGCGACATATTTCCTGAAGGGTCCGGCGGCCCAGTGGTGGGACACGCACCGGAACACAGTGCCTACTAGAACTGTCATCACCTGGGCAGACTTCAAGACTGCTTTTCGTGCTCGGTACATCCCGGAAGGGGTTATCGACCGCAAGCGTACGGAGTTCCGTAACCTGATTCAGGGCAACAAGTCAGTTGATGCCTATCAGCGGGAGTTCCTGGAACTGTCCCGCTATGCTGAGGAGGATATCGCTACTGACGCAAGACGCCAAGAGAAGTTCAGGCGCGGACTTCATCATGATATTCTGCTTGCTCTAGTGGCACTGGACTTTCCGGACTTCGCCACTTTAGTGAACAAGGCCATTCAGGTTGAAACTGGACTCAAGCTACACACGGATGCTCTTAAGCGCTCTCGCGAGTCGGGCTCATCTTCGGGCTCGTCTTCTCAGAAGCGCCGCATATGGATTCCTCAGAGCATGTATCGTCCCAACGCTCCAGTGTTCAGGCCTTCTTATGCTGCACCTCGTCTGCCTCCTCCACCGCCAATGCAGTACAGGCCTGCTGTCCCAGCACCTCGAGCACCTGCGATTCGTCCAGAGAGTGGACTCTGCTTCAAGTGTGGCCGTCCGGGTCACCGTGCCAGAGACTGTCCGCAGGCTCAGGGTCAGCTGGCTCTTCCATCTGCTGGCCGTGGCAGTGGACGTGGAATTCCTCCGCAGCGCAACAATAATGTCAGGCCTTCGAATACTCGTGGTGGTCAGCTTCACCACGTCAATCTGAGTGAAGACCCAGAGCAGCCAGCCACAGTGATGGGTACACTTCTTGTCAACTCAGTATTTGCTAATGTTTTGTTCGATACTGGTGCTTCGGATTCTTTCATTTCTGAACCTTTTGCACTCAAGCATAAATTTGCATTTGACACACTGCACCAACCAGTAAAAATACAAACCTCCGCGGGTCCTTGCCGATCTAACCTCTTCTGTCCTCAAGTTAGTGTTGAGATTGAGGAGAGAAAATTTCAGGCGTACCCCATTGTCCTGAAATCTTGCGGCATAGACCTTATCCTGGGTATGGATTGGTTGAAGGCTCACGAGGCCCAAATCGATTGTGCCACCAAGTCTGTACGTCTTCGGCACCCCTCGAATCAGTTGGTGAATTGTCACGCTCGTATATCCCTTGATGCCGAGGCTCAAATCTATGCCTTAAATGCATTAAATGCTTCACCACTTGAAGGGCTCGAAAACATACCAGTTGTATGCGAATTCCCGGATGTCTTCCCAGAAGAACTTCCAGGAATACCCCCTGCTCGAGCCGTCGAATTTGTTATCGACTTGAAGCCGGGTACTACTCCTATTGCGAAGCGTCCTTACAAGATGCCACCGCATGAGCTCCTCGAGCTTAAGGAGGAAATCGACAAGTCTCTCAAGAAGGGCTTCATCTGACCTAGTTCCTCTGCCTGGGGAGCACCGTCTCTTTTCGTCAAGAAGAAAGATGGTACGAATAGGCTGGTACAAGATTACAGACCTATCAACCAGGCAACCATCCAGAATAAATATCCGCTTCCTCGGATCAATGACTTATATGATCAACTGGCTGGATCATCGGTGTTTTCTAAACTCGACTTGAGGTTGGGTTATCACCAGATCCGTGTTCGCGAAGAGGATATTCCAAAGACTGCATTTGTTACTCGCTATGGCTCGTATGAGTACACTGTCATGTCTTTTGGACTGACTAATGCCCCAGCTACCTTCTCCCGCCTGATGAATTATATATTCATGGATTACCTCGACAAGTTCGTCGTGGTTTATCTGGATGATATTCTGGTATTCTCAAAGAACAAGGAAGAACACGCCGAACATCTTCGCCTTGTTCTGGAGAAGCTGCGAGAGCATCAGCTTTATGCTAAGTTTTCCAAATGTGAGTTCTGGCTTTCTGAAGTAACCTACCTTGGACATGTGATTTCCAAGGATGGCATTGCCGTTAATCCGGAACGGGTTCAGGCTATTCTTGACTGGACTCCTCCGAAGAATGTCAAACAAGTGAGAAGTTTTCTCGGCCTTGCAAGCTATTGTCGTCGCTTCGTCGAGAACTTTTCCAAGATTGCCAAGCCCCTGACTAATCTGCTTCACAAAGGCGTTAAGTTTGAGTGGACAGATAAATGCCAGGAAAGCTTTCAAGCTCTTAAGGACAAGCTCGTTTCTGCACCAGTGCTTGCTCCTCCAGATTCTCGCAAGGACTTTGTGATATATTGTGACGCCTCCCGTCAAGGATTAGGCTGTGTCCTAATGCAAGAACGAAGAGTGGTTGCTTATGCATCACGTCAATTGCGTCCGCATGAAGAAAATTACCCAGTGCATGATCTTGAACTTGCCGCAGTGATCTTTGCATTGAAACTATGGCGACATTACCTTCTCGGTAACCGGTGTGAGATTTATACTGATCATCAAAGCTTGAAGTATTTATTCACTCAGCCGGATCTTAACCTCCGCCAACAGCGATGGTTGGAAACTATTTCTGAATACGACTGCGGTATTTCTTATACCCCTGGCAAGGCTAATGTGATGGCCGATGCCTTGAGTCGCAAGTCATACAGCACCAACCTCAAGGTTAGGCGAGCTCAGCCCCGTCTTTATGAGGAGTTACGCAAGCTGAATCTGCATATCGTTCCACATGGTTCGCTTAATGACCTTGTGATACAGCCGGATCTTGAGAAGGCTGTCAAGGTAGCGCAAACCAAAGATGCTCACGTTGATGTTATAAAACAGGAACTGCATCTTCCGAAATACAGGGATTTCTCAGTATCCGAATATGGAACCTTGTATTTCCGAGGCCGCATTGTGGTAACTCGTTTCGACCTAATGACTGACAAGGTCATGAAGGAGGCACATGATACACCGCTGTCTATTCATCCTGGTAGTACTAAGATGTATCGTGATCTCCGTCAAAGGTACTGGTGGCCCAATATGAAGCGGGATATTGCTCGTTATGTTGCTGAATGCGATGTCTGTCCTCGCGTGAAGGCAGAACATCAGAAGCCTGCTGGACTTCTGCAACCTCTTCCTATTCCGCTGTGGAAATGGGATAAGGTACAGATGGATTTCATTACTGGATTTCCTAAGTCCCAGAAGGGTAACGATGCCATTCTTGTCATCGTCGACCAACTCTCGAAGGTTGCACACTTCTTGCCAGTCAAGGAAACTATCACTGCTAGCCAGTTAGCAGAACTGTATATCTCTCGAATTGTATCCCTCCACGGAATTCCGAAGGAGATCAGTTCGGACCGTGGCACCCTGTTCACTTCCAAGTTCTGGGAAAGTTTTCAAGAAGCTTTGGGAACTCATATCCACTGGAGTTCAGCTTATCACCCCCAGTCCCAAGGTCAAGTTGAACGAGTCAATCAAGTGCTTGAAGATATGCTGCGAGCTTGTGTTATATCATTCGGTAAGAAATGGGAAGAATCTCTTCCATATGCCGAGTTCTCGTATAACAACAGCTATCAAGCAAGCTTGAAGATGGCTCCCTTTGAAGTTCTGTACGGACGTAAGTGTCGAACCCCTCTGAACTGGTCAGAAACTGGGGAACGACAAGTTATTGGTCCGGACATTATTCAACACGCCGAAGAGCAAGTCCGTATCGTGCGTGAAAATCTCAAGGCGGCTCAGGACCGCCAGAAGAGTAATTATGATCGCAAGCGATGGGGTCTGACTTATCAACCAGGTGATCAAGTTTATCTTCGTGTCACCCCTATGAAGGGCACGCATCGTTTCGGTATCAAGGGCAAGTTAGCTCCACGCTACATTGGCCCCTTTCCCGTGGTTGCTAGACGTGGATTCGTGGCTTACAAATTGCAATTGCCTCCGCAATTCTCTCATATCCACGATGTGTTCCATGTGTCGCAACTTCGCCGATCTTTCAAGGAGTCCCCGCATCGTGCTGTGGATCACGAGATGCTCGAGCTTCAAGATGACCTTTCTTATAAGGAGCATCCGATCCGCATCCTCGATCAAACTGAACGTCGGACCCGCCAGAAGACAACTAAGTTCCTGAAAGTGCAGTGGTCAAATCATACTGAAGATGAAGCCACTTGGGAACGCGAGGAAAATCTTCGGGCGGAGTACCCCGACCTCTTTACTTCTACCTCCTAAATTCTCGGGACGAGAATTTCTTTTAGAGGAGGAGAATTTGTAACACCCCCTTGTAATGATCACTGTGATCAACTGCTAATAATGCCAAGTCATTTTCATTTACAATGCAAATCACAGTGGTTAAACAAGTCAACTCAATTTGCCCCTAAAAATTCAAATCCAAATCCAAGTGCAAAATGAAGTTGTTCCAAAAATTATGGAAAAATGTCCATGTTGTTGCAAATATTTCAAAACAAATGTTGTTAGTAAAAACAACATCACCATCAACTCAAATAATGGGCTAGGGCATTTAAACAGTGTTATAACAGCACTATTAAATGCTTTTTCATTTTTGTAAAATTCAAAAATGATCCAAAATAGTCCAAAGCAATTTTTTGTGGTGAGGAATATTGCAACCTCATTTTTGGGCCAACTCACAATTTTTGCAAACACCATTTGATGGCCCTACCTTTTCCTTTTCTCTTTGCTGTTGAAATAAAGGTAAACAGAAATATAAACGAAGGAAAAAGGGGCAGAGCCCACCTACCTGGCACCTCCCCGCGGCCCAGCGCCGGCCCAGCCCAGCCCCGCGGCCTCCTTCCACCTGCTCCCGCCTCGCTGTCGCGCTCGCCGTGGCCACCGCGCGCTCGCCGCCGCTCCCGCCGCCACCTGCCGCTACAGCGCCTCCACCGACACTACAGGACCGGGGAGGGGATAAGAAGGAGCCCCTGGTCCTCCTCGACCATTTCCCCCTTCTCCCCGAGCCTCCTCCTTCCTTCCCCATCGGCGCCCGAGCGCCATCGCCGCCGTTCGTCGTCAACTACGCGGCCACGGTCACCCACTCGCCGCCTCTCCGTGTCCGCGGGCTTCGCCGGCGACTGCTCGTTCTTCGGGTGGCCACGGACGAAGCCGGGGAGCACCACCGCACCGAGAACGCGTCGTCTTCTTCCTCGGGCCGCCGGCGATCCCTTTCTTCCCCGACGCCGATCTGCTGCTCCTAAACTGTCACGGGCCTACGTGTGAGCCGCCCGGTGAGCTCCTCCCTCTTTCCCCTCTCCTTCCCGTATGAATGCGTCACCATAGCCATCGCCACCATCGCTGCCCGAAAGCATCGCCGCCGTGGAGCTCGCCGCCGTGGCATCAGCCCCTGTCATGGCCATCTGAGTGCGGGAACGCACTCAGTGCCTCCTCGCGGTTCCAACACGCTTAGCCCCGTAGATCGTAGTGCCCTACAGCGACGGATCCGCGCTCGCCTGAAACACCTCGCCGCCGGCGAGCTCATAGCGCTCGTCTCCGGTCGTTTCAGGCCGCGCTTGCAGGACAGATCGACGCGGTGTTGGCCCCTCTCTCGAACGCGACCAAATGCGCGTGCTAAAACGCACCGTAGCTACGTGCCCGATCTCGCCCGAACGCTCTTCGCCGCCGACGACGTCGCAACGCTCGTCGCCGTCCATCCCAGCTCCGGGCACCACCTCCATTCGATGCGGCTTCGAACGGCCGATCCAACGCGCCCAAGAACGAGCCGAACGGCGCTTTGTAGCGCAATTCCGGCCAAGTCCGGCGAGACGCCGCCGTGATTTCGGTCGCCGGAGCTGTTCCCAGCGCCGGCGCCGGCGTGGCTGGTAGGCCCCGCCCTCAGTGTCACTGACCGTGGGCCCTGTGGGCCCCTGTTGACTGGGTTGACCCAGTCAACCTTGCTGACTGGGCAACCCCAGTCGCTGACATGTGGGCCCCTGTGAAATTAAAACTAATCAAAATGATTTCATAAATAAAAAGTATTTAGTTTAATTAATTAGTCTATGACATGTGGGTCCCACTCCCCTAATTAATCTGTTTAGCTAGTTTAAGACTCTGTTAAAGTAACAGAGACTGACATGTGGGTCCCACTGGACCCACAGGTCAGGTTTGACCAGTCAGCCGAGTCAAATGGCTGCTGATGTCATGCTGATGCAATGCTGACGCAATAAATTCTTTTCTGTTATTTAAAATAATTCCAGAAAATCATTTAAACTTCGAAAATTCATAACTTTTAAACCGTAGCTCGGATCGAAAAACTTTCTATATGAAAGTTGCTCAGAACGACGAGACGATTCTAACCATGCTATCCGTTTCCGTGTCGGGACCCTCTACGGAGGTGAACCCGCAACTTTTAGCCTGTTTCCGGTAGATGAATAGTGCACATACACCGGTAAATAAATCCAGTTAAAACCTAAAAATAACCAACATAACTTAGACATGTTTTTAGGCAACCCTGCACTGCACGTTAGCTTAGCACGCTCTGTGTTGCATATGTTTGGTGTATTTATCTGTTTCTCCCCCCTCTTCTCTCTCGGTAGAGCCCGGCGCTGACGCAGATCCCGAGACCGACGCCGTCCCGGTGATTGGTTCCCCCTCCGACGACCTTGCTTTTGCCACCGAGCAACCAGGCAAGCAACCCCCCCTTGAGCATTTCCGATATCGCCTATGTCTATTCTCTCTTATTCTTGCATTAGAATTGCTGCTACTGCTACTGCTCCTATTACTGTTGCATAGCCTGTTTTTGCTAAACTGTTGATACCTGTCTTTATTCATAAACTGCTTAGTATAGGTTGGGTAGCACTGCTATGGTCCCACACTCTCGTAGTTGCCTCGCATAGTACCCTTGCCTCGATCAAGCGATCGAGCCCCTTCCCCTGACCTTCTTCACATCACCGCACACCCCCTAATATGCTCGACTCCGCAGAGTTAACATCGGGTGACGAGGGTGATACCTCCGAACTCACTTCTGATGTTGTCCCTGTAGTATAGCTAGCTCGTTGTGGGTTACCGAGGGTGATTCCTCTTCCCACTTCCGACTTAGCTTTTGTCGTGCATCCGCTATGGTGATTACCGCCGAGGGTGATTCCTCCGGTACCACCTTAACGGGACTTGTCGTTTAGGAGTCCAACGAGGGTGATTCCTCGGATTCCTCATCGACATGGAAACCACACGGATGCCCTGTTTCACCATACCGTGTTTAAAGACGTATCGATCCCCGAGGCCGGACGTCGCCAGGAACAAAGGCGTGCGGCCAGAGGTATCGTGCGTCTGATGACACTTTGAAGTTACTACTGCACATGTTGGATGGAGGCGGGTTGACCCAGAGGGGTACCCGCGAGTGCCTTTAAGGCGTGAGCTGTGGAGTCGGGTGACCAGTGAGGGTACCCGCGAGATAACTACGAGGCGTGACCGGTCTTTCCCAGTCCTTGTCACAAGTCCTCGAGACGGGACGACGGGGCCAACAGTATCGTAGGCTCTGCTCGTTACCGCGCGCTCCCAATACACTAAGCGATTTGGATATTTTATCCGAGGGGCCTCCGGGTCCGATAGCACTAACCACCACGTGGGTGTGAGTGGGTGCTCTGCGTCGTATACATCAGCCGGAGTCGTCACGACGTCAGCGATTGAGCGGCCCGTTCGGATTGGACTTAGGATGCAACTGCGCTTGTATAAGGGGTTGCTAGGTCTGCTACCGAACGGCCACGTAACGTGCAGGAGCGTCCGGGGCGATGGCCAAGACCCCTGGGGGCATAGGTTAGTCCGACGTGCTTGATCCTCTCTGGCGGTATCCGGTCGGGTTGCGTCGTATTGTTTAGCCGAGGGCGGGCACGACCTGATGGTGTGTCCGGCCGGAGTTAAGCGAGCGTGGTGGGTAACTTGGTGCACCCCTGCAGGGAAGAAACAATCTATCGATAGCCTGTCCTACGGTAACGGACACTCGGAGTTGTATCCACTTCGGTACAACTAGAACTGGTGACTTGAGATATGAAGATGATATTGCTATAAACACTATACACTATGATGTACTATTCTGATTCCCTTCTAATTGCTGCAAGACCCTGAAGATGCTAGTCTTCGTCAGGACTAGGCTTTTCCCCTCTCTACTCTGGCTTTCTGCAGTCTAGTCCACCCACATAAAGCCTCCTTTGAAAATAATGCATTGCTAGTATAGATCTGATGTAAGTCTTGCTGAGTACTTTGGATGAGTACTCACGGTTGCTTTGCTTCCTCTTTTGTTCTACCCGCATGATAAACCAGACGACGGAGCCATGGTGCCCGCAGCCCCTGTTGATGACTACTACTACCAGCCCGAGGCTGGCTACTACTACTACCCGGCCGGCGAGTACTTCTACGAGGAGCCGGCGGACGACGACCAGGAGTAGGATCGGAGGTCCCAGGCAGGAGGCCTGCGCCTTTTCGATCGTAGCTTTTCTTTTGCCCCGCCTCGTATGAGGCCTATCTGAACTTGTGTTTTATGTCTGTACCCAGACATCTGATGCTTCCGCTGACTATGTGTGTGACACATGTTATGTATTCGAGCCCTCGAGGCCCCTGGCTTGTAATATATAACTTGTATGTTTTATTTATGTTTTAGAGTTGTGTTGTGATTCCTTCACGTGAGTCCTTAGGCTTGATCGTGTGCATTTGCGTGTATGATTAGTGCACGATCGAGCCGGGGTCGTCACAATGTGTTATCCTCAAATGTTCAAAATCTTTTATTTTGTGCCTCTGTTCTAGCTCATGAGGAAGTAATAGCTAATTCATAGTCTTTTTGAGTTGGACAAGCTTCACCCCGGGATTGCATGTATAATGTGCAAACCCATAATACGAAAAGGAACTGGCATTGAGTGCGCTCGGCTTAAAAATAATATAACAAACAAACCCTCCTTCACGCTTTGTTCATGAGAAATCAGAAAACTTTGGCAGTGATAAACAAAGGAGAATAAGAGGATGTTATCATCCTCATGCGGGAGCCGTTCCTCGAAACTTGTCCAGTTCAAGAAGCAATTGAGTTATCTATTAGCATTCGTTGACAAATCATGCACCTCTCAAAACTTGTTTTCATTCTGTTTGATTTGAGGATAGCACATGAGTTTTCCCTACTACCCTAGAGCAGGGCCTATCTTTTAATTTTAAATTGAGTCAGTTATTCCTACTTCCTTCTATTTCTCAAAGAGAGCAGACGTTTGATGTTGATAAGGATTCATCCATATAAAGCTGCATTAGGATTTGTCATATCGTATCCTTGTTGACATTATCATTCGATAAGTAAGTTGTTTGTCATGCCCAGAAGGCAAATATCTTCCTTTGTGTTAACACTTTCACTTCTTGCCTATTAACATGTTATTTTCAACAACAAAAAAGCTTCAATTGATCTCATCAAATATAAGAGCAAAAGTTAAATCTATTGTTGTTCTTTGACCAAAGGACATGTTTGCCATGATATAATGAGTTTCCTTAGCCCTACTTTCGAATATAAGTGTTATCACTCTTTCATAAGGGCCTTATGAGTTGAAGATTGCTATTGAGGATATTTGAGTTGGTAAAGAAACTATGATGCTTCTTGTCTGTATCCTATTTATCGACACTTCACTCTCTAAACTTGTGGACAGGTTTACCGAGTTCATATTCGCTTGGGGACAAGCGAGGTCTAAGCTTGGGGGTGTTGATACGTCCAAAATGCATCACTATTTTGTATCATAATTTATCCTTATTCATTGATATATTTCACGTTATGATGATGTTCTTATGTTGTTTTGGTCTATTTTACACAGTTTGCAACTTTCCGATGCCGGAACAGCAGACGCAGGATTCAGCAGGAAAAAGTGGATGCTGGGTTGCTGAAGAAGAATATCTCCAAATTACCTGAAAATTGACGGGAGGTATTTTTCAGACGAATCACGAAGACACGCAAAAGGGGAGTTAGAGGGGGGCCACAGGGTGCCCAGGCGGCCTGGGGGCGCGTCCCCCTGGCCGCGCCGGGGGGCGCCTGGAGCCCCTGGCCCACCTCTGGTCGCCCCCCTTTTGCATATATGTTCTCCGTGATCCAAAAACCCTAGGCACGGGACTTTTTACGGAGTTCCGCCGCCGCTTCGAGGCGGAAACCTACAGAGAAGAAAAGGGCATCTCCGGCGGGCAGATTCCGCCGGGGAGATCACCTCCCGGAAGGGGAGATCGTCGCCATCGTCATCACCATCGTCACGGGCATCATCGAGATCATCATCAACATCATCCCCAACACCAGCACCCTCTCCATCTTCATCCAAATCTCATCTTACCATCGCAACTCGTGTTGTAACTCGTACTATCTATCCTCTCTACTCCATCGGAGTTGATTACTACTTTGTGGTGAATGCTATTAAGTTTTGTTGGAGAAATATTATTATGTCCAGATTGTTTATCACATATTTATCCCCACTGATCATGATCTCTTTTATGTCTTGTGAGTAGTTACCTTAGTTCTTGAGGACATGGGGAAAGTCTTGTTGTTAGTAGTCATATGCTGTTGAAGTAATATGTGTTGTTTGATACTTAAGTTGCGTTGTCATTCTACTAGTGGTGTTGTGTGAGTCGAACACCCAACACTTCGCCTTATTAAGGACCTAGGAGAATACATTGTGTATAAAGAATGCTTATGGTGGGTTGCCGGAGTGACAGAAACCTGAACCCCAGTTCGCACGCTTTTGCATAAGGGAATAATGGATCCTCGATCGTATTGCTATGGTTAGGCTTTTGCCTTAAATTCTATCTTGTATTTGCGGATGCTTGCAAGGTGTTTAATCATAAGAGTGCATTCATCTTAGTCTAGAGAGTGCACTAGCATAGATCCACCCACTCAACACTTATCAACACATAACATAGTATCGATACGGTATATGGTGAAAGCACATGACTACCTCTCCCGTGTGTCCTCAAGAACGCTTTAGTCTATATAAGTTCAGTTGCTAGGCCTCTCCTTTGCTAAGAAAGGATTGGGCCACTTGTTACTCTCAGTACCTTTTACATTACTTGCCTTTACATTCCTGTTGCTTATACCAAGAAAACCCATAAAAGTTATCTTTCAGTGCTTGCAGTAATTTCTTGCTCAGAATCGCTTATAAATACCTTCTGCTCCTCGTTGGGTTCGACACTCTTACTTATCGAAAATGCTGCAATAGATCCCTTACGGTTGAGGGTCATCACTGTTGCATTGAGTTGACACTATGGGTGGGGCTCGCAACTTAATACCAGCGAGATGTTCTGGATAGATATCTCAAGGTGGATGATTAGTAGTAGATATTGATGGATTTCGGTCTACTTACTTTGGCGTACCGCCCATGCTTTGAACCTCAACCTTTCTTGCAATGTAGTCAGCATTGGTTTGCGTTCGTGGTCCTGTCAATTGCCCAACTGTAATTCGTTTACCTCACATAGCTGTTTTATCGTCTTTTGGGAGAGAGACATCGCTAGTGAACATCATGAGACTCCGGTCCATATTACCATCATTGATCACATCCGCTATTTACTTTTCGCTATTATTTACTATTGCAAACATTACATATCACTACTATCATTTGCGTTTAATCCTTTGTGAACTACAAGGCCGGAGGGATTGACAACCTCTCTGTACTTGTTGGGAGCAAAGTTATTTGTATCTGTGTGCAGGTCCACGTTGATTGCTAATATCTGGCGCCGTTAGCAATTGACACCTACTTGTTGAACCTAGGAGTCTCTGGGGATTCGATCCTTGGCATCTTTGCTAAGGGAAAAACTTCCACAACACTGCATCTCACACCTTCCACTTGGGGTAACCAACGAGGGGTTAGAGGCCCATCAAGGAGTTTTTCTGGCGCCGTTGCCAGGGACTCCACTCTTCACGATAGGGGAGTTGCATGCTATCTTTTACCTTTGCTTTTTAGTCTTGTTAGTTTACCTTTCAGTTTTGCTTTAGTACCTTTTTATCGAAAATCACAAAAATAGTTATCTTGCTTGCTTGCTACTATGGGTTCCACCGAGAACACCAAGTTGTGTGACTTCACTAGTCACAACAACGATGACTTTATCAGCACACCTATCACTACACCTGCCACTTCAGCACCTTCATATGAAATTAAACCTCCTTTACTGAACTTAGTCATGAAAGATCAATTCTTCGGTGCTGGAGATGATGCTGCTTTACACTTGAACAACTTTGTTGAACTTTGTGATATGCAAAAGTACCACGAAATAGATGGTAATATTGTTAAGCTTAAGCTTTTTCCTTTCTCCTTGAGAGGAGGAGCTAAAATTTGGTTTCAGTCTTTGCCTAGAAATAGCATAGATTCATGGGACAAGTGCAAAGATGCTTTTATCGGAAAATACTATCCACCTGTTAAAATTATCCAACTTATAAGTAACATAATGAATTTTAAACAATTGGATAATGAACACGTTGCCCAAGCTTGGGAACGTATGAAATCTCTTATCAAGAACTGCCCTACTCACGGTTTGACTACTTGGATGGTTATCCAAACTTTTTATGCAGGCTTGAACTTTACCTCGCGGAACTTGTCAGATTCGGCCGCGGGAGGAACTTTTATGTCAACTACACTTGGTGCTGCCACAAAGCTTCTCGATGAGATGATGACCAACTATTCCCAATGGCACACCGAACGCGCTCCAACAGGTAGGAAGGTAAACTCTGTCGAGGAAATTTCCTCCCTTAATGAAAAAGTTGACTTGATCATGTCTCTACTTTCGAAGCAATCTTCTGTTGATCCTCATGATGTTCCTTTAAATTCTTTGATTGCTCAAGAACAAGTAGATGTGAACTTTATCTCTAGAAACAATTTTAACAACAATGCTTATAGGAGTAACTTTGGTAACAATCCTAGACCGTTCCCCTCTAATTCTTATGGGAACAACAATGCTTATCCTAGTACCAAGAACTCCACTACTGAACTAGAGATTATGCTTAAAGATTTCATCACTACCCAAAAAGCCTTTAATAAAAGTGTAGAAGAAAAACTACATAAACTAGATGATCTTTCTTTTAAGGTAGACCATTTAGCCAATGAGGTAAAATTGCTTAAAATTAAAACTTCTCCTCTTGAGGAGAGGGAAGTCACTCCTATAAATGCTATTCAAGTGCAAATTAATGAAAACATTAGGATGATGGCTAAACTTAAAGAGAGATGGGCTAGTGAAAGGGAGGAAGAAGATAGAATTGAGAGCCTTCCTACCCACCACACTGTTGCTACTATCCAAGTTGTTGAGGATGTTCAAACTCTTAGCACCCAATGTACTCCTGGTCCCATTGGACCTATTAATGGTGGTGCTATGACTATAGAAACTACCAAACAAGTGAACCTTAAGGACACCACTACCACTTTACTTGATGCTAATGACCTTGATTTTGATAATTGCACTCTTACCGAAGTTATTGATTTCCTTCACAAGATGTCTAGAGATCCCCGCACTAGCACGCTTAACCTTGCCTTCACAGAGCATATCACTAATGCTCTCATCAAAGCTAGGGAGGAGAAACTTAGAGTAGAAGCCTCCATACCTAGAAAGCTAGAAGATGGTTGGGATCCTATGATAAAAATTAAATTGAATGACTTCTCTTGCTATGCATTATGTGATGTCGGAGCTAGTACCTCTGTTATGCCCAAAAGAATATATGATATGCTTAAATTGAAACCTTATGATTCTTGTTCTTTTGGTGTTCGTCTAGTTGATTCTTCCATAAAGAAACCTTTGGGGAGGATCGACGATGTTCTTATTGTTGTCAATGATAATTATGTGCCCGTTGATTTCACTATTATGTATATTGAATGTGATCCTTCTTGTCCAATTATTTTGGGACGTCCCTTTTTACGCACCGTTGGTGCTATCATTGACATGAAAGAGGGTAATATAAAATTTCAGTTTCCTCTCAAGAAAGGGATGGAACACTTCCCTCGAAAGAAGATCAAGTTACCTTTTGAGTCCGTTGTACGGGCTAGCTATTCTTTTACTCTTGATAAAACTTGATCTCTATGCATTATGCCTAGCTTAAAGGCATAAAAGAAAGCGCTTTTGGGAGGCAGCCCACATGAATAAAAATTTTATTTTTGCTTTTGTTGTGTCATGATGTTGTTTACTACAGTAGCATCATCATTGTATCTTTGCTTTTCATATTTGTGCCAAGTATAGCCTCTGATTGCTAGAAAGTTCAAAAGTTGTGCGGTGCTGTCCAGGAAACAGATTCTGTCCTTGGATAGAAAAATTCGTATAAAATCACCAGATCATCTTTTTGGTCTGAATTATTTCGACAGCGTTCTCTATATAATTGTCTTTCGTGCGTCTGTTCTGAGGTTTTTTATTTGAGTTGCAGAAGTGCCCCGAACAAATCAATTACTACCTGCTGTTCTGTTTTTCACAGATTCTGTCCTGTTTTGCCTTTCCTTCATTTTGCAAACCAAGAGCTTGCTTTTTCCTTGCAAAAACCTTTTGGCAATCTTGAGAAACAGTAGAACTTCAAGAATATCTTTATTTCCAGCAAGGTGCAATTATTTTATTAAGGGTACTAACCTCGCTAATCAGATTATGATGAGTTATGTATGAAGGGAGTTTTCAAGTGTGCGAGGGAAGATGATAAAAAGATTCAGGAGTGTCAAGCGCTCAAGCTTGGGGATGCCCCCGTGCACCCCCAAGAAATATTCAAGGAGACTCAAGCGTCTAAGCTTGGGGATGCCCCCGTGCATCCCCTTCTCCATCAACATTATCAGTTCGTCTTTCGTTCCACTATATTTTTATCACTTCATGTGTTATGTGCTATGCTTGGAGCGTCTTGCTTTATTTTTCTTTTTAGTTTTTCATAACGAGTCAGAACTCAGCGTTCTTTATGTGGGAGAGAAACACGCTCCACTTCTACCTAGAACATAACATAGAATTTTCATGTCTATGTTTGCTGTGTGTGTTCTTTGTCTTTTAATAGCTACTATCATGCTCTGCTCTTAGTATTCATGCTTATCTTTTCAAAGAGCTTTTGTTTAGTTGGTTGCTTGAACTCTCTTTAATTACCATGCTCACCTTATTAAGAGAGTTTGCTTCCGTTGCATTGGTTAATATGTCTATGATAAAGATGCTACGTGCATGATGGCGCTTAGTAGTTCAGGTTTTCTTATGGTTAGTCTCAAATAGCTGGGGGGTTCCCAATGTGTTATTGGAGTACCAACTTGATTTGTTTGCCTATGATGTGGTATGGTTTAGTAATATCTTCCTTTGAGAATTTATTTTGATTGACTTGGCGTATGCTCACGCATATTTAAGACTGTAAAGAAAGTCTGTCAAGCCTTGATGATCTTTTATTTCTGAGTAGCGATATAACTACCATGCCGGATTCAATGTTGCTTTGTCGCTCTACATGATTATGACCGTCATTGCTCTCTTAGTTGGTCGCTCCCAGTCTTTTGCTAACCTCCACCTGTACTAAGCAGACTAACTTTGCAATACATAGTTCATGGGAAAGTAGCTTAAAAACTATTGTGGTAAAGAATATGTTGCCTATGTATCTTATTTCTTATAAGTTGCTTGTTGAGCGGTAACCATGTTTCTGGGGACGCCATCAACTGTTACACTTTTGTTGAATATCATGTGAGTTGCTATGCATGTTCGTCTTGTCTGAAGTAAGGGTGATTTGCCATGGGTTGAATGGTTGAGTATGCATATTGTTAGAGAAGAACATTGGGCCGCCAACCAAAGCCATGTATCATGGTGGAAGTTTTAGCTTGGACATTAATCCTCAATCTCTTATGAGAATATGCTTATGCATTAAAGAGGAGTCCATTATCTATTTTCTATGTTGTCCCGGTATGGATGTCCTCAAGTTGAGATCTATCAAAAACGAGAAATCAAATGCGATTTATCTCCTTGGACCTATGTACAGGTGGCATAGAGGTACCCCTTTGTGACACTTGGTTGAAACATATGTAATGCAATGATAACCCATGGAAATCCGAGCTAATTAGGACAAGGTGCGAGCACTATTGGTATTCGATGCATGAGGCTTGCAACTTATAGGATGTCTTATGCATGACACATATGAAGTACTACTACCGTTGACAAAATTGCTTCTATGTTATCAAAATAAAAAGCTCTAGAAGCACCAACTACTGAGAGCATGATTGTCATTCTGAGTCTAATGTGCATTGTTCCAAAGTAGCATTGTCTTTTGCATGATTGTGATATCGTTTATTCTGAAATCATTGTATCTAGTCATCACTTAAACCTTGAAGGTGCCCCTGCATTTATGTTTTGCTTCACTAAAGGGGGCAAGCTAGATATCACTTTATCATATTTGCACACCATGTCCATTGCAAATCTTTTTGATGTTTCAGTTTCATATTGTAAAACTTTCAGTCATTTGTGATTTTCTCATGAGGCAACTTAATTACTATAGAATCATTGTCTCAGTAAGCTTTTGTCATATGCCTATAAAAAGTCCTATATGGTTAATAGCATGTCACCACAGAAATTATTCTTGTTATCATTTACCTACTCGAGGACGAGCAGGAATTAAGCTTGGGGATGTTGATACGTCCAAAACATATCTATAATTTCTGCTTGCTCCATGCCACTTTTGGGTGATATTGCTATGATATTTATACACTTCCATACACTTTTGATCATATTTGGACTAACCTACTAATCCAGTGCACCCCAGTGCCAGTTTCTGTTTTCGGCTGTTTTTGTATTTCAGGTTTTCACATTACGAGAACTGCCAGGAAAAATCCAGAAAAATTATATAAAAAATCAGCGTTCCAGAACCTACCTTGCGCCCGAAGGACAACCGAGGGGGGGGGGCACCAGGGCCCCAGGCGCCCTGCCGGCGCGCCCCCCCCTGGGCCGCGCCGGGGGGGCGCCTGGGCCCCCCGAGCCCCGTCTGGTGCCCCCCTTTGGCATATATTTAGAGCGTCCTTCGAAACCCTCGGGACGGGAACTCTTTTTCGCGATCTCATCTCTGTTCCGCCGCCGCCGCCACTTCCAAGATCGGGAGCACCAGGAGAACTCTTCCCGGCACCCTGCCGGAGGGGAGGATCACCACCGGGAGCTTCTCCACCACCATGGACGCCTCCCGGATGAGTTGTGAGTAGTCTCCCTTGGACCATGAGTCCATGACCAGTAGCTATGTGATGTTCTCCTCCCGTTCTTGTGCTTCACTAATTTGTCCTCGTGAGCTGCCCTACATGATCGAGGCACATATGTAATCCTTATGCTGTTGCTATGATGAGTTTGCTGGGATCCGATGGATTATGAGATTATGTTCAGATTGTGATTGAGTAATATATTTGATCTACCTCTTTTATATTTATGTTCATAAGTAATTCTTGCATGTTCTCCGTTGTTATTTATTGCTTTGGCCAAGTAATAGGTAGTGACTCCAAGAGGGAACGTTATGCTCGATTGTGGGTTCATGCCCCTCGATGACTAGCTTGAGTGACAGAAACATGAGTCTAGGGGATGTGCTGTTGCCACAAGGGGGAAAACAACGGTGCTTGTGCTCGCGGGTGCAAGGATTGTTTACTTTACGCAAAGTTCTTTTAATGCAGTTGTCTGTTGCATTGAGTTTACACTATGGGTGGGGCTCGCAACTTAATACCAGCGAGATGTTCTGGATAGATATCTCAAGGTGGATGATTAGTAGTAGATATTGATGGATTTCGGTCTACTTACTTTGGCGTACCGCCCATGCTTTGAACCTCAACCTTTCTTGCAATGTAGTCAGCATTGGTTTGCGTTCGTGGTCCTGTCAATTGCCCAGCTGTAATTCGTTTACCTCACATAGCTGTTTTATCGTCTTTTGGGAGAGAGACATCGCTAGTGAACATCATGAGACTCCGGTCCATATTACCATCATTGATCACATCCGCTATTTACTTTTCGCTATTATTTAGTATTGCAAACATTACCTATCACTACTATCATTTGCGTTTAATCCTTTGTGAACTACAAGGCCGGAGGGATTGACAACCTCTCTGTACTCGTTGGGAGCAAAGTTATTTGTATCTGTGTGCAGGTCCACGTTGATTGCTAATATCTGGCGCCGTTAGCAGTTGACACCTACTTGTTGAACCTAGGAGTCTCTGGGGATTCGATCCTTGGCATCTTTGCTAAGGGAAAAACTTACACAACACTGCATCTCACACCTTCCACTTGGGGTAACCAACGAGGGGTTAGAGGCCCATCAGATGTTGATGAAGATAGCCCTCCCCAAGATGGGAGAGTTGTTGGTGATGACGGCGGTGACGATTTCCCCCTCCCGGAGGGAAGTATCCCCGGCAGAACAGCTCCGCCGGAGCCCTAGATTGGTTTCTATCTCAGTTCCGCCTCGAGACGGCGGCGCCTGGTCCCGAAAGCCTCCTTATGATTTTTTCCAGGTCAAAACACCTCATATAGGAGAAGATGGGCATCGGGGGCCTGCCGGCTGGCCCACGAGGCAGGGGGGCGCGCCCCCCCACCTTCGTGGACAGCCGGTGGCCCCCTCGTGGGTTTCTTTCACCAGATATTTTTTATATTTTCCGAAACGATGTTCTGTTGAGTTTCAGGGCTTTTGGAGTTGTGCGGAATAGGTTTCTAGAGTTTGCTCCTTTTCTAGCCCAGAATTCCAACTGCCGGCATTCTCCCTCTTCATGTAAACCTTGTAAAATAAGAGAGAAAAGGCATAAGTATTGTGAAAAAACATGTATGAACAGCCCATAATGCAATAAATATCAACTTATAAGCATGATGCAAAATGGACGTATCAACTCCCCCAAGCTTAGACCTCGCTATCCTCAAGCGAAAGCCGATATCGAAAAATATGTCCACATGTTTAGAGATAGAGGTGTCGATAAAAACAAAATACAGACATGTGGGCATCATGATCATTCTCATATCAGCAACTTATATAAATATAGTCATATGATTCTTTATGCTAAAGTAACAATTCATCCACAATATCAAGTATGAACCATAAACTTCATTGGAAACTAACAAACCTTGATCTCGGTCATTGAAGAAATTGCAATTTATCGTAATATCGGAAAGAGTCAATATAAGAGCTTTTCAGCAAGCCTACATACTCAACCATCATATAGTCTTTCACAATTGCTCACACTCAAGCAATACTTATGTTTATGGAGTTTTAATCGGACACAGAGAAAGATAGGGGCTTATGGTGTTGCCACCCAACCTTTTACCTCAAGGGTAATGTCAACAGTAATAGATCATGAAGACTTACATCCAAGTGGGTATATATGTCAGGATCTTTCCAATACAATGTGCTTGCCAAAGGATAAAATGTAAAAAGGAAAGGTGGATTTCACCTTGACACTTATAAGACAGGGATAATAGATAGGCCCTTCGCAGAGGGAAGCAGAGGTTGTCATGTGTTTTTATGGTTGGATGCACAAAGTCTTAGTATAGAAGAACTTCACTTTATATTGCCACTTGTGATAAGGACCTTTATTATGCAGTACATCGCTTTTATTACTTCCATATCACAAGATCGTATAAAGCTAATTTCTCCCACACTAATAAATCATACATATTTTAACGGATTTGCAACATGACAACTTACATGGAAGGATCTTTCTCAATCCATAGGTAGGTATGGTGGACTCTCATGGCAAAACTGGGTTTAAGGATATATGGAGGCACAAGTAGTATCTCTACTTAGTGTGAGGAGTTTTGTCTAGCATGAGGGGGAAAGGCAAACTCAACATGTTGGATGATCCATGACAATATACTTTATTTCGGATATAAGAAGACATAGCCTATTATGTTGTCTTCCTTGTCCAACATCAACTCTTTAGCATGTCATACTTTAATGAGTGCTCACAATCATAAAAGATGTCCAAGATAGTATATTTGCATGTGAGGCCTCTCTTCTTTTATTACTTCCTATTAATTGCAACGATGAGCAAAACTATGTTTGTCAACTCCCAACAACTTTTATTTATCATACTTTTGTATGTGAAGTCATTACTCTCCATAAGGTCAATATGATCTCTTTGATTCTCTTTATGTTTTCTTTCTTTTTATCATGACCCAAGTGAGGAAATCAAGCCCTTGACTCAACACTAATCTTTATTATATAACTCACGGACTCGATTACAAAGAGTAAAGCTTACAAGGCAAAAGCTCACTACTAGATCATGCTAACTTTATTCTACTAGATCAAGATACTACCAAAAGGACCGAACTAAGTAAAATGGTAAAGATAGGAGTGATGGTGATACGATACTGGGGTCACTCCCCCAAGCTTGGCAGTTGCCAAGGGGAGTGCCCATACCCATATGATTATGTCTCCTTCTTTGGGGGTGGTGATGATGACTTCTTCCTCAGCTTACGCTTAAGGGCATAATTTTGCTCCTTTAGATCATTGATCTCTTGCTCAAGGTTTAATATCTTCTTGCATAATGCCTGCTTGTTTTCCTGCAAGAGGTTAAAAGGGATAAATTCGATCTTAGGTTTCTTTACTCTGTCGGGGAGGCTTGACTTCTTGAACTCCACATGCATGTCTCCCGGTTGAGGTAGTGGGAATTCGTCTTCATCTGAGCTGGTCCAATCCTTCCCCTTTGGATCATGATCCTCTTCTTCCTCCGTGGTCCAACCATAATGCTCCAGGTCACCATAGACCTTAGGTTCAGCAAGGGAGTCAGCCACATAGCTTTCTCCATCCGAATCCTGGGATGACATGTTACTTTTATCTGCGACAGAAACAACTCGAAACAAGAACAGAGGATTTCTGCGTGATACAGAGGTCAAAACCTTCTGGAGTATATATAATGAATTTTTACCGACCAATAGGAGTAACCCACAAGAAAACGGAGTCCGGGGGACACACGGGGTGCCCACGAGGCAGGGGGGCGCGCCCTCGGAAGGGGGGCGCGCCCTCCACCCTCGTGGAGGCCTCGTGTCTCTTCCAGACTGCGGTTTATTTTCCTATTTTTCTAAATATTCCAAAACAGAGAAAAATTGCCTTTAGAACTGTTTAGGAGTCGGTTTACTTACCGTATCACATACCTCTTCCTTTTCGGGGGCTGAATCATTCTGGAAAGTGTCCCTTATGTATTCCTCCGGGGTTACGGTTTCAATAATATTGGTTTCAACATTTATAGGATTACCTGAGATATAATATTTGATTCTTTGACCATTCACCACCTTCGGATTTTTGCCTACGAAGTTGTTGATTTTTATGGCACCGGAACGATAGACCTCCTCGATAACGTAAGGTCCTTCCCACTTGGAGAGATGTTTTCCTGCAAAAAATCTTAAACGAGAGTTGTATAGCAAGACATAATCACCTACGTTAAACTCACGCTTTTGTATTCTTTTGTCATGCCATCTTTTAACTTTTTCTTTAAAAAGCTTGGCATTCTCATAGGCCTGGGTTCTGCATTCATCAAGGCAGCCAATGTCAAATAACCTCTTTTCACCGGCAAGTTTGAAATCGTAGTTGAGTTCTTTAATAGCCCAATATGCCTTATGTTCTAGCTCAAGAGGTAAGTGACAAGCTTTTCCATATACCATCTTATACGGAGACATACCCATAGGATTTTTGCACGCAGTTCTATAAGCCCATAATGCATATATATCATTATTGCAAAAAAGGTTTGCTTCCACTGAGCATCTATGAGTATGCGCACATAATTTGACACTTTGATGGAAGTTTGTTTTGTTTTCAGACCCAATATATGTTTATTTCGATCCAAATCCAACAATAAAATTTGGATAATTTCTCGATGTTATCTACAATGAGTGGCATGTGTTTATACCGTGACTAATCAGCCTGATCAATAATGTATTTTTGTATTTTTGCAGTTCTTTTATTTTTTTGAGGAGAAGGAACTTTCATTAATCAAACGAGATAATTACATTCAGACTTTAACTATGCTAGCTATCTCTTCGGGGAAGTTTCGAAGCCAACACGCAGTTCGCTGTTGCACCCGTCCCACACAAGCAAGGGTGTGGCTAGCAGCATTAGCATATCGAATGATCTTAGCTTCATATATGGTGAAAACTTTATATGTCAGCTTTCACATGCACATATCTGAGTAATGCTACCTTCGATCCATAATAAGTATCAGAATCTTGAACTAAACCCAGTTTAAAACTTGCGGCACTTATTTTATTTTAGTTAGGATGGGGTATCACTTTTTATTTGTTTTTCAAGGATGAGTGTTGCATCTTAATAGTAGCATGGCTGCTGAATGCCCAACAATTTTACACCAAAGGAAACATAAATCAAGGCCGAAGTAGGTTGATTGGGAGCTATAGTTCAATATTGCACCACGGGAGGTAAACTGTCAAATACCATATGAATTATCAAATCCATTATTTCCCCGTTGCAACGCACGGGCTCTTTTGCTAGTAATAATAAAGGACATAGACTTTCATAGTTCTCCATTTGTCATCGTTTTATATCCGTTGATTTTGTTTTAAATATAAAAAACGACGGCTAAGATTAAAAGTATGTCTAGAGTTGATGAAAATTACCCACCAATGCCACCCATAAATGAGGAAAAAACTATTGATTTTTTTCTTGTGTGTCAAAGAGAATAATTTATCTATCTAAAAAAAGAATAATTTATCAACGTTAGGCACTATACGTCAGGGCAGTCGAACTCGCCTCTTAAGCCCAACTTGAGCCCAACTAAGACTATGACACTCGACAGAAGGACGCTCGCAGTGTCTCTGGCTGGCCTGGGTGGATCAGGTCGTGCATCAGGTGCAGTCGATGCACGTCCAGAACACTACGACTCATGGTAGTAGCACGTGATGCTCTTAGCCAGCCGTGCCAAGGCGCGTGGGCGCTCGGGGTGCGGTTGGTAGCGACGACGACTAGGAGCGGTGCGGCAACTCCTGCTGATAGGCGTGAAGGTCGCGACAGTGCACACAGCATGAAGGCCAGTGGACAAGAGTGAGTGACGCGCATCTCCCGGCATAGGGGCTCGGCACACCAGCAACACCCGACAACATAGTGGGTGGCCAAGTCACGTCTTCAACACTACAGCTCACGGTGGCATGATGGCATGATGGTGTGGGTCTGCGACCCGGCGATGGCCAGTGGGCGTGGCTCATGCGACGCGATGGTTATAGTACACGATGCTCGTGGCATGCCAAGCCAAGTGTGTGGTTGGCAGCAGCAACGGACCATGGTGGTGACGACTAGGACTGATGCGGCAACTCCTGCCGATAGGCGTGAAGCTTCCGTCAGCCCACACATGGGGAAGGTCGACAGACGAGAGTGGGCGATGCACATCTGCCGGCAGGGGCTCAGCAAACCAGCGGTAGGCGACAATGCAGTGGGCGGTAGCACAGACCACGAGACTAGAACTAGCAGTGGCGCGATCAAGCACGTCAGTCTGTGGAGCCAAAGCACGGCGGCGTGCTTGACCAGCACTGGCGTGTGCTCCTTTTTATCTCCCGTTGCAACGCATGAGCATTTTTGCTAGTGAAATTCATTAAGCATCAAAGGTGGAACATATCCTTTTTCTTTTCTTATTTTACTGCTGGTAAGAGCATTTCCAACAACAACACAATGGGCGACGCGCTAAAAAACATTATACAATGTTGGAATCGTCAGCTATTGCGCGCCACGGTGCGCTGGCTCTAGCGGCCGCTGCAAAATATAGCGCGCCCGAGCTGCTCCAACAGACGCGCTAAACTGCAGCACGCGCGAGCAGTCGGCGCTTGCCATATGTTGCATTTTGGAGACAACACGGTGATATTTCAAACATCAAAACAAGACATGGCATAGTTTAAAATCATCCAAACAAGTTCATGACATAAAAATTCAAATTCATGCCCACAACATCATCCAACCAAGTTCAAAATCCAAACCAAGTTCATGACGTAAAAGTTCACACAAACGAATGGCACATCAACAATCATCCTCGTCCTCGTCTTCATCCTCCTCTTCCTCCGATGCATCATCCTCATCCAAAGACGATTCTTCCTCCTACTCTTCATTGTCGCGTGATGACCCACACGTGTAGGGGATCTATCGTAGTCCTTTCGATAAGTAAGAGTGTCGAACCCAATGAGGAGCAGAAGGAAATGATAGGCAGTTTTCAGTAAGGAATTTTCTTCAAGCACTGAAATTATAGGTAACAGATAGTTTTGTGATAAGGTAATTGGTAGCAAGTAACAAAAGGTAAAAGTAAATAAGGTGCAGCAAGGTGGTCCAATCCTTTTTGTAGCAAAGGACAATCCTGGACAAACTCTTATATAAAGGAAAGCGCTCCCGAGGACACACGGGAATTATCGTCAAGCTAGTTTTCATCACGATCATCTGATTCGCGTTCGGTACTTTGATAATTTGGTATGTGGGTGGACCGGTGCTTGGGTGTTGTCCTTACTTGGACAAGCCTTCCACTTATGATTAACCTCTAATGCAAGCATCCACAACTACAAAATAAGTATTAAGGTAAACCTAACCATAGCCTGAAACATATGGATCCAAATCAGCCCCTTACGAAGCAACGCCTAAACTAGGGTTTAAGCTTCCGTCACTCTAGCATCCCATCATCTACTAATTACTTCCCAATGCCTTCCTATAGGCCCAAATAATTGTGAAGTGTCATGTAGTCGATGTTCACATGACACCACTATAGGAGAGACAACATACATCTCATCAAAATATCGAACGAAGACCAAACTCACATGCCTACTAATAGCAAGACTTCTCCCATGTCCCGAGGAACAAAAGTAACTACTCACAAGACATAATATGTTTCATGATCAGAGGGGTATTAATATGCATAATGGATCTGAACATATGATCTTCCACCAAATAAACCAACTAGCATCAACTACAAAGAGTAATCACATTACTAGCAACCCACAGGTACCAATCTGAGGTTTGGGTACAAAGATTGGATACAAGAGATGAACTAGGGTTTGAGAGGAGATGGTGCTGGTGAACATGTTAATGAAGATAGCCCTCCCCAAGATGGGAGAGTTGTTGGTGATGACGACGGTGATCATTTCCAACACTAATCTTTATTATATAACTCATGGACTCGATTACCAAGAGTAAAGCTCACAAGGCAAAAGCTCACTACTAGATCATGCTAACTTTATTCTACTAGATCAAGATACTACCAAAAGGACCGAACTAAGTAAAATGGTAAAGATAGGAGTGATGGTGATACGATACCGAGGTCACTCCCCCAAGCTTGGCAGTTGCCAAGGGGAGTGCCCATACCCATATGATTATGTCTCCTTCTTCGGGGGTGGTGATGATGACTTCTTCCTCAGCTTACGTTTAAGGGCATAATTTTGCTCCTTTAGATCGTTGATCTCTTGCTCAAGGTTTAATATCTTCTTGCATAATGCCTGCTTGTTTTCCTGCAAGAGGTTAAAAGGGACAAATTCGATCTTAGGTTTCTTTACTCTGTCGGGGAGGCTTGACTTCTTGAACTCCACATGCATGTCTCCCGGTTGAGGTAGTGGGAATCCGTCTTCATCTAAGCTGGTCCAATCCTTCCCCTTTGGATCATGATCCTCTTCTTCCTCCATGGTCCAACCATAATGCTCCAGGTCACCATAGACCTTAGGTTCAGCAAGGGAGTCAGCCACATAGCTTTCTCCATCCGAATCCTGGGATGACATGTTCCTTTTATCTGCGATAGAAACAACTCGAAACAAGAATAGAGGATTTCTGCATGATACAGAGGTCAAAACCTTCGGGAGTATATATAATGAATTTTTACCGACCAATAGGAGTAACCCACAAGAAAACGAAGTCCGGGGGACACACAGGGTGCCCACGAGGCAGGGGGCATGCCCCTGGGAAGGGGGGCGCGCCCTCCACCCTCGTGGAGGCCTCGTGTCTCTTCCGGACTGCGGTTTATTTTCCTATTTTTCTAAATATTCCAAAACGGAGAAAAATTGCCTTTAGAACTGTTTAGGAGTCGGTTTACTTACCGTATCACATACCTCTTCCTTTTCGGAGGCTGAATCATTCTGGAAAGTGTCCCTTATGTATTCCTCCGGGGTTACGGTTTCGATAATATTGGTTTCAACATTTATAGGATTACCTGAGATATAATGTTTGATTCTTTGACCATTCACCACCTTCGGATTTGTGCCTACGAAGTTGTTGATTTTTATGGCACCGAAACGATAGACCTCCTCGATAACGAAGGTCCTTCCCACTTGGAGAGAAGTTTTCATGCAAAAAATCCTAAACGAGAGTTGTATAGCAAGACATAATCACCTACATTAAACTCACGCTTTTGTATTCTTTTGTCATGCCATCTTTTAACTTTTTCTATAAACAGCTTGGCATTCTCATAGGCCCGAGTTCTCCATTCATCAAGGCAGCCAAAGTCAAATAACCTATTTTCAACGGCAAGTTTGAAATCGTAGTTGAGCTCTTTAATAGCCCAATATGCCTTATGTTCTAGCTCAAGAGGTAAGTGACAAGCTTTTCCATATACCATCTTATACGGAGACATACCCATACGATTTTTGTACGCAGTTCTATAAGCCCATAATGCATCATCTAGTTTCTTGGACCAATTCTTCCTATACCTATTAACCGTCTTTTGAAAGATTAATTTCAACTCCCTATTACTTAGTTCAACTTGACCACTAGTCTGTGGGTGATAGGGTGATGCAATTCTATGGTTGACAACATACTTGGCAAGCATCTTACGGAAAGCACCATGAATAAAGTGTGAACCACCATCAGTCATTAGATATCTAGGGACTCCAAACCTCGGAAATATAACTTCTTTAAGCATCTTAATAGAGGTGTTATGATCAGCACTACTAGTTGGAATAGCTTCTACCCACTTAGTAACGTAATCAACATCAACTAGAATATGTGTGTACCCATTAGAGGCAGGAAAAGGTCCCATATAATCAAAGCCCCAAACATCAAATGGTTCAATAACAAGTGAATAGTTCATAGGCATTTCTTGACATCTACTGATATTACCTATTCTTTGAAATTCATCACATGATAAGACAAACTTACGGGCATCCTTGAAGAGAGTAGGCCAATAAAAACTGGATTGCAATACCTTGTGTGCAGTTCTATCTCCCGCATGGTGTCCTCCATAAGCTTCGGAGTGGCACTTGCGTAGGATTTGTTCATGTTCATGCTCAGGTACACAATGTCTAATAATACCATCTACTCCTTCTTTATAAAGATGTGGGTCATCCCAGAAGTAATGTGTCAAATCATAGAAGAACCCTTTCTTTTGCTGGTATGTGAAGCTAGGAGGTATAAACTTAGCAACAATATAATTAGCATAACATCATACCATGGAGCAGTACGAGAAGTATTTATGACATCTAATTGTTCATCAAGAAAGCTATCATCAATAGGTTGTTGATACGTCCAAAACGTATCTATAATTTCTGCTTGCTCCATGCCACTTTTGGGTGATATTGCTATGATATTCATACACTTCCATACACTTTTGATCATATTTGGACTAACTTACTAATCCAGTGCACCCCAGTGCCAGTTTCTGTTTTCGGCTGTTTTTGTATTTCAGGTTTTCACGTTTCGAGAACTGCCCAGAAAAATCCAGAAAATTTATATAAAAAATCAGCGTTCCGGAAACAACACTGCGTCCGAAGGGCAGCCTGGGGGGGGGGGGGCACCAGGGCTCCAGGCGCCCTGGCGGCGCGCCCCCCCTGGGCCGCGCCGGGGGGGGCGCCTGGGCCCCCCGAAACTCCCCCGGTGCCCTACTTTGGCATATATTTAAAGGGTCCTCCGTAAGCCTCAGAACAGGAACTCTTTTCGCGATCCCATCTCTGTTCCGCCGCCGCCGCCGCTTCCAAGATCGGGAGCACCAGGAGAACTCTTCCCGGCACCCTGCCGGAGGGGAGGATCACCACCGGGAGCTTCTCCACCACCATGGACGCCTTCCGGATGACTCGTGAGTAGTCTCCCTTGGACCATGAGTCCATGACCAGTAGCTATGTGATGTTCTCCTCCCATTCTTGTGCTTCACTAATTAGTCCTCGTGAGCTGCCCTACATGATCGAGGCACCTATGTAATCCTTATGCTGTTGCTATGTTGAGTTTGCTGGGATCCGATGGATTATGAGATTATGTTCAGATTGATCTTGAGTAATATATTTGATTCACCTCTTTTATATTTTAGTTCATAAGTAATTCTTGCATGTTCTCCGTTGTTATTTATTGCTTTGGCCGAGTAATAGGTAGTGACTCCAAGAGGGAACATTATGCTCGATTGTGGGTTCATGCCCCTCGATGACTAGCTTGAGTGACAGAAACATGATTCTAGGGGACGTGCTGTTGCCACAAGGGGGAAAACAACGGTGCTTGTGCCCGCGGGTGCAAGGATTGTTTACTTTACGCAAAGTTCTTTTAATGCAGTTGTCTGTTGCATTGAGTTTACACTATGGGTGGGACTCGCAACTTAATACCAGCGAGATGTTCTGGATAGATATCTCAAGGTGGATGATTAGTAGTAGATATTGATGGATTTCGGTCTACTTACTTTGGCGTACCGCCCATGCTTTGAACCTCAACCTTTCTTGCAATGTAGTCAGCATTGGTTTGCGTTCGTGGTCCTGTCAATTGCCCAACTGTAATTTGTTTACCTCACATAGCTGTTTTATCATCTTTTGGGAGAAAGACATCACTAGTGAACATCATGAGACTCCGGTCCATATTACCATCATTGATTACACCCGCTATTTACTTTTCGTTATTATTTACTATTGAAAAACATTATCTATCACTACTATCATTGCTTTTAATCCTTTGTGAACTACAAGGCCGGAGGGATTGACAACCTCTCTGTACTCGTTGGGAGCAAAGTTATTTGTATCTGTGTGCAGGTCCACGTTGATTGCTACTAATCTGGCGCCGTAGCAATTGACACCTACTTGTTGAACCTAGGAGTCTCTGGGGATTCGATCCTTGGTATCTTTGCTAAGGGAAAACACTTCTACTTACTGCATCTTACACCTTCCACTTGGGGTAACCAACGAGGGGTTCGAGGCCCATCAAGGAGTATTTTCTGGCGCCGTTGCCGGGGACTCCACTCTTCAGGATAGGGGAGTTGCATGCTATCTTTTACCTTTGCTTTTTAGTCTTGTTAGTTTACCTTTCATTTTTGCTTTAGTTCCTTTTATCAAAAATCACAAAAAATTATTTGCCTTTTTATTAGTAGTCCTTTCTGTTTAGCCAAACATGTTAGGATTTGGTGCTTTGAGGGAATCAGAAGTCCTAGATTTCCATCAAAGGGATGGAGAAAATATGAAGAAGGCATGGGACATAATTTCTGATGCACATAGAAGAATTATGCCTTGGATACCTATAAAAATTGTGCTTAGAAATTTTTACCACGGTCTTTTTAAATGGTGTAAACACTCCCTTGACATTATAGCTGAGGGAGATTTCCTAGAATGTGATGAAGCTAGAGCTCTTGAAATTATACATGGTCTATCTAGTTACTTTGTTTATGATCGTAATTTTGATACTGTCATAGATAGACTTGCTACTATTGAAAAGAGAATGAATGCTCTAGACTTAATGAAGGTAGAGAAACCTAAACCCAATAAGAGAGACATTTTTGAAATAGACAATGATTGGGAACCTTTTGTTATGATAAGCATCTCTAATCAAGACTTCCTTGCTTATTGTGATATTGGATCTATGGTTTCTACTATGCCAAAAATTGTTCATGATTCTTTAAAATTTAACGTGGATAGATTACCATCTTATCATGAACACACTAATGGATATATTTCTGAAATCCAGGGAAAAATAAAAGACGTATCCGTTAAATTCCTTAAAGGGATTGCAATGATTGATTTCTTCATCGTGGAGCCAAACCAAGGAAATATAGTGCTTGGAAGGGACTTCCTCCGAGCAGTTAAAGGCTTCATTGATATAGGTAAGGGACAAATCCGCTTACGCGGGAAGGCAAAAGGTGTGTACCCCTTTCCTAGAAATAACAAGAATGAACTTGTTGTGGAACCATTTGAAACAATTTATAACTCCGATTATTATGATGGTTATTGATTCCTCTATGCATTATGCCTAGCTTAAAGGCATAAAAGAAAGCGCTTTTGGGAGGCAGCCCACATGAATAAATTTTTTGTTTTTGTTGTGTCTTGATGTTGTTTACTGCTGTAGCATCATCATTGTATCTTTGCTTTTCATATTTGTGCCAAGTATAGCCTCCGATTGCTAGAAAGTTCAAAAGTTGTGAGGTGCTGTCCAGGAAACAGATTCTGTCCTTGGATAGAAAAATTCGTATAAAATCACCAGATCATCTTTTTGGTCTGAATTTTTTCGACAGAGTTCTCTATATAATTGTCTTTCGTGCGTCTGTTCTGAGTTTTTTGATTTGAGTTGCAGAAGTATCCAGAACAGATCAATTACTACCTGCTGTTCTGTTTTTCACAGATTCTGTCCTGTTTTGCCTTTCCCTCACTTTGCAAATCAAGAACTTGCTTTTTCTTTGCAAAAACCTTTTGGCAATCTTGAGAAACAGTAGAACTTCAAGAATATCCTTATTTCCAGCAAGGTATAATTATTTAATTAAGGGTACTAACCTCGCTAATCAGATTATGATGAGTTATGTATGAAGGGAGTTTTCAAGTGTGCGAGGGAAGATGATAAAAAGATTCAGGAGTGTCAAGCGCTCAAGCTTGGGGATGCCCCCGTGCACCCCCAAGAAATATTCAAGGAGACTCAAGCGTCTAAGCTTGGGGATGCCCCCGTGCATCCCCTTCTCCATCAACATTATCAGTTCGTCTTTCGTTTCGCTATATTTTTATCACTTCATGTGTTATGTGCTATGCTTCGAGCGTCTTGCTTTTAGTTTTTATTTTTAGTTTTTCATAACGAGTCGGAACCCAGCATTCCTTTATGTGGGAGAGAAACACGCTCCACTTCTACCTAGAACATAACATAGAATTTTCATGTCTATCTATGCTGTGTGTGTTCTTTGTCTTTTAATAGCTACTATCGTGCTCTGCTCTTAGTATTCATGCTTATCTTTTCAAGAGCTTTTATTTAGTTGGTTGCTTGAACTCTCTTTAATTACCATGCTCACCTTATTAAGAGAGTTTGCTTCCGTGGCATTGGTTAATGTGTCTATGATAAAGATGCTACTTGCATGATGGTGCTTAGTAGTTCAGGTTTTCTTATGGTTAATCTCAAATAGCTGGGGGGTTCCCAATGTGTTATTGGAGTACCAACTTGGTTTGTTTGCCTATGATGTGGTATGGTTTAGTAATATCTTCCTTCAAGAATTTATTTTGATTGACTTGGCGTATGCTCACGCATATTCAAGACTGTAAAGAAAGTCTGTCAAGCCTTGATGATCTTTTATTTCTGAGTAGCGATATAACTACCATGCCTGATTCAATATTGCTTTGTCGCTCTGCATGATTATGACCGTCATTGCTCTCTTAGTTGGTCGCTCCCAGTCTTTTTGCTAACCTCCACCTGTACTAAGCAAACTAACCATGCAATACATAGCTCATGGGAAAGTAGCCTAAAAACTATTGTGGTAAAGAATATGTTGCTTATGTATCTTATTTCTTATAAGTTGCTTGCTGAGCGGTAACTATGTTTCTGGGGACGCCATCAACTGTCACACTTTTGTTGAATATCATGTGAGTTGCTATGCATGTTCATCTTGTCTGAAGTAAGGGTGATTTACCGTGGGTTGAATGAATATGCATATTGTTAGAGAAGAACATTGGGCCGCCAACCAAAGCCATGTATCATGGTGGAAGTTTTAGCTTGGACCTTAATCCTCAATCTCTCATGAGAATATGCTTATGCATTAAAGAGGAGTCCATCATCTATTTTCTATGTTGTCCCGGTATGGATGTCCTCAAGTTGAGATCTATCAAAAACGAGAAATCAAATGCGATTTATCTCCTTGGACCTTTGTACAGGTGGCATAGAGGTACCCCTTTGTGACACTTGGTTGAAACATATGCAATGCAATGATAACCCATGGGAATCCGAGCTAATTAGGACAAGGAGCGAGCACTATTGGTATTCGATGCATGAGGCTTGCAACTTATAGGATGTTTTATGCATGACACATATGCAATGCAATGATAACCCATGGGAATCTGAGCGAGTACTACTACCGTTGACACAATTGCTTCCATGTTTTCAAAATAAAAAGCTCTAGCACATAACCATTCTTTTACTTTTATGTTAAAGCACCAACTACTGAGAGCATGATTGTCATTCTGAGTGTAATGTGCATTGTCCCAAAGTAGCATTGTCTTTTGCATGATTGTGATATCGTTTCTTCTGAAATGATTGTATCTAGTCATCACTTAAACCTTCAAGGTGCCCCTGCATTTATGTTTTGCATCACTAAAGGGGGCAAGCTAGATATCACTTTATCATATTTGCACATCATGTTCATTGCAAATCTTTTTGATGTTTCAGTTTCATGTTGTAAAACTTTCAGTCATTTGTGATTTTCTATTGAGGCAACTTAATTACTTTAGAATCATTGTCTCAGTAAGCTTTTGTCATATGACTATGAAAAAGTACTATATGGTTAATAGCATGTCACCACAGAAATTATTCTTGTTATCATTTACCTACTCGAGGACGAGCAGGAATTAAGCTTGGGGATGTTGATACGTCCAAAACGTATCTATAATTTCTGCTTGCTCCATGCCACTTTTGGGTGATATTGCTATGATATTCATACACTTCCATACACTTTTGATCATATTTGGACTAACTTACTAATCCAGTGCACCCCAATGCCAGTTTCTGTTTTCGGCTGTTTTTGTATTTCAGGTTTTCACGTTTCGAGAACTTCCCAGAAAAATCCAGAAAAATTATATAAAAAATCAACGTTCCGGAAACAACACTGCGTCCGAAGGCAGCCTGGGGGGGGGCACCAGGGCTCCAGGCGCCCTGGCGGCGCACCCCCCCTGGGCCGCGCCGGGGGGGCGCCTGGGCCCCCCGAAACTCCCCCGGTGCCCTACTTTGGCATATATTTAAAGGGTCCTCCGTAACCCTCAGAACAGGAACTCTTTTCGCGATCCCAACTCTGTTCCGCCGCCGCCGCCGCTTCCACGATCGGGAGCACTAGGAGAACTCTTCCCGGCACCCTGCCGGAGGGGAGGATCACCACCGGGAGCTTCTCCACCACCATGGACGCCTTCCGGATGACTCGTGAGTAGTCTCCCTTGGACCATGAGTCCATGACCAGTAGCTATGTGATGTTCTCCTCCCGTTCTTGTGCTTCACTAATTAGTCCTCGTGAGCTGCCCTACATGATCGAGGCACCTATGTAATCCTTATGCTGTTGCTATGTTGAGTTTGCTGGGATCCGATGGATTATGAGATTATGTTCAGATTGATCTTGAGTAATATATTTGATTCACCTCTTTTATATTTTAGTTCATAAGTAATTCTTGCATGTTCTCCGTTGTTATTTATTGCTTTGGCCGAGTAATAGGTAGTGACTCCAAGAGGGAACGTTATGCTCGATTGTGGGTTCATGCCCCTCGATGACTAGCTTGAGTGACAGAAACATGAGTCTAGGGGATGTGCTGTTGCCACAAGGGGGGAAACAACGGTGCTTGTGCCCGCGGGTGCAAGGATTGTTTACTTTACGCAAAGTTCTTTTAATTTAGTTGTCTGTTGCATTGAGTTTATGAAGGAAATATGCCCTAGAGGCAATAATAAAGTTATTATTTATTTCCTTATATCATGATAAATGTTTATTATTCATGCTAGAATTGTATTAACCAGAAACTTAATACATGTGTGAATACATAGACAAAACAGAGTGTCCCTAGTATGCCTCTACTAGACTAGCTCATTGATCAAAGATGGTTATGTTTCCTAGCCATAGACATGAGTTGTCATTTGATCAACGGGATCACATCATTAGGAGAATGATCTGATGGACAAGACCCATCCGTTAGCTTAGCACTATGATCGTTTAAGTTTTACTGCTATTGCTTTCTTCATGACTTATACATGTTCCTATGACTATGAGATTATGCAACTCCCAAATACCGGAGGAACACTTTGTGTGCTACCAAACGTCACAACGTAACTGGGTGATTATAAAGGTACTCTACAGGTGTCTCCGAAGGTACTTGTTGGGTTGGCGTATTTCGAGATTAGGATTTGTCACTCCGATTGTCGGAGAGGTATCTCTGGGCCCACTCGGTAATGCACATCACTATAAGCCTTGCAAGCATTGCAGCTAATGAGTTAGTTGCGGGATGATGTATTACGGAACGAGTAAAGAGACTTGTTGGTAACGAGATTGAACTAGGTATTGAGATACCGACGATCGAATCTCGGGCATGTAACATACAGATGACAAAGGGAACAATGTATGTTGTTATGCGGTTTGACTGATAAAGATCTTCGTAGAATATGTGGGAGCCAATATGAGCATCCGGGTTCCGCTATTGGTTATTGACCGGGGACGTGTCTCGGTCATGTCTACATAGTTCTCGAACCCGTAGGGTCCGCACGCTTAAGGTTTCGATGATAGTTTTATTATGAGTTTATGAGTTTTGATGTACCGAAGGAGTTCGGAGTCCCGGATGAGATCGGGGACATGACGAGGAGTCTCAAAATGGTCGAGACGTAAAAATCGATATATTGGACGACTATATTCGGACATCGGAAAGGTTCCGAGTGATTCGGGTATTTTCGGAGTACCGGGGAGTTACGGGAATAGAGGAGAGAGGCCAAAAGGAAGGAGGCGTGCACCCCCCTTCTGGTCCGAATTGGACAAGGGGTGCAGCCCCCTTTTCCTTCTCCCTCTCCCCCTCTTTCCTTCTCTCCTACTCCGGAAAGGAAAGGGGAATCCTACTAGGACTTGGGAGTCCTAGTAGGACTCCCCACACTTGGTGCGCCCCCTCTAGGGCCGGCCTCTCCCTCCCTCCTTTATATACGGGGGCAGGGGGGCACCTCTAGACACAACAATTGATCTCTTGATCTCTTAGCCGTGTGCGGTGCCCCCCTCCACCATAGTTCTCCTCGATAAATATTGTAGCGGTGCTTAGGCGAAGCCCTGCGACGGTAGAACATCAAGATCGTCACCACGCCGTCGTGCTGACGGAACTCTCCCTCGACACTCGGCTGGATCGGAGTTCGAGGGACGTCATCGAGCTGAACGTGTGCTAGAACTTGGAGGTGCCGTAGTTTCGGTGCTTGATCGGTCAGGCCGTGAAGACGTACGACTACATCAACCGCGTTGTTCTAACGCTTCCGCTTTCGGTCTACGAGGGTACGTAGACTCACTCTCCCCTCTCGTTGCTATGCATCTGGTAGATAGATCTTGCGTGATCGTAGGAGAATTTTAAAATACTACGTTCCCCAACAGTGGCATCATGAGCCAGGTCTATGCGTAGATGATATGCACGAGTAGAACACAAGTGAGTTGTGGACGATACTAGTCATACTGCTTACCAGCATGTCATACTTTGATTCGGCGGTATTGTTGAATGAAGCGGCCCGGACCGACATTACGCGTACGCTTACGCGAGACTGGTTCTACCGACGTGCTTCGCACACAGGTGGCTGGCGGGTGTCAGTTTCTCCAACTTTAGTTGAATCAAGTGTGGCTACGCCCGGTCCTTGTGAAGGTTAAAACAACACATACTTGACGAAATATCGTTGTGGTTTTGTATGTGTAGGTAAGAACGGTTCTTGCTAAGCCCGTAGCAGCCACGTAAAACTTGCAACAACAAAGTAGAGGACGTCTAACTTGTTTTTGCAGGGCATGTTGTGATGTGATATGGTCAAGACATGATGAGTTATACGGTTTTGTATGAAATGATCATGTTTTGTAAAGTTATCGGCAACTGGCAGGAGCCATATGGTTGTCGCTTTATTGTATGAAATGAAATCGCCATGTAATTGCTTTACTTTATCACTAAGCGGTGGCGATAGTCGTAGAAGCAATAGTTGGCGAGACGACAACGATGCTACGATGGAGATCAAGGTGTCGCGCCGGTGATGAAGGTGATCATGACGGTGCTTTGGAGATGGAGATCAAAAGCACAAGATGATGATGGCCATATCATGTCACATATTTTGATTGCATGTGATGTTTATCTTATTATGCTTCTTATTTTGCTTAGTTCGACGGTAGCATTATAAGATGATCCCTTACTAAATTTCAAGGTATAAGTGTTCTCCCTGAGTATGCACCGTTGCGAAAGTTTGTCGTGCCGAGACACCACGTGATGATCGGGTGTGATAAGCTCTACGTTCAAATACAACGGGTGTAAGCCAGTTTTGCACACGCAGAATACTCGGGTTAAACTTGACGAGCCTAGCATATGCAGATATGGCCTCGGAACACTGGAGACCGAAAGGTCGAGCGTGAATCATATAGTAGATATGATCAACATAAGATGTTCACCATTAAAACTACTCCATCTCACGTGATGATCGGACATGGTTTAGTTGATTTGGATCACGTGATCATTTAGATGACTAGAGGGATGTCTATCTAAGTGGGTGTTCTTAAGTAATATGATTAAATTGAACTTTAATTTATCATGAACTTAGTCCTCGTAGTATTAGCATATCTATGTTGTAGATCAATAGCTCGCGATGTTGCTCCCCGTTTATTTTTTATATGTTCCTAGAGAAAACTAAGTTGAAAGATGTTAGTAGCAATGATGCGGAATTGTTCCGTGATCTGAGGATTATCCTCATTGCTGCACAGAGAATTATGTCCTTGATGCACCGCTAGGTGACATACCTATTGCAGGAGCAGATGTAGACGTTATGAACGTTTTGACAAAAGCTCGGTATGATGACTACTTGATAGTTTAAGTGCACCATGCTTTATGGCTTAAAACCGGGACTTCAAAAACGTTTTGAACGCCACGGAGCATATAAGATGTTCCAAGAGTTGAAATTAGTATTTCATACTCATGCCCGTGTCGAGAGGTATAAGACTTCTGACAGTACTTTGCCTACAAGATGGAGGAGAATAGCTCAACCAGTGAGCATGTGCTCAGATTGTCTGGGTACTACAATTACTTGAATCAAGTGGGAGTTAATCTTCCAGATAAGATAGTAATTGACAAAGTTCTCTAGTCACTATCACCAAGTTAGTAGAACTTCGTGATGAACTATAATATGCAAGGGATGACAAAAGGAATTCCCGAGCTCTTCGCAATGCTGAAGTCGGCGAAGGTAGAAATCATGAAAAAGCATCAAGTGTTGATGGTTAACAAGACCACTTGTTTCAAGTAAAGGGCAAAGGGATAGAAGGGGAACTTCAAGAAGAATGACAAGCAAGTTGTCACTCTCGTGAAGAAACCCAAAGCTAAAATTCAAGCCTGAAACTAAGTGCTTCTACTGCAAAGGAAATGGTCACTGGAAGTGGAACTGCCCTAGATACTTGGCGGATAAGAAGGATGGCAAAGTGAACAAAGGTATATTTTGATATACAGATTATTGATGTGTACTTTACTAGTGTTCATAGCAACCCCTGGGTATTTGATACCGGTTCAGTTGCTAAAATTAGTAACTCGAAACGAGAATTGCAGAATGAACAGAGACTAGTTAAAGGTGAAGTGACGATGTGTGTTGGAAGTGGTTCCAAGATTGATATAATCATCATCGCACACTCCCTATACTTTCGGGATTAGTGTAAAACCTAAATAAATGTTATTTGGCATTTGCGTTGAGCATGAATATGATTTGATCATATTTGTTGCAATACGGTTATTCATTTAAAGTCATAGAATAATTGTTATTCTGTTTACATGAATAAAACCTTCGATGGTCATACACCCAATGAAAATAGTTTGTTGGATCTCGATCGTGGTGATACACATATTCATAATATTGAAGCCAAAAGATGCAAGGTTAATAATGATAGTGCAACTTATTTGTGGCACTGCTGTTTAGGTCATAATGGTGTAAAGCGCATGAAGAAACTCCATAGTGATGGACTTTTGGAATCACTTGATTATGAATCACTTGGTGCTTGCGAACCATGCCTCATGGGCAAGATGACTAAAACTCCGTTCTCCGGAACAATGGAGCGAGCAACAGATTTGTTGGAGATCATACATACAGATGTATGTGGACCAATAAGTGTTGAAGCTCGCGGCGGGTATCGTTATTTTCGGACCTTCACTGATGATTTGAGCAGATATGGGTATATCTACTTAATGAAGCACAAGTCTAAAACATTTGAAAAGTTCAAAGAATTTCTGAGTGAAGTGGAGAATCATCGTAACAAGAAAATAAGAGTTTCTACGATATGATCGTAGAGGTAAAATATTTGAGTTAGCGAGTTTGGCCTTCAGTAAAAACAATGTGAAATAGTTTCACTACTCACGCCACCTGGAACACCATAGTGTAATGGTGTGTCCGAACGTCATAACCGTACTTTATTAGATATGGTGCGATCGATGATGTCTCTTACCGATCTACCACTATCGCTTTTGGGGTTATGCATTAGAGACAGATACATTCACGTTAAATAGGGCACCATCTAAATCCGTGGAGATGACACCGTATGAACTGTGGTTTGACGAGAAACCTAAGCTGTCATTTCTTTAAGTTTGGGACTGCGATGCTTATGTGAAAAAGTTTCAACATGATAAGCTCGAACCCAAATCGGAGAAGTAAATCTTCATAGGATACCCAAAAGAAACTGTTGGGTACACCTTCTATCACAGATCCGAAGGCAAGGTCTTTGTTGCTAAGAGTGGATCCTTTCTAGAGAAGGAGTTTCTCTCGAAAGAAGTGAGTGGGAGGAAAGTGGAACTTGATGAGGTAATTGTACCTTCTCCCGAATTGGATAGTAGTACATCACAGAAACTGGTTCCAGTGATACCTACACCAATTAGTGAGGAAGCTAATGATGATGATCATGAAACTTCGGATCAAGTTACTGCTGAACTTCGTAGATCAACCAGAGTACGTTCCGCACCAGAGTGGTACGGCAACCCGGTTCTGGAAGTCATGTTACTGGACCATGATGAACCTACGAACTATGAGGAAGCGATGATGAGCCCAGATTCCGCAAAATGGCTTGAGACCATGAAATCTAAGATGGGATCCATGTATGAGAACAAAGTGTGGACTTTGGTTGACTTGCCCGATGGTCGGCAAGCCATCGAAAATAAATGGATCTTCAAGAGGAAGACTGACGCTGACAGTAATGTTACTGTTTACAAAGCTCGACTTATTGCGAAAGTTTTTCAACAAGTTCAAGGAGTTGACTACGATGAGACTTTCTCACCCGTAGCGATGCTTAAGTCTGTCCGAATCATGTTAGCAATTGCCGCATTTTATGAAATCTGGCAAATGGATAACAAAACTACATTCTTTAATGGATTTATTAAAGAAGACTTGTATATGATGCAACCAGAAGGTTTTGTCAATCCTAAAGGTGCTAACAAAATGTGCAAGCTCCAGCGATCCATCTATGGACTGGTGCAAGCATCTCGGAGTTGGAATATACGCTTTGATAAGTTGATCAAAGCATATAGATTTATACAGACTTGCGGTGAAGCCTGTATTTACAAGAAGTGAGTGGGAGCACTACAACCTTTCTGATAAGTATATGTGAATGACATATTATCGATCGGAAATGATGTAGAATTTTCTGGAAAGCATAAAGGAGTGTTTGAAAGGAGTTTATCAAAGAAAGACCTTGGTGAAGCTGCTTACATATTGGGCATCAAGATCTATAGAGATAGATCAAGACGCTTGATAAGACTTTCGATGAGTACATACCTTGATATGATTTTGAAGTAGTTCAAAATGGATCAGTCAAAGAAGGAGTTCTTACCTGACTTGTAAGGTGTGAAGTTGAGTAAGACTCAAAGCCAGACCACGGCAGAAAAATATAGAGAGAATGAAAGTCATTCCCTATGCCTCAGCCATAGGTTCTATAAAGTATGCCATGCTGTGTACCAAACATGTTGTGTACCTTGCCATGAGTTTGTCAAGAGGGTACAATAGTGATCCAGGAGTAAATCACTGTACAGCGGTCAAAATTATCCTTAGTAACTAGATGACTAAGGAAATGTTTCTCGATTATGGAGGTGATAAAGAGTTCGTCGTAAAGGGTTACGCCGATGCAAGCTTTGACACTAAATCCAGCTGACTCTAAGTATCAATCTGGATGCGTATTGAAAGTGGGAGCAATTAGCTAGAGTAGCTACATGCAGAGCATTGTAGACACATAGACATTTGCGAAATACATACGGATCTGAATGTGACAGACCCGTTGACTAAACTTCTCTCACGAAGCAAAACATGATCACACCTTAGTACTCTTTGGGTGTTAATCACATAGCGATGTGAACTAGATTATTGACTCTAGTAAACCCTTTGGGTGTTAATCACATGACGATGTGAACTATCGGTGTTAAATCACATGGCGATGTGAACTAGATTATTGACTCTAGTGCAAGTGGGAGACTGAAGGAAATATGCCCTAGAGGCAATAATAAAGTTATTATTTATTTCCTTATATCATGATAAATGTTTATTATTCATGCTAGAATTGTATTAACCGGAAACTTAATACATGTGTGAATACATAGACAAAACAGAGTGTCCCTAGTATGCCTCTACTAGACTAGCTCATTGATCAAAGATGGTTATGTTTCCTAGCCATAGACATGAGTTGTCATTTGATCAACGGGATCACATCATTAGGAGAATGATCTGATGGACAAGACCCATCCGTTAGCTTAGCACCATGATCATTTAAGTTTTACTGCTATTGCTTTCTTCATGACTTATACATGTTCCTATGACTATGAGATTATGCAACTCCCGAATACCGGAGGAACACTTTGTGTGCTACCAAACGTCACAACGTAACTGGGTGATTATAAAGGTACTCTACAGGTGTCTCCGAAGGTACTTGTTGGGTTGGCGTATTTCGAGATTAGGATTTGTCACTCCGATTGTCGGAGAGGTATCTCTGGGCCCACTCGGTAATGCACATCACTATAAGCCTTGCAAGCATTGCAGCTAATGAGTTAGTTGCGGGATGATGTATTACGGAACGAGTAAAGAGACTTGTTGGTAACGAGATTGAACTAGGTATTGAGATACCGACGATCGAATCTCGGGCATGTAACATACCGATGACAAAGGGAACAATGTATGTTGTTATGCGGTTTGACTGATAAAGATCTTCGTAGAATATGTGGGAGCCAATATGAGCATCCGGGTTCCGCTATTGGTTATTGACCGGGGAAGTGTCTCGGTCATGTCTACATAGTTCTCGAACCCGTAGGGTCCGCACGCTTAAGGTTTCGATGATAGTTTTATTATGAGTTTATGAGTTTTGATGTACCGAAGGAGTTCGGAGTCCCGGATGAGATCGGGGACTTGACGAGGAGTCTCAAAATGGTCGAGACATAAAAATCGATATATTGGACGACTATATTCGGACATCGGAAAGGTTCCGAGTGATTCGGGTATTTTCGGAGTACCGGGGAGTTACGGGAATAGAGGAGAGAGGCCAAAAGGAAGGAGGCGTGCACCCCCCTTCTGGTCCGAATTGGACAAGGGGTGCAGCCCCCTTTTCCTTCTCCCTCTCCCCCTCTTTCCTTCTCTCCTACTCCGGAAAGGAAAGGGGAATCCTACTAGGACTTGGGAGTCCTAGTAGGACTCCCCACACTTGGTGCGCCCCCTCTAGGGCCGGCCTCTCCCTCCCTCCTTTATATACGGGGGCAGGGGGGCACCTCTAGACACAACAATTGATCTCTTGATCTCTTAGCCGTGTGCGGTGCCCCCCTCCACCATAGTTCTCCTCGATAAATATTGTAGCGGTGCTTAGGCGAAGCCCTGCGACGGTAGAACATCAAGATCGTCACCACGCCGTCGTGCTGACGGAACTCTCCCTCGACACTCGGCTGGATCGGAGTTCGAGGGACGTCATCGAGCTGAACGTGTGCTAGAACTCGGAGGTGCCGTAGTTTCGGTTCTTGATCGGTCAGGCCGTGAAGACGTACGACTACATCAACCGCGTTGTTCTAACGCTTCCGCTTTCGGTCTACGAGGGTACGTAGACTCACTCTCCCCTCTCGTTGCTATGCATCTGGTAGATAGATCTTGCGTGATCGTAGGAAAATTTTAAAATACTACGTTCCCCAACAGTTTACACTATGGGTGGGACTCGCAACTTAATACCAGCGAGATGTTCTGGATAGATATCTCAAGGTGGATGATTAGTAGTAGATATTGATGGATTTCGGTCTACTTACTTTGGCGTACCGCCCATGCTTTGAACCTCAACCTTTCTTGCAATGTAGTCAGCATTGGTTTGCGTTCGTGGTTCTGTCAATTGCCCAGCTATAATTTGTTTACCTCACATAGCTGTTTTATCGTCTTTTGGGAGAGAGACATCACTAGTGAACATCATGAGACTCTGGTCCATATTACCATCATTGATCACACCCGCTATTTACTTTTCGTTATTATTTACTATTGCAAAACATTATCTATCACTACTATCATTGCTTTTAATCCTTTGTGAACTACAAGGCCGGAGGGATTGACAACCTCTCTGTACTCGTTGGGAGCAAAGTTATTTGTATCTGTGTGCAGGTCCACGTTGATTGCTACTAATCTGGCGCCGTAGCAATTGACATCTACTTGTTGAACCTAGGAGTCTCTGGGGATTCGATCCTTGGTATCTTTGCTAAGGGAAAACACTTCTACTTACTGTATCTTACACCTTCCACTTGGGATAACCAACGAGGGGTTCGAGGCCCATCAGTTGTGGGTCATCAAGTATATTTTCTAACCTAGACAAGTTATCTGCAACGGGGTTCTCAGCTCCCTTTCTATTGATAATATGCAAGTCAAATTCTTGTAGTAAGAGAACCCATCTAATAAGTCTAGGTTTAGCATCTTTCTTTTCCATAAGGTATTTGATAGCAGCATGATCAGTGTGAATAGTTACTTTAGAATCAACGATATATGGTCTAAACTTATCACAAGCAAATACAATTGCTAAAAATTCTTTCTCAGTAGTGGCATAATTTCTTTGGGCACTATCTAGAGTTTTACTAGCATACTGGATAACATTCAATTTCTTATCAACTCTTTGCCCTAGAACATCACCTACAGCATAATCACTAGTGTCGCACATAATCTCAAAAGGTAAATTCTAGTCAGGAGGCTGGACAATAGATGCAGAGATCAATGCTTTCTTAAGTATTTCAAATGCTTCTAGACAATCATCATCAAAGACAAAAGGAATATCTTTTTGTAAGAGATTAGTCAGAGGCCTGGAGATTTTGGAGAAGTCCTTTATGAACCTCCTATAAAACCCGGCATGACCAAGGAAATTTCGTATACCTTTGATGTCCTTTGGGCATGGCATCTTTTCAATAGCATCAACTTTAGCTTTGTCAACTTCAATACCTCTTTCAGAAATTTTATGTCCCAAGACATTGCCTTCATTTACCATAAAGTGGCACTTCTCCCAATTCAAGACAAGGTTAGTGTCTTCACATCTCTGCAAAACTCGATCAAGGTTGCTTAAGCAATCATCAAAAGAAGTTTCGTAAACGGAGAAATCATCCATGAAAACCTCAACAATCTTTTCACAAAAATCAGAGAATATAGCCATCATACATCTTTGAAAGGTAGCAGGTGCATTACATAAACCAAAAGGCATACGTCTATAAGCAAATGTATCGAAAGGACATGTAAAAGTGGTCTTCTCTTGATCCCCTTTTGACACAGGTATCTGAGAGAAACCAGAATAACCATCTAGAAAGCAGAAATGAGTATGTTTGGATAACCTTTCTAGCATTTGATCAATGACTGGCAAGGGGTAATGATCTTTCTTAGTAGCTTTATTTAACTTACGGAAATCAATTACCATCCTATAATCTGTAACTATTCTTTGCGGGATCAATTCATCTTTATCATTAGGGACAACAGTCATACCTCCTTCTTAGGAACACCATGGACAGGACTTACCCACTAGCTATCAGCAACTGGATAGATAATACCTGCCTCTAGGAGCTTTAGTATTTCCTTCCTTACCACTTCTTTCATCTTAGGATTTAACCATCGCTGATGATCAATAACCGGTTTAGCGTTTTCTTCTAATTTTATCTTGTGTTGGCATATAGTGAGACTAATGCCCTTAAGATCATCTAGAGTATATCCAATAGCAGCACGGTGCTGCTTCAGAGTTTTCAATAATTTATCTTCTTCCCGCTCTGAAAGGTTAGCACTAATAATAATAGGATATATCTTCTTTTCATTAAGATAAACATACTTAAGATTATCAGGCAAAGGTTTAAGTTCAAACACGGGATCACCCTTGGGTGGAGGAGGATCCCCTAGGATTTCAACAGGCAAGTTGTTTTTCAATACGGGTCCCTATGTAAGGATTATTTCTTCTATTTGTCTTCTCTCATTCATATGCATATCATTTTCATGGTCTAGCAAGTATTGTTCTAAAGGATTATTAGGTGGCACGGCAATAGAAGAAAGACCAATAATTTCATCCTTACTGGGTGGTGCCTTTTCAAGGGGTTGTCTATGGAATTTAGCAAAGTTAAAATCATGAGACATATCCCCTAACCCAACAGCAACAATATCTTTTACGCAATTTATCTTGGCATTAACAGTATTCAAGAAGGGTCCACCAAATATAATGGGACAAAATTCATCTTGTGGTGAACTAAGAATAAGGAAATCAGCAGGGTATTTAACCTTCCCACACAAGACTTCAACATCTCTAACAATCCCAACTGGTGAAATAGTGTCTCTATTAGCAAGGTTAATAGTAACATCAATACCTTCTAGCTCAACAGGTGCAATATCATGCATAATTTCTTAGTACAAATCAAAAGGGATAATACTCGCACTAGCACCTACACCGCATAAACCATGATAGCAATGATCTCCTATCTTAACAGAGATGACGGGCAAGCCTACAACAGGTTTATGTTTATTCCTAGCATTGGGTTTGGCTATTCTAGCAGACTCTTCTTGGAGGTAAATAACATGTCCATCTAAATCTTCTACCAAGAGATCTTTAACCATAGCAACACTAGGTTCAACTTTAATTTGCTCAGAGGGTGTAGGTGTTCTAGTATTACTCATACGAACTATAGTTGAAGCTTGAGCATGATCCTTTATCCTAACAGGGAAAGGTGGTTTCTCAATATAAGCGGTAGGTATAACAGGATCAACATTATAAGTGATAGTCTTTTCTTCATATTTAATAGGTTCAACTACTTTTACTTCAATAGGGGGGATGGTATTTAAACCACTTCTCCTTGGGGAGGTCAACAAGAGTAGCAAAAGATTCATAGAAAGAAGCTACTATCTCAGAGTAAAGTCCATATTTAGTGCTAAACTCACGGAAAACATCGGTATCCATAAAAGCTTTAACACAATCAAACTTAGGGGTCATACCTGACTCCTTACCTTCGTCGAGATCCCAATCTTCGGAGTTGTGTTTAATTCTTTCCAATAAATCCCATTTGAAGTCAATAGTCTTCATCATATAAGAGCCAGAGCAAGAAGTATCGAGCATGGAGCGATTATTATGAGAAAGCCGAGCATAAATTTTTTGAATGATCATTTCTCTTGAGAGCTCATGATTGGGGCATGAATATAACATTGACTTAAGCCTCCCCCATGCTTGAGCGATGCTTTCTCCTTCACGAGGCAAGAAATTATAAATATAATTACGATCACGATGAACCTGGTGCATAGGGTAGAACTTCTGATGAAATTCCAACTTCAGACGATTATAGTTCCATGATCCCATATCATCGCATAGCCTAAACCATGTCAATGCATATCCCTTCAAAGATAAAGGGAAGACCTTCTTCTTGATAACATCCTTGGGCATACCTGCAAGCTTAAACAATCCACAAACCTCATCCACATAGATTAGGTGTAAGTCGGGATGCAGTGTTCCGTCTCCTGTAAAGGGATTTTCAAGCAGTTTCTCTATCATACCCGAAGGAATCTCAAAGCAAACATTCTCAATAGGCGCAGTAGGTTGAGGAGCAACTCTTTGCTCTTTTGATCGGGGTGAAGATACCCCGAACAAGCCCCTCAAAGGATTTTGAGCCATAGTAACAAGTGACAATAAATTTCAGCACACTATATAAATTTTTCCTGACCAAATTCCACTTACCAAAGGCGCTTCACTCCCCGGCAACGGCGCCAGAAAAGAGTCTTGATGACCCACAAGTGTAGGGTATCTATTGTAGTCCTTTCGATAAGTAAGAGTGTCGAACCCAACGAGGAGCAGAAGGAATGATAGGCAGTTTTCAGTAAGGTATTTTTTGCAAGCACTAAAATTATAGGTAACAAATAGTTTTGTGATAAGGTAATTGGTAGCAAGTGACAAACGGTAAAAGTAAATAAGGTGCAGCAAGGTAGCCCAATCCTTTTTGTAGCAAAGGACAAGCCTGGACAAACTCTTATATAAAGTAAAGCGCTCCTGAGGACACATGGGAATTATCGTCAAGCTAGTTTTCATCACGATCATCTGATTCACGTTCGGTACTGTGATAATTTGGTATGTGGGTGGACTGGTGCTTGGGTGCCGCCCTTACTTGGACAAACCTCCCACTTATGATTAACCTCTAATGCAAGCATCCACAACTACAAAAGAAGTATTAAGGTAAACCTAACCATAGCCTGAAACATATGGACCCAAATCAGCCCCTTACGAAGCAACACATAAACTAGGGTTTAAGCTTCAGTCACTCTAGCAACCCATCATCTACTTATTACTTCCCAATGCCTTCCTCTAGGCCCAAATAATGGTGAAGTGTCGTGTAGTAGACGTTCACATGACACCACTAGAGGAGAGACAACATACATCTCATCAAAATATCGAACGAAGACCAAACTCACATGACTACTAATAGCAAGACTTCTCCCATGTCCTCAGGAACAAAAGTAACTACTCACAAGACATAATATTGTTCATGATCAGAGGGGTATTAATATGCATAATGGATCTGAACATATGATCTTCCACCAAATAAACCAACTAGTATCAACTACAAGGAGTAATCAACACTACTAGCAACCCACAGGTACCAATCTGAGGTTTGGGTACAAAGATTGGATACAAGAGATGAACTAGGTTTTGAGAGGAGATGGTGTTGGTGAAGATGTTGATGAAGATAGCCCTCCCCAAGATGGGAGAGTTGTTGGTGATGACGGCGGTGACGATTTCCCCCTCCCGGAGGGAAGTATCCCCGGCAGAACAGCCCTGCCGGAGCCCTAGATTAGTTTCCGCCTCGGTTCCGCCTCGAGGCGGCGGCGTCTGGTCCCGAAAGCCTCCTTATGATTTTTTCTAGGTCAAAACAACTCATATAGGAGAAGATGGGCATCGGGGGCCTGCCGGCTGGCCCATGAGGCACGGGGAAGCGCCCTGGGAAGGGGGGCGCGCCCCCCACCCTCGTGGACAGCCGGTGGCCCCCCTCGTGGGTTTCTTTCGCCAGATATTTTTTATATTTTCCGAAACGATGTTCTGTTGATTTTCACGGCTTTTGGAGTTGTGCATAATAGGTTTCCAGAGTTTGCTCCTTTTCCAGCCCAGAATTCCAACTGCCGGCATTCTCCCTCTTCATGTAAACCTTGTGAAATAAGAGAGAAAAGGCATAAGTATTGTGACAAAACATGTATGAACGGCCCATAATGCAATAAATATCAACTTATAAGCATGATGCAAAATGAACGTATCAAATACCTTGTGTGCAGTTCTATCTCCCACATGGTGTCCTCCATAAGCTTCGGAGTGGCACTTGCGTAGGATCTGTTCCTGTTCATGCTCAGGTACACAACGTCTAATAATACCATCTACTCCTTCTTTATAAAGATGTGGGTCATCCCAGAAGTAATGTCTCAAATCATAGAAGAACTTTTTCTTTTGCTGGTATGTGAAGCTATGAGGTATAAACTTAGCAACAATATAATTAGCATAACAGCATACCATGGAGCAGTACGAGAAGTATTTATGACAGCTAGTTGTTCATCAGGAAAGCTATCATGGATAGGTTGTGGGTCATCAAGTACATTTTCTAACCTAGACAAGTTATCTATAACGGGGTTCTCAGCTCCCTTTCTATCAATAATATGCAAATCAAATCCTTGAAGCAAGAGAACCCATATAGTAAGTCTAGGTTTAGCATCTTCCTTTTCCATAAGGTATTTGATAGCAACATGATCAGTGTGAATAGTTACTTTAGAATCAACGATATAGGGTCTAAACTTATCACAAGCAAATACAACTGCTAAAAATTCTTTCTCGGTAGTAGCATAATTTCTTTGGGCACTATCTAGAGTTTTACTAGCATATTGGATAACATTCAATTTCTTATCAACTCTTTGCCCTAAAACAGCACCTACAACATAATCACTAGTGTCGGGGGAAACTGTCCACCACGAGCACCTATGGGACCGGAGCCCCTTGTTCGTGCGGTAAGGGAGCGGAGGGAGCACAAAGAGCAGATCGTAGAGCTCACGCAGGCAGTTTACCCAGGTTCGGGCCGCGATGCACGCATAAAACCCTACTCCTGCTTGGTTTGTATTGAGTTGGGGAGCTAGGGAGCTTGGAGAACTAGCTACACCGGGCGAGAGAGCTATATAGGTTCCGAACCCTTTCTACGTTGTGCATGGGCCTCCTTTTATAGCCCAAGGGGTCACCGACAGGTGTCAACGTAGAAGAAAGGGTAAAAACGTAACTTTGGTGGTAGTTGTAACAGTGCGGGAACAGTGGGTGAACAGTGGATGGACAGTGGTCATCACCTACTTTGACAGTGGGGGACAAGAGCATTAAATGCCCGTCGCCGTCGACCCCAAAAGCGCCCGCCCTTGCGTCTCCGTTCGCCACGGCGATAGCCTCGTCACCGTGGAGTGCCACCGTGTCCCCCAGGCTGCACAGCCATCCGCCACGCGTCCCTGGAAGGGCCCCAGGGCGACGCGTGGGTCGATGAGCTGGAGCGCGGGCACACAGTGCGAGTTCCCCCGGCAAGCACCTTGCCGGGGTCTTGATCTTGTCGGGCCGAGAAGCTTGTCGGGCCCTGAAGCTTGTCGCTCCCCGGGCCCTGCCGGGGCGCATGCTGCGCCGAGGCCTGTCTTCTGAAACGTAATCTTCTAGTCTTCCTGGCAAGCTCCTCTTGCCAGGGTCTTGTGCTAGTGAGGTAATCTTGAGCCTGGGACGGCCTTCCCGGCAAGCTCCACTTGCCGGGGCCTTGATCTTCTGTCTTGTATACTTTGTTTTTGAATGGCTTCATATGGATCAGAAAGGTCTCCGACGAGCACGTGGTAAGCCTTACCGCGGGGAGCTGCTACTGCCCGTGCACAAGTTGGGGTACTGAGGTACCCCTACCTTAGTACACTGACAACTAGCATCACACATAATATCAAAGGGTAAATTCCAGTCTGGAGGCTGGACAACAGGTGCTGAGATCAATGCTTTCTTAAGTATTTCAAATGCATCTAGACAATCATCATCAAAGACAAATGGAATATCTTTTTGTAAGAGATTAGTCAGAGGCCTGGAGATTTTGGAGAATTCCTTTATGAACCTCCTATAAAACCCGGCATGACCAAGGAAACTTCGTATACCTTTGATGTCCTTTGGGCATGGCATCTTTTCAATAGCATCAACTTTAGCTTTGTCAACTTCAATACCTCTTTCAGAAATTTTATGTCCCAAGACATTGCCTTCATTGACCATAAAGTGGCACTTCTCCCAATTCAAGACAAGGTTAGTGTCTTCACATCTCTGCAAAACTCGATCAAGGTTGCTTAAGCAATCATCAAAAGAAGTTTCGTAAACGGAGAAATCATCCATGAAAACCTCAACAATATTTTCACAAAAATCAGAGAATATAGCCATCATACATCTTTGAAAGGTAGCAGGTGCATTACATAAACCAAAAGGCATACGTCTATAAGCAAAGGTATCGAAAGGACATGTAAAAGTGGTCTTCTCTTGATCCCCTTTTGACACAGGTATTTGAGAGAAACCAGAATAACCATCTAGAAAGCAAAAATGAGTATGTCTGGATAACCTTTCTAGCATTTGATCAATAAATGGCAATGGGTAATGATCTTTCTTAGTAGCTTTATTTAACTTACAGAAATCAATTACCATCCTATAGCCTGTAACTATTCTTTGTGGGATCAATTCATCTTTATCATTAGGAACGACAGTCATACCTCCCTTCTTAGGGACACAATGGACATGACTTACCCACTGGCTATCAACATCTGGATAGATAATACCTGCCTCTAGGAGCTTTAGTATTTCCTTCCTTACCACTTCTTTCATCTTAGGATTTAACCGTCGCTGATGATCAATGACCGGTTTAGCATTTTCTTCCAAATTTATCTTGTGTTGGCATATAGTGGGACTAATGCCCTTAAGATCATCCAGAGTATATCCAATAGCAGCACGGTGCTTCTTCATAGTTTTCAATAGTTTTTCTTCTTCCTGCTCCGAAAGGTTAGCACTGATAATAACAGGATATATTTTCTTTTCATCAAGATAAACATAGTTAAGATTATCAGGTAAAGGTTTAAGTTCAAACACAGGATCACCCTTGGGTGGAGGAGGATCCCCTAGGATTTCAACAGGCAAGTTGTTTTTCAATACGGGTCCCTGTTTAAAGAATATTTCATCTATTACCCTTCTCTCATTCATATGCATATCATTTTCATGGTCTAGCAAGTATTGTTCTAAAGGATCATTAGGAGGCACGGCAATAGAAGCAAGACCAATAATTTCATCCTGACTAGGTGGTTCCTTTTCAAGGGGTTGTCTACGAAATTTAGCAAAGTTAAAATCATGAGACATATCCCCTAATCCCAAAGTAACAATATCTTTCACGCAGTCTATCTTGGCATTAACAGTATTCAAGAAGGGCCTACCAAATATAATGGGACAAAATTCATCTTGTGTGGAACGAAGAACAAGAAAATCAGCAGGGTATTTAACCTTCCCACACAAGACTTCAACATCTCTAACAATCCCAACTGGTGAAATAGTGTCTCTATTAGCTAGCTTAATCGTAACATCAATCCCTTCTAACTCAATAGGTGCAATATCATGCATAATTTCTCGATATAAATCAAGAGGGATAATACTCGCACTAGCACCTACGTCACATAAGCAATGATAGCAATGATCTACTATCTTAACAGAGATAACATGCAAGCCTACAACAGGTCTATGTTTATTCCTAGCATTGGGTTTGGCTATTCTAGCAGACTCTTCTTGGAGGTAAATAACATGTCCATCAAAATCTTCTACCAAGAGATCTTTAACCATAGCAACACTAGGTTCAACTTTAATTTTCTCAGAGGGTGTAGGTGTTCTAGTACTACTTTTATGAACTACAGTTGAAGCTTGAGCATGATCCTTTATCCTAACAGGGAAAAGTGGTTTCTCAATATAAGCACTAGGAACAATAGGATCAACATTATAAGTGATAGTCTTTTCTTCAACTTTAACAGGTTCAACTACTTTTACTTCAATAGGGGGGTGGTATTTAAACCACTTCTCCTTGGGGAGATCAACATGAGTAGCAAAAGATTCACAGAAAGAAGCTACTACCTCAGAGTCTAGTCCATATTTAGTGCTAAACTCACGGAAAACATCAGTATCCATAAAAGCTTTAACACAATCAAACTTAGGGGTCATACCTGACTCCTTTCCTTCGTCGAGATCCCAATCTTCAGAGTTGCGTTTAATTATTTCCAACAAATCCAATTTGAATTCAACAGTCTTCATCATAAAAGAGCCAGAACAAGAATTATCGAGCATGGTACGATTATTGAGAGAAAGCCGAGCATAAAAAATTTGAATGATCATTTTTCTTGAGAGCTCATGATTAGGGCATGAATATAACATTGACTTAAGCCTCCCCCAAGCTTGAGCGATGCTTTCTCCTTCGCGAGGCCATAAATTATAAATATAATTACGATCACGATCAACCTGGTGCATAGGGTAGAACTTATGATGAAATTCCAACTTCAGACGATTATAGTTCCATGATCCAATATCATTACATAGCCTAAACCATGTCAATGCATCTCCCTTAAAAGATAAAGGGAAGACCTTCTTCTTGATAACATCCTCGGGCATACCCGCAAGCTTAAATAATCCACAAACTTCATCCACATAGATTAGATGTAAATCGGGATGCAGTGTTCCGTCTCTTCTAAAAGGGTTATCAAACAGTTTCTCTATCATACCCGAAGGAATTTCAAAGCAAACATTTTCAGTAGAAGCAGTAGGTTGAGGAGAAAATCTTTGCTCTTCTGTTTGGGGTGAAGATACCCCGAACAAGCCCCTCAAAAGATTTTGAGCCATAGTAACAAGTGACAATAAATTTCAGCACACTATATAAAATTTTCCTTACCAAAGGCACTTCACTCCCCGGCAACGGCGCCAGAAAGGAGTCTTGATGACCTACAAGTGTAGGGGATCTATCGTAGCCCTTTCGATAAGTAAGAGTGTGATAACCCACAAGTGTAGGGGATCACAACAGTTTTCGAGGGTAAAGTATTAAACCCAAATTTGTTGATTCGACACAAGGGGAGCCAAAGAATACTCTTAAGTATTAGCCGCTGAGTTGTCAATTCAACCACACCTGGAAACTTAGTATCTACCGCAAGATAGTTTAGTAGCAAAGTAATATGATACTGGCGGTAGCAGCAATAAAAGTAACGATAGTGTTTTTGTAGCTTTTGTGATAGTAGCAACGGAAAAGTAAATAAGCAACTAGCAATATAGGTACAGCTCGTAGGCATTGGATCGGTGATGGGAAATTACTCCGGATGCAATTCATCATGTAGAAGTTATAACCTAGGGTGAAACAGAACTAGCTCCAGTTCATCAATGCAATGTAGGCATGTATTCCGAATATAGTCATACATGCTTATAGAAAAGAACTTGCATGACATCTTTTGTCCTACCCTCCCGTGGCAGCGGGGTCCTATTGGAAACTAAGGGATATTAAGGCCTCCTTTTAATAGAGTACCGGACCAAAGCATTAACACATAGTGAATACATGAACTCCTCAAACTATGGTCATCACCGGGAGTGGTCCCGATTATTGTCACTTCGGGGTTGCCGGATCATAACACATAGTAGGTGACTATAGACTTGCAAGATTGGATCAAGAACGCACATATATTCATGAAAACATAATAGGTTCAGATCTGAAATCATGGCACTCGGGCCCTAGTGACAAGCATTAAGCATAGCAAAGTCATAGCAACATCAATCTCAGAACATAGTGGATACTAGGGATCAAACCCTAACAAAACTAACTCGATTACATGATAGATCCCATCCAACCCATCACCGTCCATCAAGCCTACGATGGAATTACTCACGCATGACGGTGAGCATCATGGAATTGGTGATGGAGGAAGGTTGATGATGACGATGGTGACGATCTCCACTCTCCGGAGCCCCGAACGGACTCCAGATCAGCCCTCCCGAGAGAGATTAGGGCTTGGCGACAGCTCCGTCTTGTAAAACGCGATAATTCCTTCTCTCTGAATTTTTTTCTTCCCGAAACGGAAGATATAGGATCTGGGGATACGTCGGTGGAGCATCGGGGGGCCCACGAGGAAGTGGGGCGTGCCCTGGGCAGGGGCGCGCCCCCCACCCTCATGGGCTGGCCCAAGGCCCCCTGGTGTGGATCTTCGTCCAGGTATTTTTTATATTTTCTGAAATAATTCTCCGTTGATTTTCAGGCGATTCCGAGAACTTTTTATTTCTGCACAAAAACAACATCAGGGCAATTCTGCTGAGAACAGCGTCAGTCCGGGTTAGTTCCATTCAAATCATGCAAGTTAGAGTCCAAAACAAGGGCAAAAGGGTTTGGAAAAGTTGATACGTTGGAGACATATCAACTCCCCCAAGCTTAAACCTTTGCTTGTCCTCAAGAAATTCAGTTGATAAACTGAAAGTGATAAAGAAAAACTTTGACAAACTCTGTTTGCTCTTGTTGTTGTAAATATGTAAGCTAGCATCCAGGTTTTCAACAAGATCATGAACTAACCACATTCACAATACCTTTCAGGTCTCAAGACTACTCACATAAATGGCATAATCAACTAGTGAGCAATAATAATAAACCTCGGATGACAACACTTCTCAAAACAATCATGATATGATATAACAAGATGGTATCTCGCTAGCCCTTTCTGAGACCGCAAAACATAAATGCAGAGCACCTTTAAGGATCAAGGACTGACTAGACATTGTAATTCATGATAAAAGAGATCCAGTCATGATCATACTCAATGCAAATTAATAGTAATACATGCAACGACAGAGGTGCTCTCCTACTGGTGCTCTTTGATAAGAGGATGATGACTCTGCATAAAAGTAAATAGATAGGCCCTTCGTAGAGGGAAGCAGGGATTTGTAGAGGTGCCAGAGCTCGATTTTTAAATAGAGATTGAATAACATTTTGAGCGGTATACTTTCATTGTCAACATAACAACCAAGAATCTCGAGATCTCCCATCCTACGCACATTATAGGTGGTTCCCAAACAGAATGGTAAAGTTTATACTCCACCAACCACCAACAAGCACACTCCACGGCTAGCCCAAAACAACGGGTACCGTCCAAACTAGCAACAACCCTGGGGGAGTTTTGTTTAATTATTATGAGTTTGAGCATGGGACTGGGCATCCCGATTACCAGCCATTTTCTCATAAATGATGAGCGGAGTCCACTCATCATGAGAATAACCCACCTAGCATGGAAGATATAGACATCCCTAGTTGATGCATGAGTCGTTCGAGAATACAAAACAAAATTTCATTTGAAGGTTTATAGTTTGGCACATACAAATTTACTTGGAACGGCAGGTAAATACCGTATATAGGAAGGTATGGTGGAATCATATGGCATAACTTTGGGGTTTATGGAAGTGGATGCACAAGCAGTATTCCCGCTTAGTATAGGTGAAGGCTAGAAAGAGACTGGGAAGCGACCAGCTAGAGAGCAACAACGGTCATGAACATGCATTAAAATTAATAAACAATGAATGCAAGCCTGAGTAGGATATAAATCACCATGAACATAAATATCGTGGAGGCTATGTTGATTTGTTTAAATTACATGCGTGAACATGTGCCAAGTCAAGTCACTTAAATCGTTCAAAGGAGGATACCACCCATCATACCACATCACAACCATTTTAATATCATGTTGGCATGCAAGATAGACCATTATAAACTCTCAGCTAATTAAGCATGGCATAAGCAGCTATGATCTCTAATTGTCATTGGATACATGTTTCATTCATAACAAGCTGAATCAAGAACGACGAGCAATCATATTTACAAAAACAAGAGAGGTCGACTTCATACCAGCTTTTCTTATCTCAATTAGTTCATCATATATCATCCTTATTGCCTTTCACTCGCACGACCAAATGGTGTGGATAATAATAATAGTGCACGTGCACTGGACTAAGCTGGAATCTACCGACATTTAATACAAGAGAGAAGACAAGGTAATATGGCTCAAGGTTAAATCAACAACAAAGCATATGAGAGCCACTAAACAATTTCAATCATGGTCTTCTACTCTCAACCCCCAAAGAAAAGAAAAGAAACTATTTACACGGGAAAGCTCCCAACAAGCAAAAGAAGAACGGGAAATCTTTTTGGGTTTTCATTTTTTACTACTACTACAAGCAAAGAAAGTAAACTAGCTAGAAGCTACAACTAATAATTTTTTGTTTTTCTGGGTTTTTCTAGCACACAAGAAAAAGACTAAGAAAAAGAAATTGAAACTAAGCATGGATGGTACAGTGAAAGAGTGTGACCACCGATAGCTAGAATAAGTGTGTGAACATGAATGTAAGTCGGTGAGAAACACGTACTCCCCCAAGCTTAGGTTTTTGGCCTAAGTTGGTCTATGGCCAGTATTGGCCTGACGGATATCCAAAGTTGTAGTTGGGGTCGTACTGAGATGCAACAGATGTTGCATACTGTGTTGCAGCTCGAAGGCGGGTTGCCTCCGTCATGTTATAATAGGCATTTGCCTCCTCCATAGTTATAGTGTATCTTCCTTTTTCCTGAAAGTTAAACAAAGTAGGGGCAGGAAGAACAATAGGGATGGCATGCTGCCTGTTAAATATTAGTCGATATTTGAGGGTTTGATTATCCCACTCTATAAACCAGTGACTAGCCATAGCATGACAGTCTAAATAAGTAGGAGGTAAAGGTTCATCATTCGTGTGCACAGACACACCAAGATAGCGGGCTATACGAGTAGCATAGATCCCACCAAATAAATCTCCATGCAAACCATTATGGTTTAGTGTACGTGCAACAATTGCTCCCAAGTTATATTGCCTATCACCTAGTACAGCACTCCTGAGAACACTAAGATCAGGGACACACATGTGACAAGCCCCATCTTTACCATTTATGCATCTACCGATAAAGAGAGCAAAGTAATGAATAGCAGGAAAATGTATGCTCCCCGTGGTAGCTTGTGTAACGTCCCTGGATTCTCCCACTGTAATACTAGCAAGGAATTCTCTAAATTTAGTTTTGCGAGGATCACTCATACCGCCCCACTGTGGGAGCTTGCAGGCAACATTAAAATCCTCTAAATCCATGGTATAAGATTTATCATAAAGGTCAAACAGGACAGTGTGAGAGTTACGTGAGGATGAAAATTTAAACCTTCTCACAAAGCTATCAGTTAAGCCACGGTATTGAGGACACTTATCTTGTATGAAGTCCTCGAGGTCAGTGTTACGCACGTATGCGTAAAATTCATCCTTGATGCCAGCCTGATCCATAAAATCATCTGACGGCCATTCACAAGGCCGTACGTCAGCATCCCTCGGTGGTTCATCGTCCGGTTCACGGAATGTGAGCCTCAGTTCTTGCTTCCTTGAAGGACCACCTTGGAAGTTTCTCCTAGACATTTTTCTGAAATTTATAGTAACTCATAATAAAACTTAACCAAACTCAACAAGATTGATAGCAACAACTCCTATAAGTGCCTAGAGGTTGTATCATGCATTAGAACTACTTGGGACCAAGAAAATTTGACATGCAAGCTCAAGAACAAGGTCACCATAGCAGCATAAATTTGCAACAAATAAAGCACTAGAACAAAAACTAATTGGACCAATGGAGGAGTCACATACCAAGGAACAATCTCCCCAAACAGTTTGGTGAATGGTGCTTTGAGCAAGGAGATCGAAAATGGCAGCAAGATGAGCTAGAACTCGGGTTTGAGCTGGTTGGGGATTTTTTTTGGGAGGAAGAAGAAGAGCATGGGTGAAAGGATAAGTGGAGGGGGGCCACGTGGGGCCCACGAGGCAGGGGGCGCGCCCTGGGTAGGGGGGGCGCGCCCTGTGCCCTCGTGGCCATGTGTTGGCTCCCCTCGCTGTGTGTTCAGTGCCATATTTTCTTAAATATTCTAGAAAAATTCATATTTCATTTTCATGACATTTGGAGAACTTTTATTTCCGGGATATCTTTTTATTGCACGGATAAGTCTGGAAACAGACAAACAATGCTATTTTTGTTTTATTTAACCTAATTAACAGAAAGCAAAAGGAGGGTACGGAAGGTTTGTCCTATCTAGATTCACCTATCCCATGTTCATCAAAAGGAATCCATTAACAAGGTTGATCTGGTCTTATTAATAAACTCTTTCTGAGTAACATGCATGAAACCGGAGAATTTTCGAATAACACTAGGTAACCTCAATGGGGATATGTATGTCCCCAACAATAAGGATGTCATATGTCTTCTTGATAGTAGGAAGAGAAAACTCAAAACCTCCAATAGTAATAGTTGATGTTTTTCCAATATAATTGATACTATAGACCTGAGGTTGTTTCCTCGGAAAGTGTACCGTATGCTCATTACCATTGACATGAAAAGTAACATTGCCTTTGTTGCAATCAATAACAGCCCCTGCAGTATTAAAAAAAGGTCTTCCATGAATAATAGACATACTATCGTCCTCGGGAATATCAAGTATAACAAAGTCCGTTAGAATAGTAACATTTGAAACTACAACAGGCACATCCACACAAATACCGACATGTATAGCAGTTGATTTATCAGCCATTTGCAAAGATATTTCAGTAGGTGTCAACTTACTCAAGTCAAGTCTACGATATAACGAGAGAGGCATAACACTAACACCGGCTCCAAGATCACACAAAGCAGTTTTAACATAGTTTCTCTTAATGGAGCAAGGTATAGTAGGTACTCCTGGATCTCCTAATTTCTTAGGCATTCTACCCTCAAAAGTGTAATTGGCAAGCATGGTGGAGATTTCTACTTCAGGTATCTTTCTTTTGTTGGCAATAATGTCTTTCATATACTTGGGATAAGGATTTGTTTTAAGCACATCAGTCAAACGCATACGCAAAAAGATAGGTCTAATCATTTCAGCAAAGCGCTCAAAATCCTCATCATCCTTTTTCTGGGATGGTTTCGGAGGAAAAGGCATGGGTTTCTGAACCCAAGGTTCTCTTTCCCTACCGTGCTTCCTAGCAACAAAGTCTCTCTTATCATAACGTTGATTCTTTGATAGTGGGTTATCAAGATCAACAACAAGTTCAATCACTACATCATTATCATTGCTAGGTTGAGCATCATTATTAATATTATCACTAGGTTCATGTTCATTACCAGATAGTGTCTTAGCATCAGAAACAAATATATCATTGGGATTCTCATGTGTGTCAGCTACAGGTTCACTAGAAGCATGCAAGGTCCTATCATTTTTCTTTTTCTTCTTCTTAGAAGAACTAGGTGCATCTAAATTAGCTCTCTGAGAATCTTGCTCAAGTCTCTTAGGGTGGCCTTCAGGATACAGAGGTTCCTGAGTCATTTTACCACCTCTAGTTGCAACTCTAACAACATAGTCATTATTCTTACTATTTAATTCGTTGAGCAAATCATTTTGAGCCTTAAGTACTTGTTCTACTTGAGTGGTAACCATAGAAGCATGTTTACTAATAAGTTTCAGTTCACTATTAGTACTAGATAGATAATCACTCAAGCGTTCAATCATATAAGCATTGTGTTGTAATTGTCTACCAACATAAGCATTGAAGTTTTCTTGTTTCACAATAAAATTGTCAAACTCATCTAAGCATTGGCTAGCAGACTTATAACGAGGAATATCACCTTCCTCAAATAAATTAGGAGAATTTACCTTTACTACCTGTGTCGGGTTATCAAGACCATGTATTTCTTCAATAGGTGGTAAATTCTTAACATCTTCAGCTTTAATACCTTTTTCTTTCATAGATTTCTTTGCCTCTTGCATGTCTTCAGGACTTAGAAATAGAACACCTCTCTTCTCCGGAGTTGGCTTAGGGGCTGGTTCAGGAAGTGTCCAATTATTTTCATTGGCCAGCATATTATTCAATAGTAGTTCAGCTTGTTCAACTGTTCTTTCCCTGAAAACACAACCGGCACAACTATCCAGGTGGTCTCTGGAAGCATCGGTTAGTCCATTATAAAAGACATCAAGTATATCATGCATCTCAAGAGGATGATCAGGCAAAGCATTAAGTAACTGGAGAAGCCTCCCCCAAGCTTGTGGAAGACTCTCTTCTTTAGTTTGAGCAAAGTTATATATTTCCCGTAAGGCAGCTTGTTTCTTATGAGCGGGGAAATATTTAGAAGAAAAGTAATACATCATATCCTAGGGACTACACACACAACCAGGATCAAGAGAATTAAACCAAGTTTTAGCATCACCCTTTAACGAGAACGGAAATAACTTAATGTCGGAGATATTGACCCCGGTACCCCAAAGACGGCAGGACGATATACCCTGAGATAGGGGCTACCAAAGCCCCTCAGTCCGACCGCTCAAGCCGCCCCAGACGGCCCCCTGTCCGACTGCCCGGGCCGGCTTTTCACACGGCTGCCCGGCTGCTGACGGCAGTCGGACGGGGCGCCCGCCTGCTCAGTCCGCCGGCTCTCAGTCCGACCACTCCACCCGGCCGACTGCCTGGCCGGCTGCCGGCAGTCGGCTGCGCCGACCACGACCGCTGCACCGACGAGACCCCGACGAGACGGTCATACTGCGGACAAGACGGTTGTACCCGAGCACTATTCACATGTCACCCCAGCCATCATGTATAGTGTCACTTGTCCGTGGGCACTATTTATGAAGTGACCCAGGGGACAAGCATGACATCCCACCATACCATACCCATGCCACTACATAGCTTACTTACTAAGCTAGCCACACTATATATGAACCTCCATCCATCCATCCAGGGATGATGGACACGCACGCATGCATGCTAGCTAGCAAGATAGCTAGCTAGCACACACACACGCATGAGCACACTTATGCTCACGGCCACAAGCCATGAACATGGCCGGCCACTAGAGCACTCCGCATACATACATATACCGAGTCAGATGCCTATGGCACTGACTCCAGATACAGCTCCAGGAGCACTTTGTACTGCCGATGTACACCCCACGTATATATTCAGACATGCAGGAGTAGGGGTGTTATCTGTCCGGAGAGCCCCGAACCTGGGTAAACGACCGCGTGATATTCGCATACCCGTCCTCGGATATTCCGGCAGCAGTCTTGCCCTCACACGAAGCCACCTTGTGGCATATGTCGTCTTACACCCCCCGTGAGAAAAACCACGACATTTGGCGCCCACCATGGGGCAAGCTGCTGAGGGAATCGCAGTCCGGACGTGACCATCTTCGTCGTCTTCACCGCGGCATCGCCTTCGTCGTCGGCCTCGCCATCTTCGTCTTCACCATCGCAGCATCGCGCCGTCTCTCTGATAGCGGTCGGGGGCTCGACATCGACATGCCCCCGGAGTGGCCGCGAGGGACGGTGCGTCCTCGCCGTCGGCCTTGCCTTCTTCACCACCACCGCAACACCGGCCGTCCGTCCACGCACGCGCCATGCCGCGCGCGGGCCTCGCTTCGGTCGGCCTTGGCCGCCCGAGCGCCGCTCGCGTCTGCTTCCCTCCGCGTTACGCCTTGCTCCGGCTGAAACGCGCGTTCGCTACTCCAGATATCATCTAGAGAAGCTAGCTTGACACAAGCTAGACATTCCCCAGATAATGCATGTACACAAGCCAGATAATCTACCCAGATACTACGCCCACACATTGGTCAGACAATGGCCGGACACAGCTCTTACTCCGCTGCTCTGTCCGCGATGGTGTGCCAGTTTCACCGCGCTGCTGCTCCTGCTCACCTCGTCTCCGCTCCCACGCACCAGCCTTCCCTGGCCACGCAGCCCTCCCCCCGTGCACACCTCCGTGTCGTCATCGCTCCACCAACCGCACGGTGCGCGGCCATCCACCGCGGCCACTCCACCACTCGGGCGCCTGTGCCTCCCTGACCGCCCTCGCCCTGGGCCCGTCGCTACTCCCGCCCGAGGGGCCTCTCTGAGGCGCTCTCGTCTATCCTTCGGCCTCCTCGCCGCTCCCCCCAACGTCGTCGTTGGGCGCCCCACGGCTGCGCTATTGCCGCCCTTGCGTACCGCTCCGTCCGGCGGCAGGCTGCTCCGCAGCTCCCTGCTTCGCCCCGCGCAGAGCGGCCTGCTCCCGCCCGAGGGGCTCTTCTCGACCCGGCCCTGTCTGCTCCGCCTGTGGGTGCGTCCAGATCGCGGCGTGCGCCGGCTCGGCGTCTACTCCGTCCGCCACCTCCCCGCCTGCTCGCTTTGGGCTCCGTCTCCTCGATGCCCCCGGCCGCCTCCCACGGCACCCGGCCGCCGGGTCGCCGACGCCCCCGCTCCCGGCTGCAGCCAGCTGCCTGGGTGGGCCGACCGCGGTCCCGCTTCGCTATGCCGCCTCCGCGCGCTCCCCGTGTGGCCGGCTCCAAGCGCCCGCGGCGCCGCATCCGCGCGCCACCCCGGGCCGGCTCTCGCCCCCATGTGTTGCGGGTCGTCGCACTCCGTTCATCTCGCCAGCCGGCGCCCGCCTCCATGCGCTTGGCCGGCTCCCTTGCCCCCTCGTCGCGTGGCTGCCGTGTCCCGTCTGCCTGCTGAGCGCGCCACCCGGCCGGCCCTGCCGCCTGCTGGCTTCACCCGCCACCCGGCCGGTCCTGCCGCTTGCCAGCTCCGCCCCGCCTCCCGGCTGCCGGCTCCAGCACCCGGCTCGCCGCCCCCGTGCTCCGGTTTCTGCTGTGGTCGGCTGCTTGGGAAAAAGAGAAAAGAAAGAAAAAAAAAAGTGGCCGGCTGCTCGTGTGGAAAGGGGCCGGCTGACACAAACAAGACAAGAAAAAAAAGTCGGGCCGACTTCTAGAAAGAAAAAAGAAAGGTGTGGCGTGTCGGCTGGAGGAACAAGAAATGAGGCCGAGTGCTAGGTAAAGAAAAGAAACAGATTCCGGCTAGAGGAAAATTCAAAGGCCGGCTACTGGGCCAAGAAAAAGAAAAGGAGAAGAGGAACGTCCGGCTGCCAGTAGCCGGCAGAAGAGGCAAGTGTCCATCCGGCTGCCAGCAGCCGGCCGGGAAGAAAAAATATATGAAAGAAAAGGAGTCCGGCAGCTAGCTGTTAGCAGCCGGCTATCCGAGGAAGAAAGGAAAAGTATCCGTCTGGCTGCTAGCAGCTCGCGGACGACAAAAATAAGAAAAGTGTCCGTCCGGCTGCCAGCAGCCGGTCGAGAAGAAAGATCAAGAAAAAATGTCCGTCTGCCCGAGAAAATGTCCTGTCTGGCGGACGGCAGACGGCAGAAGAGCAGAAGATAAAACATCCGTTTGGCTACCAGCAGCCGGTCGGAGAAGAAAAAGAAGAAAATATGAGATGCCTTCATCCGCCCGCGGTACCACTCCGCCGGCGGCCCCGCCTGCCCGCGTCAGCGCCCGGTCGGTTGTGCCTGGCCGACCCGGCCGCCTCGAGGCATCGCCGGTTGTGCCAGGCCGGCTCGGCCGCGTCCCGCTCGCCGCCTGTCCGGTCGAACCTGACCGGCCTGGCCCCCCTTTGAGCACTCGGAGGCTCGAAGACTTCACCCAGCGGGTGCACCGGCGCGCTCCGCCAGTGCTGGGCCGCGCCGGCCGTCTTCGGCAACATCCGCCTCGCCTACGTGAAAAGCAATGTGAGCTCCTCACCCGCATATTTTGGCACCGTGCGAACACTGATAACCCCGAGCAATGCTCGGGGGGCTATCCGCATTACATTACAGTTGCACTACTGTTCGCCCCGGTGCCAGCCAGAGTTGGTGATGGCTTCTCGCCCCTCGTTGGTTACCCCAAGTGGAAGGTTTGAGATGCAGTGTAGCGGTAATTTTCCCTTGGCAAAGATACCAAGGATCGAATCCCCTGAGACTCCGAGGGTCAACAAGAAGGTGTCAACTTCTAGCGGCGCAACTTAGCGATTGACAGGACCTGCACATAAATACAAATAACTTTGCTCCCAACGAGTACATAGAGGTTGTCAATCCCTCCGGCCTTGTCGTTTACAAAGGATCAAACGCAAGAGATAATAGTGATAGGTATGACTGCAACTAGTAAATAAGAACTGGAAATAAATAACGGGTGTGATCAGTGATGGTAATATGGACCGGGGTCCCATGATGTTCACTAGTGATGTCTCTCTCCCAAAAGACGATAAAACAGCTAAGCGAGGTAAACGAATTACAGCTGGGCAATTGACATGATTATGTGCGCAAACCAATGCTAACTATGCTGCAAAGAAAGGTAGAGGCTCAAAAGCATGGGCGGTACGCCAAGGCAAGTAGACTGAAATCCATCTGCATGTACTACTAATCATCCACCTTGAGATATCTATCCAGAACATCTCGCTGGTATTAAGTTGCGAGTCCCACCCATAGTGTAAACTCAAAGCAACAGACAACTGCATTAAAAGAACTTTGCATAAAGTAAACAATCCTTGCACCCGCAAGTACAAGCACCGTTGTTTTCCCCCTTGTGGCAACAACACATCCCCTAGACTCATGTTTCTGTCACTCAAGCTAGTCATCGAGGGGCATGAACCCACAATCAAGCGTAACGTTCCCTCTTGGAGTTACCACCTACTACTTGGCCAAAGCAATAAACAGCAACGGAGAACATGCAAGAATTACTCAAGAACATAAATATAAAAGAGGTAAATCAAATATATTACTCACACACAATCTGAACATAATCTCATAATCCATCGGATCCCAGCAAACTCATCATAGCAACAGCATAAGGATTACATATGTGCCTCGATCATGTAGGGCAGCTCACGAGGTCTAGTCGGTGAAGAACAAAGAGGGGAGGAGAACATCACATAGTTACTGGTCATGGACCCATGGTCCAAGGGAGACTACTCACAACTCATCCGGGAGGCGTCCATGGTGGTGGAGAAGCTCCCGGTGGTGATCCTCCCCTCCGGCAGGGTGCCGGGAAGAGTTCTCCTGGTGCTTCCGATCTTGGAAGTGCGGCGGCGGCGGAACAGAGATGAGATTGCGAAAAAGGGTTCCGTCCTCGAGGGTTTCGGGACGCGGTGTAAATATATGCCAAAGGGGGGCGTCAGAAGAGGCAAGGGGGGCCCAGGCGCCCTGGCGGCGCGGCCAGGAGGGGGGCCGCCCCCTCTGGTCGCCTGGAGCCCTGGTAGCCCCCCTCTGGCCCTACTTTGGCCGCATGGAAGCTTCCGGAACGCTGATTTTTTATATATTTTTCCCGGAATTTTTCTGGCAATTTATGTAATGGGAAAACCTGAAATACAAAAACAACAGAAAACAGAAACTGGCACTGGGGTGCACTGAGTTAATAGGTTAGTCCAAATATGATCAAAAGTGTATGGAAGTGCATAAATATCATAGCAATATCACACAAAAGAGGCATGGAGCAAGCAGAAATTATAGATACGTTTTGGACGTATCAACATCCCCAAGCTTAATTCCTGCTCGTCCTCGAGTAGGTAAATGATAACAAGCATAATTTCTGTGGTGACATGCTATTAACCATATAAGAACTTTTCACAGTCACATGACAAATGCTTACCGAGACAATGAATCTGTAGTAATTAAGTTGCCTCATGAGAATACCACAAACAACTGAAAGTTTTACAATATGATACTGAAACACTCAATAGATTTGTAGTGAGCATGGTGTGCAAACATGATAAAGTGGTACCTCGCTTGCCCCCTTTAGTGAAGCAAAACATAAATGTAGGGGCACCTCCAAAGTTTAAGTGACGACTTGATACAATGATTTCAGAATAAACGATATCATAATCATGCAAAAGACAATGGTACTTTGGGACAATGCACATTACACTCAGAATGACAATCATGCTCTCAATAGTTGGTGCTTTGAAGAAAGAAGTTGGAGACTCTCGAACCGTGGCTTTTCATGGCAAGGTTGAAAACCCTTGGTCGGAAACAAAAACTAAACATGTACCAGAGCTCTTGGTTTTTTAAAAACAGAGGCAAAAATTATTTTTTAGAGATGCATATTTCGTCAACGAATGCTAGTAGATAACTCAATTACTTCTCGAGCTGGACAAGTTTCGAGGAACGGCTCCCGCACGAGGACGATCACATCCTCTTAATCTCCTTTGTTTATCACTGCCAAAGTTTTCTAATTTCTCATGAACAAAGCGTGAAGGAGGGTTTGTTTGTTGTATATTTTTTAATGAGCTGAGCGCACTCTTTGCCAGTTCCTTCTCGTATTAGGGGTTTGCACATTAGACATGCAATCCCGGGGTGAAGCTTGTCCAACCTAAAAAGATCATGAATTAACTACTACTTCCTCATGAGCTAAAACAGAGGCACAAAAGAGAAATGCTTTTTTGATTAATTTTGAGATGGTACACGAAAGTCTTCGTTAGGAATGGCAAATAAATACCATGTATAGGAAGGTATGGTGGACTCATATGGCATAACTGGTTTAAAGGATTTTGGATGCACAAGCAGTCAGTCCGCTTAGTACAGGCGAAGGTTAGCAAAAGACTGGGAGCGACCAACTAAGAGAGCAATGACGATCATAATCATGCAGAGCGACAAAGCAACATTGAATCGTGCATGGAAGTTATATCGCTACTCAGAAATTAAAGATCATCAAGGCTTGATAGACTTTCTTTACAGTCTTAAATATGCGTGAGCATATGCCAAGTCAATCAAAATAAATTCTTGGAGGAAGATATCACTAAACCATACCACATCATAGGCAAACAAATCATGTTGGTACTTCAATAACACATTAAGAACCCCCCAGCTATTTGAGACTAACCATAAGAAAACATGAACTACTAAGCACCATTATGCACATAGCATTTTTATCATAGACATATCAACCAGTGCAACAGAAGCCAACTCTCTTAACAAGATAAGCATTATAACTCAAGAGAGTTCCAGCAACCAACTAAACAAAAGCTCTTTAAAAAGAAAAGCATGAAAACTAAGAGCTGAACATGATAGTAGCTATTGAAAGACAAAGAACATACACAACAAAGATAAACATGAAAATCCTATGTTATGTTCTAGGTTGAAGTGGAGCGTGTTTCTCTCCCACACAAAGAAAGATGGGTTCCAACTCGTTATGAACAGCAAGCAAAGCTAAAGAAAACTAAAAAGGAAATTAAAAGCAAGACGCTCCAAGCATAGCACATAACACATGAAGTGATTAAAATATAGTGGAACGAAAGACGAACTGATAATGTTGATGGAGAAGGGGATGCACGGGGGCATCCCCAAGCTTAGACGCTTGAGTCTTCTTGAATATTTCTTGGGGGTGCACGGGGGCATCCCCAAGCTTGAGCGTTTGACACTCCTGAATCTTTTTATCATCTTCCCTCGCACACTTGAAAACTCCCTTCATACATAACTCATCATAATCTGATTAGCGAGGTTATTACCCATAATAAAATAATTTTTTCCTTGTTGGAAATAAGGATAATCTTGAAGGTCTACTGTTTCTCAAGATTGCCAAAAGGTATTTGCAAAGAAAAAGCAAGCTTAAGGTTTGCAAAACGAAGGAAAGGCAAAACAGGACAGAATCTGTGAAAAACAGACCAGCAGGTAGTAAATAATTTTTTCGGGGCACTTCTGCAACTCAAATCAAAAAACTCAGAACATACGCCCGAAAGCCAATTGTATAGAGCACGCTGTCGAAAAAATTCAGACCAAAAAGATGATCTGGTGATTTTATACGAATTTTTCTGTCCAAGGACAGCATGTGTTTCCTGGACAGCACGTCACAACTTTTGAACTTTCTTGCAATCAGAGGCTAAACTTGGCACAAAGCTGAAAAGTAAAGATACAATGATGATGCTACTGTAGTAACAAACATCAAGACACAACAAAAGCAAAATAAAATTTTATTCATTGTGGGCTGCCTCTCAAAAGCGCTTTCTTTTATGCCTTTAAGCTAGGCATAATGCAAAAAGATCAAGTTGTATCAATTGAACCGTCATCAAGATCATCAAAAAGCTCTTCAATAGTACAACTAGTCTTAAGAGGACTTTCAAATAAAGGCCTAATAGAGATACTTCTAGGGAGAAGACCAAAAGGAAAAAAGTCAAGGGAAGATTCATTTATAAATTTATCAAAGAGAGGTGTTTCTTCCAAAGTCTTCACAGTTTCAACCCCTTTGGCAATAGATGGATTACTTTTGGAGCGGGGAGTCTTTGGAACGTAAAAGAACTTAGGCTCCTTCTTTGCCGGGGTTTCTACCTTTTTGGTTTTGATTGAGGAGAAAGTAGTTCCTAGAGTATCAAAGATTTCCTCAATCTTGTCTATCCTAGAAGAATCCAAGTCATGGGATTTGATGGTCTCCAAAGTTTTGAGAATTTAGTGCATGGAGCTATCAAGCCTATTCAAATTCCCTTGGATCTTATGATCCAACTCATTTATCTTATTAATGTTTGGCATCTCTAGCTCTATCTTTTCAAGTTTTTTCATAATGTGAGCTAGGGTGATGTCCTCTTGAATGCTAACAACAGGGGGATTTCCAACAAGATTTTCAATAATACTAAGAGATTCCCAAACTGGGGCCTCTAGGAAATTCCCATTGATAGCAGAATCTAGAATAAACCTATTCCAAGAAGTAATTCCAACATAAAAATTTCTAAGCAGGATAGTAGTAGATTGCTTCTTGGTGGCTCTTTTTTGAGAATCATTAATTCTATACCAAGCATCTTTTAGACTTTCCCCACCTCTTTGTTTAAAGGTGAGAACTTCTGCCTCACCAAAGACAAAAGGACCAGACATAATGACAACTAAAGAATGAGATAACTATTTTTGTGATTTTTGATAAAGGGAACTAAAGCAAAAACTGAAAGGTAAACTAACAAGACTAAAAGCAAAGGTAAAAGATAGCGTGCAACTCCCCTATCTTGAAGAGTGGAGTCCCCGGCAACGGCGCCAGAAAACTTTGCTTGATGGCTTCTCGCCCCTCGTTGGTTACCCCAAGTGGAAGGTTTGAGATGCAGTGTAGCGGTAGTTTTCCCTTGGCAAAGATACCAAGGATCGAATCCCCTGAGACTCCGAGGGTCAACAAGAAGGTGTCAACTGCTAGCGGCGCAACTTAGCGATTGACAGGACCTGCACACAAATAAAAATAACTTTGCTCCCAACGAGTACAGAGAGGTTGTCAATCCCTCCGGCCTTGTCGTTTACAAAGGATCAAACGCAAAAGATAATAGTGATAGGTATGACTGCAACTAGTAAATAAGAACTAGAAATAAATAACGGGTGTGATCAGTGATGGTAATATGGACCGGGGTCCCATGATGTTCAATAGTGATGTCTCTCTCCCAAAAGACGATAAAACAGCTAAGCGAGGTAAACGAATTACAGCTGGGCAATTGACAGGATTATGTGCGCAAACCAATGCTAACTATGCTGCAAAGAAAGGTAGAGGCTCAAAAGCATGGGCGGTACGCCAAGGCAAGTAGACCGAAATCCATCTGCATCTACTACTAATCATCCAGCTTGAGATATCTATCCAGAACATCTCGCTGGTATTAAGTTGCGAGTCCCACCCATAGTGTAAACTCAAAGCAACAGACAACTGCATTAAAAGAACTTTGCGTAAAGTAAACAATCCTTGCACCCGCAAGTACAAGCACCGTTGTTTTCCCCCTTGTGGCAACAGCACATCCCCTAGACTCATGTTTCTGTCACTCAAGCTAGTCATCGAGGGGCATGAATCCACAATCGAGCATAACGTTCCCTCTTGGAGTTACCACCTACTACTCGGCCAAAGCAATAAACATTAACGGAGAACATGCAAGAATTACTCGAGAACATAAATATAAAAGAGGTGAATCAAATATATTACTCACACACAATCTGAACATAATCTCATAATCCATCGGATCCCAGCAAACTCAGCAGAGCAATAGCATAAAGATTACATATGTGCCTCGATCATGTAGGGTAGCTCACGAGGTCTAATCGATGAAGAACAAAGAGGGGAGGAGAACATCTCATAGCTACTGGTCATGGACCCATGGTCCAAGGGAGACTACTCACAACTCATCCGGGAAGCGTCCATGGTGGTGGAGAAGCTCCCGGTGGTGGTTCTCCGGGTGCCGGGAAGAGTTCTCCTGGTGCTCCCGCTCTTGGAAGCGCGGCGGCGGCGGAACAGAGATGAGATCACGAAAAAGGGTTCCGTCCTCGAGGGTTTCGGGACGCGTGCAATATATATGCCAAAGGGGGTCACGAGAGAAGGAGGTGGGGCCCCAGGCGCCCCCCTCGCGCGGCCAGGGGTGGGGCCGCGCCGGGTGGCCGCCTGGGCCACCCCAGGCTCCCCTCTGGCCCTACCTTGGTTTTTCCGGAAGCTCCCGATACGCTGATTTTTCCAGTATTTTTCCCTGAATTTTTAGGGCACTTTTAATATGGGGGAAACCTGAAATAGAAAAACAGCAGAAAACAGGAACTGGCACTATGGTGCACTGAGTTAATAGGTTAGTCCAAATATGATCAAAAGTGTATGGAAGTGCATAAATATCATAGCAATATCACACAAAAGAGGCATGGAGCAAGCAGAAATTATAGATACGTTTTGGACGTATCAACATCCCCAAGCTTAATTCCTGCTCGTCCTCGAGTAGGTAAATGATAACAAGCATAATTTCTGTGGTGACATGCTATCAACCATATAAGAACTTTTAAGTAAAGCAATCAAGGCATGTAATTCAATTCAAGTCATAACAAGCAAGAGTATATATTAGCATTGTAACAAGTAACATAAGAACATAAAGGTGCAAGAGCTTTCGCTGTCCGTGACTCGAATGTCTCCAAATGGTGTTTGCGTGCAAGAAACGGGATAGGGATATACGAGAGAGTAAAACATAGTTTTTGTATTGTTGAGAACTTAATCTACTAAAGTTTCACACTTGGTCTTCTTTGGAATCTTATCTTGACTCATCCCCAGACCGTCAGCCAGGTACAAGTCAAAATGATCCAATCCCTTTCGATATTTTGAGCACTCATGCAATGGGTGAGCGTAAGCAAGAACATTGACACTTAGGATGGCAAAGAGAGAAAAATGATGGAGGGGGAAGACAAAAAGGTGTGAAGGGCTCATATCACTGAGGACAATCATCGGCGAGAGAAAGCCAAATGATAGATATGATGTGAGGTGTAGGGATTGCCATGCAACGGATGCACATATGAGCTAAGATAAGCTCTCCAATGGAACTAGTGGGGGTGCATCCAACTTGCTTGCTCAAGAAGACCTAGAGCTCTTTTGAGGAGGCTCATCATTGGAATATACAAGCCAAGTTCTATAGTGTAAAGGTCCCCCCATAGCTATATGCATGAATGATAATCTCTATGGAGCACAAGGTGTAAGATGGAGTACGAGTGTGGATCTCTCAAAAGAAATAGTAGTGTGCCCCCTTCTCTCTTTTTATTTATTTTTCTCTTTTTTTCTATTTTTTTTGTGGCCTCAATGGCTCTTTCTATTTATCTCTCATTTGTCCTCTTTGGGATCTTTTGATTTTTTCCTCTTTGGGATCTTTTGATTTGTCCTCTTTGGGATCTTTTCCTCACTTTAGGGGCAACACTATGTATTACAAGAAGTATAGAAGATCTTTCACACTTTACAAAAGTACTCAACATAAAGAAAATGAAACTATCATGATGTATGCAAATGTATGCCTCTGCCAGTGTAGCAGGATATGCAATGATACTAGCGTGTCATGTAGCAATGATTAGGGCAAGGCCCAACTAGCATGCGGCTCATCGATCAAGCAAAAAGCATGTATGACATGAAGATCAAGTCATGAGAGGATGGATGTTGCATGGCAATGTATCTCGGAAAGGCTATGGAAATGCCTTGATAGGTAGGTATGGTGGCTGTTTTGAGGAAGGATATAATGAGGCTTATGATGACAGAGTGTATCGTGCCAAGGATTTGGATGCACCGGCGAAGTATGCGCCAACTCTCGAGGTGAGAAAGGGCAATGCACGGTACCGAAGAGTCTAGAAAAATATGGTTAGGTGGAAGTGTCAACCTTCGAATACTCACATTAGTCCGAAGAACTCATGCACTTATTATCGGTAACTCTCAATCTAATTAGGAGGTTCACAAAGAGACAAGTACCCCGAGGAGGTGTGTATGGGGGTTTGGTTACCCTTGCGCATCCTCGACCCATGGTACGTGAGTGTACTCTAATATTCGATCCCTCCAAAGATTAGTGATCCATTTAGTAGCTAAAGTTCTCAACTATTTTGTAGGTTTTCGAAAATAAACACGGATTGCCCAAAATACGACATCTATCACTAATAGGCTAAAGCTCTTGACACCAAAAGTTCAGACATTACTCATGGCAATACCTCAAAACTATTGCAAGTTACTACTAAAATTAAATAGCAACCTCATTACCTACTTTAAGTTAAGACACACAACTCAGTGCAACAGACTAACTCTCTTAACAAGATAAACATGAAAACTCAAGAGAGTTCAGCAACCAACTAAAAAAAAGCTCTTTAAAAAGAAAAGCATGAAAACTAAGAGCTAAACATGACAGTAGCTATGGAAAGACAAAGAACACACACAACAAAGATAAGCATGAAAATCCTATGTTGTGTTCTAGGTTGAAGTGGAGCGTGTTTCTCTCCCACACAAAGAAAGCTGGGTTCTAACTCGTTATGAACAGCAAGCAAAGCTAAAGAAAACTAAAAAGGAAACTAAAAGCAAGACGCTCCAAGCATAGCACATAACGCATGAAGTGATTAAAATATAGTGGAACGAAAGACGAACTGATAATTGTTGATGGAGAAGGGGATGCACGAGGGCATCCCCAAGCTTAGACGCTTGAGTCTTCTTGAATATTTCTTGGGGGTGCGCGGGGGCATCCCCAAGCTTGAGCGTTTGACACTCCTGAATCTTTTTATCATCTTCCCTCGCACACTTGAAAACTCCCTTCATACATAACTCATCATAATCTGATTAGCGAGGTTAGTACCCATAATAAAATAACTTCTCCTTGCTGGAAATAAGGATAATCTTGAAGAGCTACTGTTTCTCAAGATTGCCAAAAGGTTTTTGCAAAGAAAAAGCAAGCTCAAGGTTTGCAAAACGAAGAAAAGGCAAAACAGGACAGAATCTGTGAAAAACAGACCAGCAGGTAGTAAATAATTTTTTCGGGGCACTTCTGCAACTCAAATCAAAAAACTCAGAACAGACGCCCGAAAGCCAATTGTATAGAGCACGCTGACAAAACAATTCAGACCAAAAAGATGATCTGGTAATTTTATACGAATTTTTCTGTCCAAGGACAGAATCTGTTTTCTGGACTGCACGTCACAACTCTTGAACTTTCTTGCAATCAGAGGCTAAACTTGGCACAAAGCTGAAAAATAAAGATACAATGATGTTGCTACAGTAGTAACAAACATCAAGACCACTAAAGCTGAAAAATAAAGATACAATGATGTTGCTACAGTAGTAACAAACATCAAAGATAACAAGGGTTGTCTCCCTAGAGCTCTTTCTTTATAGCCATAAAGATAGGCTTAAGACTTTAATGATGCTCTCGTAGGAATAAGAGTTGAAGAACAAAAGAGAGCATCAAGAAGCAAATACCAAACACATTTAATCCTAACATGCTTCCTATGCATAGGAATATTGCAATACAATAATTCATTGAAGCACAAAGCAATAAGCATAGGAAGACAAAACAAGTGCAGCCTCAAAACCTTCAACATAAAGAGAGGGAACTTGATATTATTGAAATATCTATAAGCATATGTTCCCTTTTCATAATAATTTTCAGTGGGATCACGAATAAACTCAACAATATAAGCATCACATAAGGTATTGTTACCATGATCCACATGCAAAAAGGTATCATTAGTCTTCATATAAGCAAAATCTTTCTTATTAGGAATAGTGAGAGTAAAGCAATCATAAGCATCATGGTAATCATTGTATTTAGGAGGCATATCATAATCATAATAAATTTTATCCTCAATAGTAGGTGGACTGAAAACATCATATTCATCATTGTAATCATATATAGGAAGCAAAGTATCATCAAAGTAAATTTTCTCTTCAAAAGTTGGGGGACTAAAAATATCATGTTCATCAAACGTGTCATCCCCAAGCTTAGAGCTTTCCATGTCATTAGCAATATTGATATTCAAAGAAAGCATACTAATAACATCACCACCATCTTGATTGTTATGCAAATAATAAAGTTCCATAGGTTTTTAAATTTTCTCTTCAAACACATCATGTCCCAAAGCAAGGTAGAGCTTATAAATCTCTCTCATATTTTTGTTGTTTTCCATTAAGCAAAACTAGTGAAAAGACATAAAGAAAACTAAAAGGTAAACTAACAAGACTAAAAAGCAAAGATAAAAGATAGCGTGCAACTCCCCTATCTTGAAGAGTGGAGTCCCCGGCGACGGCGCCAGAAACTTGCTTGATGGCTTCTCGCCCCTCGTTGGTTACCCCAAGTGGAAGGTTTGAGATGTAGCGTAGCGGCAAATTTCCCTTGGCAAAGATACCAAGGATCGAATCCCGTGAGACTCCGAGGGTCGACAAGAAGGTGTCAATAGCGCCAGAAACTTTTGCTTCACAGGACCTGCACATAGATACAAATAACTTTGCTCCCAACGAGTACAGAGAGGTTGTCAATCCCTCCGGCCTTGTCGTTTACAAAGGATCAAACGCAAGAGATAATAGTGATAGGTATGACTGCAACTAGGAAATAAGAACAGGAGGTAAATAGCGGGTGTGATCAGTGATGGTAATATGGACCGGGGTCCCATGATGTTCACTAGTGATGTCTCTCTCCCAAAAGATGATAAAACAGCTAAGCGAGGTAAACAAATTACAGCTGGGCAATTGACAGAATTATGTGCGCAAACCAATGCTAACTACGCTGCAAAGAAAGGTAGAGGCTCAAAAGCATGGGCGATACGCCAAGGCAAGTAGACCGAAATCCATCTGCATCTACTACTAATCATCCACCTTGAGATATCTATCCAGAACATCTCGCTGGTATTAAGTCGCGAGTCCCACCTAAAGTGTAAACTCAAAGCAACAGACAACTGCATTAAAAGAACTTTGCGTAAAGTAAACAATCCTTGCACCCGCAAGTACAAGCACCGTTGTTTTCCGCCTTGTGGCAACAGCACATCCCCTAGACTCATGTATCTGTCACTCAAGCAAGTCATCGAGGGGCATGAACCCACAATCAAGCATAACGGTCCCTCTTGGAGTTACTACCTACTACTCGGCCAAAGCAATAAACAGCAATGGAGAACATGCAAGAATTACTCAAGAACATAAATATAAAAGAGGTGAATTAAATATATTACTCACACACAATCTGAACATAATCTCATAATCCATCGGATCCCAGCAAACTCAGCAGAGCAATAGCATAAAGATTACATATGTGCCTCGATCATGTAGGGCAGCTCACGAGGTCTAATCGATGAAGAACAAAGAGGGGAGGAGAACATCTCATAGCTACTGGTCATGGACCCATGGTCCAAGCGAGACTACTCACAACTCATCCGGGAAGCGTCCATGGTGGTGGAGAAGCTCCCGGTGGTGGTTCTCCCCTCCGGCAGGGTGCCGGGAAGAGTTCTCCTGGTGCTCCCGATCTTGGAAGCGCGGCGGCGGCGGAACAGAGATGAGATCGCGAAAAAGGGTTCCGTCCTCGAGGGTTTCGGGACGCGTGCAATATATATGCCAAAGGGGGTCACCAGAGGCGGAGGTGGGGCCCCAGGCGCCCCCCTGGCGCGGCCAGGGGTGGGGCCGCGCCGGGTGGCCGCCTGGGCCACCCCAGGCTCCCCTCTGGCCCTGCCTTGGTTTTTCCAGAAGCTCCCGATACGCTGATTTTTCCTGTATTTTTCCCGGAATTTTTAGGGCACTTTTAATATGGGGGAAACCTGAAATAGAAAAACAGCAGAAAACAGGAACTGGCACTGTGGTGCACTGAGTTAATAGGTTAGTCCAAATATGATCAAAAGTGTATGGAAGTGCATAAATATCATAGCAATATCGCACAAAAGAGGCATGGAGCAAGCATAAATTATAGATACGTTTTGGACGTATCACATGCTAGCTAGCAAGATAGCTAGCTAGAACACACACACGCATGAGCACACTTATGCTCACAGCCACAAGCCATGAACATGGCCAGCCACTAGAGCACTCCGCATACATACATATACCGAGTCAGATACCTATGTCACTGACTCCAGATACAGCTCCAGGAGCACTTTGTACTGCCCGATGTACACCCCACATATATATTCAGACATGCAGGAATAGGGGTGTTATCTCTCCGGAGAGCCCCAAACCTGGGTAAACGACCGCGTGCTATTCGCATACCCGTCCTCGGATATTCCGGCAGCAGTCTTGCCCTCACACGAAGCCACCTTGTGGCATATGTCGTCTTTCACCCACCGTGAGAAAAACCACGACACTTAAGGATAAAGTAGTAACGAATCTTTTCATCGTTGATAAACCGGGTGGCTATATCATTCAACTTAGTAAGATGTGCCCCAACAGTTTCAGACTCATAGCCATGGAAAGTATCAGATTCAACCAAAGTAATTAACTCAGGTTCAACAGAGAATTCATAATCCTTATCAGTGACACAGATAGGTGAAGTAGCAAAAGCAGGGTCATGTTTCATTCTAGCATTCAAGGACTTTTCTTTAAGCTTAGCTAATAATTTATGAAGATCATATATATCATTGCAAGAAAGAAAGTCTCTAGCAGTTTCTTCATCCATAACATAACTCTCAGGCACGACAGCCAATTCTTATCTATTGGGAGTAGTTTCATCATCACTTTCATAAATATCAACAACATTTGCACTCTCCCTAACCTTAGCAATTTGTTCATCTAGAAATTCACCTAGTGGCACAGTATCAGGCATAGAGGTAGTTTCATCATACATAGCAGAAGTAGCATCATCAAGAACATACGACATATCAGATTCAATAGCAGGAGTAGGTGTCACAAGTTTACTCATAACATAAGGAGAATCAAGTGCAGAGCTAGATGGCAGTTCCTTACGTCCCCTCATAGTTGAGGGTAAGATCTTGGTTTTTGAGTCCTTCAAATTCTTCATAGTGATCAGCAGATATAAATCCCAAGTGACTTAAAGAATAGAGCTATGCTCCCCGGCAACGGCGCCAGAAAATAGTCTTGATAACCCACAAGTGTAGGGGATCGCAACCGTTTTCGAGGGTAAAGAATTAAACCCAAATTTGTTGATTCGACACAAGGGGAGCCAAAGAATACTCTTAAGTATTAGCAGCTGAGTTGTCAATTCAACCACACCTGGAAACTTAGTATCTGCAGCAAGATAGTTTAGTAGCAAAGTAATATGATAGTGGTGGTAGCAGCAATAAAAGTAACGATAGTGTTTTTGTAGTTTTTGTAGTTTTTGTGATATTAGCAACGGAAAAGTAAATAAGCAACTAGCCATATAGGTAAAGCTCGTAGGCATTGGATCGGTGATGGGAAATTACGTCAGATGCAATTCATCATGTAGAAGTTATAACCTAGGGTGAAACAGAACTAGCTCCAGTTCATCAATGCAATGTAGGCATGTATTCCGAATATAGTCATACGTGCTTATGGAAAAGAACTTGCATGACATATTTTGTCCAACCCTCCCGTGGCAGCGGGGTCTGATAACCCACAAGTGTAGGGGATCGCAACAGTTTTCGAGGGTAAAGTATTAAACCCAAATTTGTTGATTTGACACAAGGGGAGCCAAAGAATACTCTTAAGTATTAGCAGCTGAGTTGTCAATTCAACCACACCTGGAAACTTAGTATCTGCAGCAAGATAGTTTAGTAGCAAATTAATATGATAGTGGCGGTAGCAGCAATAAAAGTAAAGATAGTGTTTTTGTAGTTTTTGTAATAGTAGCGACGAAAAAGTAAATAAGCGACAAGCAATATAGGTAAAGCTCGTAGGCATTGGATCGGTGATGGGAAATTACGTCGGATGCAATTCATCATGTAGAAGTTATAACCTAGGGTGACACAGAACTAGCTCCAGTTCATCAATGCAATGTAGGCATGTATTCCGAATATAGTCATACGTGCTTATGGAAAAGATCTTGCATGACATCTTTTGTCCTACCCTCCTATGGCAGCGGGGTCCTATTGGAAACTAAGGGATATTAAGGCCTCCTTTCAATAGAGTACCTGTCACACCCTGCATTTTGTAACATGTCATTTGCATTAATAAAGCATGAAAATTTGGACCAACAATTTTTTTGGCATCATTTCGCTTTTATTTGGAATTAAGTTTTCTCTTTGTGATTTTCAAGTGCTCTTTAAAGTCAACTACTCCCTCTTATATATTTCATCTCCTTACCCCAAACTTCTGCCCAATGATCATGCCAAGTGTATATAACAGTATAGTATTTTCTTATAAAAATATTTTGGCCAAATAGTATTTACAAAAATTATTTTTCTAAAAACTCCTGAATTGAGTCTTGCACTACAAGTACTTGATCTAGGGTGATAAAAATATTTCAAAGAGTATATTTGAAACCTAGTAGATATAGGACTCCCATAAACCACAAAAATATAATTTTAAAATTTATTTTCCTATTTTATTTAAAAGCTTTTTCTTAAGGCCAGAAATGGTCTTTAATAGGGAAAAATTATTTAACTATTTCAAAAATATTTTCCATGATTCAGGGAGACTCTTAGGACATATATTGTCCATATATAAGAGTTTCAACACTTGGTCATGTTCAAAATATTGTACAAATCCCTCAGAAACCCTTTCTGGATATTTCAAGCTTTTGAAATATTTACAAAGGAAATATTTTCTAAAAATTCCAGGGAAATTCTATCATGTCATATATGACATATTTGATGATCTTGCCAAGCCCCATGCCTTGGGAAGCAAGAAAACCTCATCAAAACCCCTCAAAACCATTAACTTTACATTGCCAAACTTGTCCAAATGCTCTCAAACTTGGTACACATGCTAGAATGATCTAATAATGCATCTAGACCAAATGGCACAAGCTTTGGAGAAGGGTAACTTGATCAGAGTACCCCAAAACCATTTCTGTTCAGATTCAAATTTGAACAACTTTACATTACCAACTTTTTACTTGTGACCTCAAACTTTGTGGGCATGATCACAACCCCAAATTATGATACTACACCAAGTGGTTCATCAAGGAGGGATGATTTGCTTAACTTAAACTTGGTAAATCCATTTTTGTTGATTTCTAGGGTTCACCAAAGTTACATTGGCAAGTTTCTTCAAATGAGCCCAAACTTGGTGGAACACCCTATTTCTATATACCATTTGATCTTGTTAAGTCTCATGTCAAATGGAAATCATTTGATTGCTCAAAACCACATAAAACACCTTCTCGTGATTTTCCAAAATTACCACTTCCACCTCTTTCCTTGTTCTCCTTGAGCTAGGCTTTTTACCACAGCTTCCCCAAGACCCCTTGCACCTCCAGTAACTCTCCCCTGGCCTCAGCTCAATGATTGAGTAGGGGTAAAACCCCATTTTACATTCTGGACGGCAACTTTCACCTTTCTCTCTCAGCCCTCTCTCCTTCTAGAAGCTCTCCCTGGCATCCAACGTCCCTCCTACATTGTTTACTCCCCCTAGAGCCAATAGACACGATGGCCGCGCCAAGAGCGTGTGGGACACGGCCATGCCGGCCATATGGGCGCTCTGGAGCGCGCTACAGTGCGCTCCCGCACTGTAGCCGCGTCCTGCCCGAGGCGCCCGACCACCTAGGGCGTCGGGATGGTGTCTCCCGAGGCCGCCTCGACGTCCACGACACGGCAGCCGGTCGGCCCGCTCCTCCTTCTCCCTCCTCTCGCCCCAGCTCGCACGCGCGACGGCCGCCCGAGAGCTCCAATGGGCATGCACACACGCGCGATGCCCTGGCCTCCCCCTGCTGTCTATCTTCTCTCCCCTGGCTCTAGACCGCATCCAGGAACGCCCCAGACGCGGCGCCATCTCCTCCCGAGCCTTGTGGCAACGAGCAGAAGCTCGCCGGCGCACGGGTCCATGGCACCCCGTCGTTCGCCTATAAAAGGACACCCCCGCGCCTCCCTCTCCTCACCAGCCGCTCTCTCACACACCCAATCCTCCCCTACAACACCCACTCCTCTCCAGACGGGCCCGAGCTCGAGCTCCACCACCTCGGGTCGCCGTTGATCCGGAGGTATAAGCCCTCTCCGCCACTCCTCTCACTCGATCTAGAACCGCAAGCTCTCACTGATCATTTCCACCTTGTTTCCCCTCTCTGTAGCTGCCGGAAACGGCCGGAACCACCACCACCCGAAGCAACTCCACCGTGCCTCCTTGTCGCCGGCGAACCAGGCCACCCCAGCGACCAACTCCACCTCCATCCGAACGGCGGCTCCTCCCTAAGCACGACGGTACCACCCACGCCTCCTCCCGTGCCCTATATCGCCGCCGGCGAGCTCGCCGTCGCCTCTGGACGGAGGTAGACGACGACGGCCGTGGGCCCTGTCCGTCAGCCTCACGCCCTG
>LR738711.1:874171850-874232299 GCA_902687465.1 Secale cereale | reverse complement strand
CCCCCCCCCCCCCCGTCAGGTTTAAAAACGCACGCGCGCGCACCGTTTCGCCATCAGATCGAAGGCAACTTCGCCTTTACGCCTTCGACGTGGCAACCTCGCGCGAGCTGTTTTCCCTCTGGGCCTGCTGCACTGTGGCCTTTCTGGCCCAGTGGCACAGTGCCATTTTTCTTTTTCCTTTTCTATCTGTTTTATAAAAATTCCACAGGATAAAATATTTATCCAAATGAAATAATTCCAGTTCATAAAAACATGTAAAATTCCAACCTATTTAATGATATCACTTTCACCTATATTCATGAACCTTTTCTGTACTGTTCAAATTTAAATCTAAATTTGAACACTAAAATCTCTATTCAAAAATCCATGTACCCCATTCTGTCACTCCAAATTCCAAACTAAGAATTTTTGCCATCTTAGTTTTCCCTCTAGTATTTTATAAAAATAAGTTGAATTTTTTCTGAGCACTTTGATTTTTTTGTTTTTATTATTGTCTTATTTTCCCGTTATTTATTGCGACGATTAGATACCGTGTTTGACGAAGTTGCTGAAGAAGAAGAAGGAGAAGGACTTGAAGGCTTTGAAGACCAAGCCAACCAAGGCAAGCAGCCCTTTGACCATGATACCCTTTTTGGTTCCTCGGTACCCTTTTATTTCCGATTGCATGATGATAAAGAGTGGCGGTGGTAAACTTGTTGAGATCCACCACATGATGCATACCCCTACTCATGATCTTTACCATGTGCATAGATGCAACGAAAAAGGATTAGTTGTCGATACATGATGATGCATATGTACCATGAATCCTTCGTGGTTGCATTCTTTTCGAAAACCCCATCGGGTGCCCCTAATGCCAGAGGGTGATGTTGAGTTAAGGTCACCACTTGAGGAAGAAGTGGTGTACCAAAGAAAGTTCTCGTGTGTGGGTAAAATGATGGATTAGATTTATGTGTGATTACCGTCCCAGCCAAACATGTGCAACCACTCTACCCCTTATGGGACGGGGCATTATTGATTACTTAGGCTGATACTAGCATGGTGCCCACATCACTAGTGAAGGGGGGAGACTTGAGGTCACTCCCGGGACGGGGTCGTGCTTGGATAGGCGACCATGACTGTTTTTACAGGGCACCGGACACACCGTTGGTCCCTTCGTGTATGCGTGACATTGTAAAAAGGGCAAGTCCCATAATCTATCGTTTGTACACGAGGGCCGTGCACCAACGAGTGGACCCTATGTTAGTGTCGTCTAGGGAAAGGTAATGACCGGGTGCTTCCCCCGAGTACTTGAGGTACTGCGGGATCGTGGGTGACACAAAAGCTTCCCGGATCTTGTGGGTAAAGTGCACAACCTCTGCAGAGTGTAAAACTATTCGAATAGCCGTGTCCACGGTCATGGACAGTTGGGAGGTGCTACTTAAACTATGTCCAGAATTTTACAATCTCGGTGAAAGTATGTGTGTGTGTTGAGTCAAGGTGGTGACTTGACTCGTTGATAATGAATTGAACTCTATTCATGTTGATATCTGTAACCTGTCTTCGAGGTTACCCAAGTACATTGATGCATGTTTCACAAATGGTAGAACATCTTGTCTAGCTTGTAGCTAGGTTGCTTTTGTTGTACAACTTGCATTGTTACCTTGAACCAAATCATGGGTTGCTTGCGAGTACATTCAAAGTACTCATTGGTTTGCCACTTGTTATTTAATTGGCCAGGCATGGAGGAGCAGGAATTTGAAGAAGAGTTCTATGGAGATGAGCATGCAAACTAGGACGCTTTCCCAGTTAGAATGCCTGTAGGGTTAAGGCAGATGGCATGGGTTCTACTTATCTACGAAGACTTCCGCTATTCGAGTTTATTTGCTATTCAGCCCATGAGGCTCTATCTATGTAAGACTTGGCCATAATGGTCATAATTTGTGTAAGATGGTATGTATGGATGTAAGACTCTTGTTATTCAGCTTATGTGTGTTCAGTGAGCATTGATCTCTGGGATCACTGTACACGTGCATTCGGTGATCTCGACTCTTAAGTCGGGGTACCCACAGAGTTGGTATCAGAGCCATCCTGACTGTAGGAAGCCTTAGTTAGCATGGGCGTTAGTTAGGATGAGACCCTTTTCATAAACCCTCTAAACCTCTCTTCTTTTCTAAACCTTACCAAACCTGAGACATCATCAGCTTATTAACCTTTCCTATTCAACCTTTGTAGATGGCCGCTGTACCTGAAGAGCACCTGACCACTGGGTTCCCCTTACTTCTCGAGGATAGCCTCCAGGAGTGCCAGTTCCACCGAGCACCCATCCTCACCTACCATGAGCATTGGGTTAGCGACACTGAGGTGGAGAACCATGTGGAGGTAATTGTGAAGGCAAACGATCCTCCCACAAGTTGGTTCTTCGAGGGACCCCAGATGGCAACACTACCCCTCGCTGTCGAGGCTGCTGCACTCAAGGCACTAACCCACCTCCGAGAACTTCTTTCGGAGATGGCATCCAAGATGACAACTCGCTTCTTGCCTTACCGGAAGGAAGGTGAAGATGAAAGCAGCGCGCAAGCCCCTCCACTGAAGGAAGGACTTCCCCTTCGATTCCAGACCTATTTCAGCCTTTGTGCCGACAGCTTGGCACAAGATTTGGCCTCGGAATCGTTGAAGCTCCGAGAAGAACTCCACAAGACCAAGGCACTTCTTCGACGAGCACAAGAGAAGACGGATAGGATCAAGAAGGAAGGTGCGCCTCCCGGGCGACCCGCTATCGCGTATCGAGGCGGAAGGTCCTCGGGAGATGTATCTTCCAAGGATGAAGAACCACCCCAGCGACGCTGTATGACGGCAAGGGAATACCGCAAGCTTTTCCATGCACCACCGACAAAACACCGCCGTATCCAACTCCTCCACCCCCCACACCCTCAAGTGATAGGGGGGGCCTAGACAGATGAAGACAAGGAGGAAGACCCAGAAGAGCCAAAATACGCGACGGAGCATTCCGCTGCTTAGGCATTATTCGCAACTCGGATATGCCAGCTCGTGACCTCTACGGTAGGATAGGTCGTGTAACCCCTATGCGAAGTCGAGTCCTTGTATGGTTCATATGAAGACATCTAGTGTTTGCTTTTGTTGTGTTTGGATGTACGTCGTGTCTTCCCTTCGGGAATATGTAAACAACTACATCACCCATTTGGATTTTAATGAATGTGTTTGGCCCATTTGGCCCTTGCATGAAATAATTAGTGTCACACCCACCCCCTTACTAGGCACCCATCTTTATTGGTTTCCGTCTTCATTCCAAATCATGAGACCTTTACCGCTCCAACAGGATGCCTGTTGTAACTCATACTGGTACCTCTACCCTAGCCCGAAGTCGGAGCATCCGCCCAAGTAGAGGCCGGCCAAGACCAAACCCATGACCAAGCTCCACCACCACCTCCCACGAACATGGACATGGCTCAGCTTCTCCAAGCCTTCCGAGAGGAACGCCAAGCCAACACCGCAGCCCTCCAGATGATTGCTCAAGCTGTCACCAACAACCGCTAGCCGGCAGGGAATGGCAATGGACGTTCCACGTTGGCAGAATTCAAGAAGCATGCACCGCCAACCTTCATCGAGACTGTTGATCCCCTGGATGCAGACGACTGGGTCCGCACCATTAAGGACTTGCTGGAACTAGTCGGTTGCACCGAAGACCGTGAAAAGGTGGCTTATGTTGTCCACTGCCTCGGGGGGACTACTAGAGCTTGGTGGGATGGATTGAAGGTCATGCATGCTGGGCAAGACATCACTTGGGATAACTTCAAGGCAGAATTCCGCAAGGTCCATATTCCTTCCGGAATCATGGCTATCACGAAGCGTGAGTTTCGAGCCTTGAAGCAAGGAAGTGGCACTGTCAAGGAGTACATGCAGAAGTTCAGTGTTCTGTCAAGGTATGCCCCTGAAGATGTCAGCACAGATGCTGCAAAAAGGGAGCACTTCATGGAAGGCCTCAATCAGACTCTGCAGTACTCACTTGTCGTGTGTGACTGCCCAACCTTTCCTGACCTGGTGAACAAAGCACTCATGCTTGAAGACAAGCGGCATGCTCTGGAAGACACTCGCAAGCGCAAGATGATTAGCAAGGGAAGTTCCAGCAACCAGAAGCCTCGCCCGTGGCAGCTAGCCCCGGTCAAGCCAACCTATCAGCAGCCAAGAGCTCCTGCACCTCGCACCAACTATCAGCCTCCGCAGTATGCCAACCCAAGGCCAGCATTCAACCCCAATGACAGTGGTGGCAACATGATCAATAACCCAAACCAAGTCACTTGCTTTGGATGTGGTCAGTCAGGACACATCTCAAGGGTGTGCCCCAACAAGAAGCCCGATGCCCCGCGCCCCAATGCGCAGAACCCAGGACAAGGCCGCGGGATGCGCAGAAAGTTCTCGTGTGTGGGTAAAATGATGGATTAGATTTATGTGTGATTACCGTCCCAACCAATCATGTGCAACCACTCTACCCCTTATGGGACGGGGCATTATTGATTACTTAGGCTGATACTAGCATGGTGCCCACATCACTAGTGACGGGGGGAGCTTTGAGGTCACTCCCGAGATGAGGTCGTGCTTGGATAGGCGACCATGACTGTTTTTACAGGGCACCGGACACACCGTTCGTCCCTTCGTGTATGCGTGACATTGTAAAAAGGGCAAGTCCCATAATCTATCGTTTGTACACGAGGGCCGTGCACCAACGAGTGGACCCTATGTTAGTGTCGTCTAGGGAAAGGTAATGACCGGGTGCTTCCCCCGAGTACTTGAGGTACTGCGGGATCGTGGGTGACACGAAAGCTTCCCGGATCTTGTGGGTAAAGTGCACAACCTCTGCAGAGTGTAAAACTATTCGAATAGCCGTGTCCACGGTCATGGATAGTTGGGAGGTGCTACTTAAACTATGTCCAGAATTTTACAATCTCGGTGAAAGTATGTGTGTGTGTTCAGTCAAGGTGGCGACTTGACTCGTTGATAATGAATTGAACTCTATTCATGTTGATATCTATAACCTGTCTTCGAGGTTATCCAAGTACATTGATGCATGTTTCACAAATGGTAGAACATCTTATCTAGCTTGTAGCTAGGTTGCTTTTGTTGTACAACTTGCATTGTTACCTTGAACCAAATCATGGGTTGCTTGCGAGTACATTCAAAGTACTCATTGGCTTGCCACTGGTTATTTAATTGGCCAGGCATGGAGGAGCAGGATTTTGAAGAAGAGTTCTATGGAGACGAGCATGCGAACTAGGACGCTTTCCCAGTCAGAATGCCTATAGGGTTAATGCAGATGGCATGGGTTCTACTTATCTAAGAAGACTTCCGTTATTCGAGTTTATTTGCTATTCAGCCCATGAGGCTTTATCTATGTAAGACTTGGCCATAATGGTCATAATTTGTGTAAGACGGTATGTATGGATGTAAGACTCTTGTTATTCAGCTTCTGTGTGTTCAGTGAGCATTGATCTCTGGGATCACTGTACACGTGCATTCGGTGATCTCGACTCTTAAGTCGGGGTCCCCACAGTACCGGACCAAAGCATTAACACATAGTGAATACAAAACTCCTCAAACTATGGTCATCACCGGGAGTGGTCCCGATTATTGTCACTTCGGGGTTGCCGGATCATAACACATAGTAGGTGACTATAGACTTGCAAGATCGGATCAAGAACACACATATATTCATGAAAACATAATAGGTTCAGATCTGAAATCATGGCACTCGGGCCCTAGTGACAAGCATTTAGCATAGCAAAGTCATAGCAACATCAATCTCAGAACATAGTGGATACTAGGGATGAAACCCTAACAAAACTAACTCGATTACATGATAGATCCCACCCAACCCATCACCGTCCAGCAAGCCTACGATGGAATTACTCACACACGGCGGTGAGCATCATGGAATTGGTGATGGAGGAAGGTTGATGATGACGACGGCGATGATCTCCACTCTCCGGAGCCCCGAACAGACTCCAGATCAGCCCTCCCGAGAGAGATTAGGGCTTGGCGGCGGCTTCGTCTCGTGAAACGCGATAATTCCTTCTCCTTGATTTTTCTCTCCCCGAAACGGAATATATAGGACCTAGGGTACGTCGGTGGAGCATCGGGGGGCCCTCGAGGCAGGGGGGCGCGCCCTGGGAAGGGGGGCGTGCCCCCACCCTCGAGGACAGGCCGTGGGCCCCCTGGTGTGGATCTTCGTGCAGGTAGTTTTTATATTTTCTGAAATAATTCTCCGTTTGATTTTCAGGCGATTCCGAGAACTTTTTATTTCTGCACAAAAACAACACCATGGCAGTTCTGCTGAAAATAGCGTCAGTCCGGGTTAGTTCCATTCAAATCATGCAAGTTAGAGTCCAAAACAAGGGCAAAAGGGTTTGGAAAAGTAGATACGTTGGAGACGTATCAACTCCCCCAATCTTAAACTTTTGCTTGTCCTCAAGCAATTCAGTTGATAAACCGATAGTGATAAAGAAAGACTTTGACAAACTCTGTTTGCTCTTGTTGTTGTAAATATGTAAGCTAGCATTTAGGTTTTCAACAAGATTATGAACTAACCACATTCACAATAACTTTCAGGTCTCAAGACTACTCACATCAATGGCATAATCAACTAGCGAGCAATAATAATAAACCTCGGATGACAACACTTCTCAAAACAAGCATGATATGATATAACAGGATGGTATCTCGCTAGCCCTTTCTGAGACCGCAAAACCTAAATGCAGAGCACCTTTAAAGATCAAGGACTTACTAGACATTGTAATTCATGGTAAAAAGAGGTCCAATCATGATCATACTCAATGCAGATTAATAGTAATACATGCAACGACATAGGTGCTCTCCTACTAGTGCTCTTCGATAAGAGGGTGATGACTCTACATAAAAGTAAATAGATAGGCCCTTCATAGAGGGAAGCAGGGATTTGTAGAGGTGCCAGAGCTCGATTTTTAAACAGAGATTGAATAACATTTTGAGTGGTATACTTTCTTTGTCAACATAACAACCAGGAATCTCGATATCTCCCATGCTACGCACATTATAGGCGGTTTCCAAACAGAATGGTAAAGTTTATACTCCCCCAACCACCAATAAGCACACTCCACGGCCAGCCGAATCCACGGGTTACCGTCGAAACAAGCAACAACCCTGGGGGAGTTTTGTTTAATTATTATGATTTTGAGCATGGGACTGGGCATCCCGGTTACCAACCATTTTCTCATGAATGATGAGCAGAGTCCACTCATCGTGAGAATAACCCACCTAGCATGGAAGATATAGACAACCCTAGTTGATACATGAGCTGTTCGAGCATACAAAACAAAATTTCATTTGAAGGTTTGGAGTTCGGCACATACAAATTTACTTGGAACGGCAGGTAAATACCGCATATAGGAAGGTATGGTGGGCTCATGTGGAATAACTATGGGGTTTATGGAAGTGGATGCACAAGCAGTATTCCCGCTTAGTACAGGTGAAGGCTAGAAAGAGACTGGGAAGCAACCAGCTAGAGAGCAACAACGGTCATGAACATGCATTAAAACTAATCAACAATGAATGCAAGCACGAGTAGGATATAAATCACCATGAACAAAAATATCGTGAAGGCTATGTTGATTTGTTTCAACTACATGCGTGAACATGTGCCAAGTCAAGTCACTTAAATCGTTCAGAGGAGGATACCACCCATCATACCACATCACAACCATTTTAATATCATGTTGGCATGCAAGATAGACCATTATAAACTCTCAGCTAGTTAAGCATGGCATAAGCAGCTATGATCTCTAATTGTCATTGCAAACATGTTTCATTCATAACAAGCTGAATCAAGAACGATGAGCAATCATATTTACAAAAACAAGAGAGGTCGAGTTCATACTAGCTTTTCTTATCTCAATTAGTTCATCATATATCATCCTTATTGACTTTCACTCGCACGACCGAACGGTGTGGATAATAATAAAAGTGCATGTGCATTGGACTAAGCTGGAATTCCCCCAAGCTTAGGCTTTTGGCTTAAGTTGGCCTATGGCCACGGATCGAAGCCACTCCCTCCAGTGTACTGAGATGTGTCCTCTGGGCGCCACTAGTTTGCGAGCTCGTCCAGCTCCCACCCATAAACAGACTGACGGGAAGGATCAAGTGGTGGTTCTGGCTCAGGCTCTGAAGCTTGTGACTGGCCTTGGTACTTGTAGAAGACATCACAGGTGATGAGGAATACGCCTGTAGATAGATCAAACAAAGAAGGTGCAGGCAAGGTAACAATTTCACAGTATATTTCATCAAACCTCAATTTATAATGGAGTTGCATATTTTTGTCTTTAACAATAAAGTCATGAGCTACCATGCTCTTATAGTCTAGATAAACAGGGGCAAGCAATTTTTCTACCTTCTCATGATGCTTAATGGGTATATTAAAATGTTCAGCAAGGCGAGACGCAAAGATGCCTCCAAAGACGGGCCCTCTTGAGCGGTTAAGACTTAATCGTTTGGCAACGACGGCGCCCAAGCTAAAAGTTGTGTCACGAAACAAAGCATGGCGTAAAATGATAATATCAGGGGCACTGAGATCTCCGCTGTTCTCGCGACCAATTAAACACCTACTAGCAAATAAAGCAAAGTAGCGCAGAACAAGGAAGTGTATACTAGTGATTCTTGCCCCTGCAACTTGTCTAGTTTCACCAACGGCTATCATATCAGTAAACCCTTTGATATCTCCATGACGTGGTTCATCTAGTCTACCTCCAAAGGGTACTTTGCATATTTCGCAAAAATCTAAAAGTGATATCTCCTTACTCACATCATATAAGTGAAACTCCACCGTAGGTGGTGTTTTCCTAGAATGAAAATGAAAGCTTTGCGTAAAAATATTGGTGAGTAAGAGATACTGTTCTTTTTGGTCATTGAGGAAGTCGGTGAGGCCTCCATTATTTGCCATCCAATAAAATTCTTCGTAAATACCGGCGGACATCATGGAATTATTACAAGGCCATTCGCACGGTCGAACTTCCGCCATGCGAGGAAGATAATACTTGGGCTTCTTATTTTCTTCTTTCTTCTTCTCCTCTGAGCTCTTGCTAGAGGAGCCCCTCAATAATGTTTTTAACATTTTCCTTTTCTGAAAATTTATGAAATTTTTAGTAACTCAGAATAAAAGTTAACCAAACTCAACAAAATTGATAGCAACAACTCCTATAAGTGCCGAGATGCTATATCATGCATTAGAACTACTTGGGACCAAGAAAATTTGACATGCAAGCTCAAGAACAAGGTCACCACAGCAGCACAAATTTGCAACAAATAAATCACTATAACAAAAACTAATTGGACCAATGGAGGAGTCACATACCAAGGAACAATCTCCCCAAACAGTTTAGTGAATGGTGCTTTGAGCAAGGAGATCAAAAATGGCAGCAAAATGAGCTAGAACTCGGGTTTGAGCTGGTTGAGGATTTTTTTGGGAGGAAGAAGAAGAGCATGGGTGAAATGATAAGTGGAGGGGGCCCACGTGGGGCCCTCGAGGCAGGGGGGCGCTCCCTGGGCAGGGGGCGCGCCATGTGCCCTCGAGGCCACGTGCTGGCTCCCCTCGCTGTGTGTTCAGTGACATATTTTCTTAAATAATCTAGAAAAAAAATCATATTTCATTTTCATGGCATTTGGAGAACTTTTATTTTTGGGATATTTTTTATTGCATGGGTAAGTCTGGAAACAGACAGATAATGCTATTTTTCTTTTATTTAACCTAATTAACAGAAAGTAAAAGGAGGGTACAGAAGGTTTGTGCTATCTAGATTCACCTATCACATGCTTATCAAAAGGAATCCATTAACAAGGTTGATCAGGTCTTGTTAATAAACTCTTTCCGAGTAACCTGGAACCGGAGAATTTTCGAATAACACTATGTTACCTCTATGGGGATATGTATGTCCCCAACAATCAGTATGTCATATGCCTTCTTGATAGTGGGAATAGGAAAGTCAAAACCTCCAATAGTAATAGTCGAAGTTTTTCCAATATAATTGATACTATGAACATGAGGTTGTTTCCTCGGAAAGTGTACCGTATGCTCATTACCATTGAAATGAAAAGTGACATTGCCTTTGTTGCAATCAATAACAGCCTCTGCAGTATTCAAAAAAGGTCTTCCAAGAATAATAGACATACTATCATCCTCGGGAATATCAAGTATAACAAAGACCGTTGGAATAGTAACATTTGCAACTACAACAGGCACATCCTCACAAATACCGACAGGTATAGCAGTTGATTTATCGGCCATTTGCAAAGATATTTCAGTAGGTGTCAACTTACTCAAGTCAAGTCTACGATATAAAGAGAGAGGCATAAAACTAACACCTGCTCCAACATCACATAAAGCAATCTTAACATAGTTTCTCTTAATGGAGCAAGGTATAGTAGGTACTCCTGGATCTCCTAATTTCTTAGGCATTCCACCCTCAAAAGTGTAATTGGCAAGCATGGTGGAAATTTCTACTTCAGGTATCTTTCTTTTGTTGGTAATAATATATTTCATATACTTGGCATAAGGATTTGTTTTAAGCACATCGGTCAAATGCAAAAGCAAAAAGATAGGTCTAATCATTTCAGCTAAGCGCTCAAAATCTTCATCATCCTTTTTCTTGGATGATTTCGAAGGAAAAGGCATGGGTTTCTGAACCCATGGTTCTCTTTCCCTACCGTGCTTCCTAGCAACAAAGTCTCTCTTATCATAACGTTGATTATTTGATTGTGGGTTATCAAGATCAACAGCAGGTTCAATCTTTCCATCATTATCATTGCTAGGTTGAGCATCATCATGAACATCATCATTAATATTATCACTAGGTTCATGTTCATTACCAGGTTGTGTCTCAGCATCAGAAACAAATATATCATTGGGATTCTCAGGTGGGTGAGCTACATGTTCACTAGAAGCATGCAAATTTCTATCATTTTTCTTTTTCTTCTTTTTAGAAGAACTAGGTGCATCTAAATTAGCTCTCTGAGAATCTTGCTCAATTCTCTTAGGATGGCCTTCAGGATAAAGAGGTTCCTGAGTCATTTTACCACCTCTAGTTGCAACTCTAATAGCACAGTCATTATTCTTACTATTTAATCCATTGAGCAAATCATTCTGAGCCTTAAGTACTTGTTCTACTTGAGTGGTAACCATAGAAGCATGTTTACTAATAAGTTTCAGTTCACTATTAGCACTAGATAGATAATCACTTAAGCATTCAATCATATGAGCATTGTGTTGCAATTGTCTACCAACATAAGCATTGAAGTTTTCTTGTTTCACAATAAAATTGTCAAACTCATCTAAGCATTGGCTAGCAGACTTATAACGAGGAATATCACCCTCATCAAATCTATAAAGAGAATTTACCTTTACTACCTGTGTCGGGTTATCAAGACCATGTATTTCTTCAATAGGTGGTAAATTCTTAACATCTTCAGCTTTAATACCTTTTCCTTTCATGAATTTCTTTGCCTCTTGCATGTCTTCAGGGCTGAGAAATAGAACACCTCTTTTCTTCGGAGTTGGCTTAGGGGCTGGTTGAGGAAGTGTCCAATTATTTTCATTGGCTAGCATATTATTCAATAGTAATTCAGCTTGTTCCACTGTTCTTTCCCTGAAAACACAACCAGCACAACTATCCAGGTGGTCTCTGGAAGCATCGGCTAGTCCATTATAAAAGACATCAAGTATATCATGCATCTCAAGAGGATAATCAGGTAAAGCATTTAGTAACTGGAGAAGCCTCCCCCAAGCTTGTGGGAGACTCTCTTCTTCAGTTTGAGCAAAGTTATATATTTCCCGTAAGGCAGCTTGTTTCTTATGAGCGGGAAAATATTTAGCAGAAAAGTAATACATCATATCCTGGGGACTACGCACACAACCAGGATCAAGAGAATTAAACCAAGTCTTAGCATCACCCTTTAAAGAGAACGGAAACAACTTAAGGATATAGTAGTAGCGAATCTTTTCATCATTGGTAAATAGGGTGGCTATATCATTCAACTTGGTAAGATGTGCCACAATAGTTTCAGACTCATAGCCATGGAAAGGATCATATTCAACCAAAGTAATTAACTCAGGATCAACAGAGAACTCATAATCCTTATCAGTGACACATATAGGTGAAGTAGCAAAAGCAGGGTCATGTTTCATTCTAGCATTCAAGGACTTTTCTTTCAACTTAGCTAATAACTTCTTAAGATCATATCTATCATTGCAAGCAAGAAAGTCTCTAGCAGTTTCTTCATCCATAACATAACCCTCAGGCACAACATGCAATTCATATCTATTGGGAGTAGTTTCATCATCACTTTCATAGATATCATCAACATTTGCACTCTCCCTAACCTTAGCAATTTGTTCATCTATAAATTCACCTAGTGGCACAGTATCAGGCATAGAGGTAGTTTCATCAAGAACATACGGCATATTAGATTCAATAGCAGGAGTAGGTGTCGCAAGTTTACTCATAACGGAAGGAGAATCAAGTGCAGAGCTAGAAGGCGGTTCCTTACCTCCCCTCATAGTTGAGGGTAAGATCTTGGTTTTTGTGTCCTTCAAATTCTTCATAGTGATAAGCAGATATAAATCCCAAGTGACTTAAAGTATAGAGCTATGCTCCTCGGCAACGGCAACAGAAAATAGTCTTGATAACCCACAAGTGTAGGGGATCGCAATAGTTTTTGAGGGTAAAGTATTAAACCCAAATTTGTTGATTCGACACAAGGGGAGCCAAAGAGTACTCTTAAGTATTAGCAGCTGAGTTGTCAATTCAACCACACCTGGAAACTTAGTATCTGCAGCAAGATAGTTTAGTAGCAAAGTAATATGATAGTGGCAGTAGCAGCAATAAAAGTAAAGATAGTGTTTTTGTAGTTTTTGTAATAGTAGCAACGGAAAAGTAAATAAGTGACAAGCAATATAGGTAAAGCTCGTAGACATTGGATCAGTGATGGGAAATTACGTCGGATGCAATTCATCATGTAGAAGTTATAACCAAGGGTGACACAGAACTAGCTACAGTTCATTAATGCAATGTAGGCATGTATTCCGAATATAGTCATACGTGCTTATGGAAAAGAACTTGCATGACATCTTTTGTCCTACCCACCCGTGGCAGCGGGGTCCTATTGGAAACTAAGGGATATTAAGGCCTCCTTTTAATAGAGTACCGGACCAAAGCATTAACACATAGTGAATACATGAACTCCTCAAACTATGGTCATCACCGGGAGTGGTCCCGATTATTGTCACTTCGGGGTTGCCGGATCATAACACATAGTAGGTGACTATAGACTTGCAAGATAGGATCAAGAACACACATATATTCATGAAAACATAATAGGTTCAGATCAGAAATCATGGCACTCGGGCCCTAGTGACAAGCATTAAGCATAGCAAAGTCATAGCAACATCAATCTCAGAACATAGTGGATACTAGGGATCAAACCCTAACAAAACTAACTCGATTACATGATAGATCCCATCCAAGCCATCACCGTCTAGCAAGCCTACGATGGAATTACTCACGCACGGCGGTGAGCATCATGGAATTGGTGATGGAGGAAGGTTGATGATGACGATGGCGACGATCTGCACTCTCCGGAGCCCCGAACGGACTCCAGATCAGCCCTCCCGAGAGAGATTAGGGCTTGGCGGCGGCTCCGTCTTGTAAAACGCGATAATTCCTTCTCTCTGATTTTTTTCTCCCCGAAACAAAAGATATAGGATCTGGGGATACGTCGGTGGAGCATCGGGGGGGCCACGAGGAAGGGGGGCGCGCCCCACACCCTCGTGGGCTGGCCCAAGGCCCCTTGGTGTTGATCTTCGTGAAGGTATTTTTTATATTTTCTGAAATAATTCTCCGTTCATTTTCAGGCGATTCCGAGAACTTTTTATTTCTGCACAAAAACAACATCATGGCAATTCTGCTGAAAACAGCGTCAGTCCGGGTTAGTTCCATTCAAATCATGCAAGTTAGAGTCCAAAACAAGGGCCAAAGGGTTTGGAAAAGTAGATACGTTGGAGACGTATCAGAGTGTCGAACCCAAAGAGGAGCAGAAGGAAATGATAGACAGTTTTCAGTAAGGTATTTTCTGCAAGCACTGAAATTATAGGTAACAGATAGTTTTGTGATAAGGTAATTGGTAGCAAGTAACAAAAGGTAAAAGTAAATAAGGTGCAGCAAGGTGGCCCAATCCTTTTTGTAGCAAAGGACAAGCCTGGACAAACTCTTATATAAAGGAAAGCGCTCCCGAGGACACATGGGAATTATCGTCAAGCTAGTTTTCATCACGATCATCTGATTCGCGTTCGGTACTTTGATAATTTGGTATGTGGGTGGACCGGTGCTTGGGTGCTGTCCTTACTTGGACAAGCCTCCCACTTATGATTAACCTCTAATGCAATCATCCGCAACTACAAAAGAAGTATTAAGGTAAACCTAACCATAGCCTGAAACATATGGATCCAAATCAGCCCCTTACGAAGCAACGCATAAACTAGGGTTTAAGCTTCTATCACTCTAGCAACCCATCATCTACTTATTACTTCCCAATGCCTTCCTCTAGGACCAAATAATGGTGAAGTGTCATGTAGTCGATGTTCACATGACACCACTATAGGAGAGATAACATACATCTCATCAAAGTATCGAACGAAGACCAAACTCACATGTCTACTAATAGCAAGACTTCTCCCATGTCCTCAGGAACAAAAGTAACTACTCACAAGACATAATATGGTTCATGATCAGAGGGGTATTAATATGCATAATGGATCTGAACATATGGTCTTCCACCAAATAAACCAACTAGCATCAACTACAAAGAGTAATCACACTACTAGCAACCCACAGGTACCAATCTGAGGTTTGGGTTCAAAGATTGGATACAAGAGATGAACTAGGGTTTGAGAGGAGATGGTGCTGGTGAAGATGTTGATGAAGATAGCCCTCCCCAAGATGGGAGAGTTATTGGTGATGACGGCGGTGACAATTTCCCCCTCCCGGAGGGAAGTATCCCTGGCAGAACAGCTCTGTCGGAGCCCTAGATTGGTTTCCGCCTTGGTTCCGCCTCGAGACAATGGCGTCTTGTCCCGAAAGCCTCCTTATGATTTTTTGCAGGTCAAAACACCTCATATAGGAGAAGATGGGCATCGGGGGGCCCACGAGACAGGGGGGCGCGCCCCCACCCTCGTGGACAGCCGGTGGCCCCCTCGTGAACTTCTTCGCCAGTTATTTTTTATATTTTCTGAAACGGAGTTCTGTTGAGTTTCGGGGCTTTTGGAGTTGTGCATAATAGGTTTCCAGAGTTTGCTCCTTTTCCAGCCCAGAATTCCAGCTACCGGCATTCTCCCTCCTCATGTAAACCTTGTAAAATAAGAGAGAAAAGGCATAAGTATTTTGACAAAACAAGTAATAATAGCCCATAGCGCGCTGCATCATCATGTGGAGCTCGAAAGGTGTTGACAAGATCTTCAACCACATAATGTGAAGGTGTGTGAGGCACACCGGAAGACATTCCACCCATCCTGCCCGGAGGTGCTCCCATGCCTCCCATGAGAGACACAAAACTCAGGCCTCGCATGGTAGCTCCAAAGCAACCCATGCTTCCCATGGCCCCCATTATAGCTCCGAAGCCACCCATGGCGCCCATGGTAGCTTTGAAACCACCGATGCCTCCCATGCCACCGCCACCCATGCCGCCCATGCCAACCGTGGCTCTTTTTTGGACCAAGACTTCTTCACGGGCAAGATTGACGTACTCTTTTTGTTTCTCATCGAGGGTAGATGTGTCCATGAAGAACAAGTACTTCGCCCATTCCAACAACCTAGTTCGCTCCTCCATGGCCAAGTTCTTCTCCTCCAATGCCACCTTCCTCTCCTCAGCCGCCACCCTCCTGTCCTCGGTCGCCAACCTCCTCTCCTCGGCAATGATATCTTGGTTCCTTGCCATCTTCCTCACCTCGTTCGCATCCTTTCTTGCCTTCACAATAGCTTCCATAGCATTTTTAGCTCATCATCTCCTTTCCTCTTCTTTTTTTTTCTTTCCGTCTTTCTTGCATCAATCCGGTCTTTTCCGTCTTTCTTGCACCCATAGTTGACATATATGCCTCATCATTGAAACCACAAAGTATATACAACAAAGCAAATAAGTTATCTATATGTATGCATTCAAAAAACAACAACAACAAAAAGTTGGCGAAATTTTACCTTGTGGGCATATCATCGAACACCTTGTGCGCATCGGCCGCCGGCTCAACAAGTGAGCTCGCCGGCGCTTCGGTCGCTGCCGCGTCCATCGCACGCCCTGCAAGCTTCTTCTTCAGCCGCCTGGAGGAGCCGTCCACCGCCTTGTTCTTCTTCGTGGACACCTTGCCCTTCTTCGCCCGCGCCGCATTTGGGAGCTCCGAGAGAGGGGCGCGTGGCTTCACGGCAGGCGCTGGCGCGACGTCACCCACCGCCGAGGTTGGCCGTGGCGGCATGAAAAGCCCGCACATGATGTCGGTGCTTTGAGGAGCACCGGCAGAGGTGAAGCCAAAGCTCCCCGCGCTAGGGTTTGCGACAGCGGTGGCGGAGGGGTCGTGGGTGTAGGAAGGGGTGAGGGGGACGTCGGCGCATCCGTCTATCGGGCGAATTCGCCGGCGGCGGCATGGGTTGGGCGAAAGCGGTGCGACGGAGAGGGTTCGGCGCGGGCGCTTGAGTGTGCAACGCGCGGGAGCGGGCTGCGGGCGCAACAAATAAACGACGTGCGATGGCGTTTTCGACCACGCATTGAACTACTTATGCTGCGAGCGCGGTTATTGCGCCTCCACTGGAGCTCCCTGAGCGGGTTAGCGCGCGCTAAAAATCCAAATTTTCCGGCATGGCGCTTATATAGCGCGGCTGTTGGAGATGCTCTAAGTTAAACAGATCCACAACGCAACGTAAAAAATATACTTCCTCCATCTCATAATGCAAGAAGTTATCCTACATTATGGGACAAAGGGAGTATATATGAAGCATGAAGAACCATATAAACAGTATCCGAGCTGCGAGTGTGTATGCACACATGTGTGGGAGACATCGCCTATGATGTGAGATATATTCTATTTTGACACGTGAAAACTATTAATTTCTATAATAAGTTAACCACTAGATAGAACATAAACACACAAATTTCAGTTTGATGCAACAAGTGCGTGCAAATCATATTATTATTCGATAATTACGCTACAATATACTTATATTTGCATATTGTACAACATTGCAATTGTTTTATCATTGTTTATTTCAACTTTTCCCCAAGTTTCTTCTTCTTTTAGGGTAACTAGCAGAGTGACGCGTGGATTTGCGTTGCTAGATTGACTACATACATTGTTAGAATTGGTATTATTTTTCTATGCCAACTTTGTGGCCTCTTACTCATATATTATCTAATTTAATTTGACACGACTTATCAGTTAGTATATCAATATATTATAGTCAAAAGGCAAGTTCCGATTAAACATGGTAGAATTATTGAGTGCTCATAAGACGAACGCAATATTGTATATAGACTTCAATACCAATCCTCATGTTTGCCATCTTTGATCCTCTCCTCGGCCCTTGGTATGTATCTTTGCACCAATATGTCTTTGGAGTTCCGAGAGTTGGATCTTAGCATGAATGGCTTCAATGTGTACCAAATGTTCTGTTGTTCCTCCCAAATCAATCACTGGTTCCATTCTTAGTTGCCTTGACTTTCTTGGTTAATGCATTATCTTGCCTACCAACATATGCATCCACAAACACTCATCTTAGTATGACCACTTACCTATGTATACTAGTATTTGGGCTTAAGGATTTTCACTCATTCAGTCCATTCATAGCTTAAACATGTTGATCGTATATTTATTTGTTTGCAGTATCTTATCTACCAAACGTAAGCATCCACGCATGCTCATCTTGACATGATTGGTTATAATTGTATATTGGTATTTTTGCATTTAGCTTAAGGATTTTCTCGGATTCACTTCATAGCTTAAGGATTTTCTCGCGTTCACTTCATTCTACCTTATTCATTTTCATCGTGTCTTTATTGTTTTCATATCAATTCTTACTATATATTTTTCAAGATATGAAACCAACTACAGATTACGTAGTTTTTAATGAAAATTTACATGTAAAAATGGTACAAATGCCAATACATGATAAAAATGGTACAAATACCTATCATATTTCATTGAAGAGCTTGCCCGATTTCTTAAACATTACTACTTTGAATTACAAAATGGACAATTCAAGCAGCATGTTGATGTCTACTACACGCTTCTATTCCTGTAGACAGTGTTGGGCCTCCAAGAGCAGAGGTTTGTAGGACAGCAGCAAATTTCCCTTAAGTGAGTAACCCAAGGTTTATCGAACTTAGGGAAGTGGAGGTTGAACGTACCCCTTTCAAGCAACCCTGCAATCAAGATACAAGAAGTCTCTTGTGTCCCCAACACACCTAATACACTTGTCAGATGTATAGGTGCACTAGTTTGGCGAAGAGATGGTAAAATATGGATGATAGGAGTGGCAAAGCAGAGTAATATAAATATGTAATAAAAAGTGCAGCAAGCAAACAAGTGGTAAACGTGAGCACAATTGGTATTGCAATGGTGGAAACAAGGCCTAGGCTTCATACTTTCACTAGTGGCAACTCCCAACAACATTAACATAATCGAATCACATGATATTTCCCATAAAACATGCAATGGAGACGCACTCGGAGGTCATTCCTTTGTGGTCAAGAGAGGACGAGAATTATGTAGGGCTACAAAAGCACACCTCAAAGTTCGTAATTCTCAATCTATGGATTTCCCAATGTCACCGCGGCCATCCAAAGAGAGTACCACAATCACCACAACATATCTCAAGGATAGTCAAAGACAAGCACCAAGAAACTCTCAATCTTCAATCAACACACAAAAGAGGAAATCACTCATGAAAATATTCTTCTAATCCATGTCCAATAGACCGCTGTCACCTTGGTCTCGGGGATTATACTAGATAAAGACAAGTGAGTACATCAATCCAATACATAGAGGAAGGAGAAATAGCATGGGATCACCCTAGATTAACATAGCCTATGATCACAACGAAGATCACATCATGGGAGAGAGAATTGACCACATAGCTACTGGTAGAAACCTCAGCCCCGAGGAGGAACTACTCACACATGGCCATGGTGAGCAAGAGATTGATGGTGGTCTTGATGGAGAGGTGCAGCCCGGAGAGGAGGAGGCGGCCGGCGGCAGCCGTGGCGGCGGCGGCAGCCCTCCGGGGCGGCAGCGGCCCTCGGAGCGGCGACGGCCCTAGGGGGCAGCGGCTCCTTGGCCCCCCCCCCCTTCTTCCTTGTGGATGGTGCTGCAATGGTGCTGGTCCTCCCCTCCAAGATGGCGGCTTGGGAGGAGGAAAATTCATGGCCCTTGGTGACCTAGGTTTCCTCTCTTTATATAGACTCTCGGATTCCCGTCATCAGATTTTGGGCTTCAGTAAAACGGGCTTTTCTCGGCCGTCCGGACTCCGATTTGGACGAAGTTTATATCCAGAAGCATCCTCTCGAAATTCCCCACAACTTTAGCAACTAGGTTTTTTCCGTTTGACGTCGTCTTCGGGCCGGAACGTGACCATCTTCTAAAAACGTTCTCAGACAGATTTCAGGAAAGTCAGAGTCCTACTCCAATACGACTCCTTTTGCGTTTTTGTCAATTTCCAAGTAATTCCTACACAATAAAGTGTAAAACAAGAACATTGTGCACTTTTGCAACCATTAGTAGGTTAGTCCAATAAATGCCTAAAAAGATAGAAAACTTTGATATAAACATGAGACAATGATGAAAAACAAGCATGTCACAAGCAAAAATTATGGATACGTTTGGGACGTATCAACTTCCCCAAGCTTAATTCCTACTCGTCCTCGAGTAGGTAGAATGATAACATATATAATTTTTTAGGTGACATGCTACTAACACAATCTTGATCAAGTAATAAGGTAAAGCATATGGACTGAAATAAAGTGAACCAAACCAATTGTCTATAGTTGGAAGCAAGTAAACAATGAATAACCAAGTGATCATCTAAGTAAATTCTTTTCATGAATAGTACAATTGAAGACATGAAACTATAAAGTTAAGCACAACTGTTAGCCCCAAAGGAGTTCTCTCATCAAAAGCATTCTAGTTAACACAAAAGGAAGATAAAGTTTCAGCAATGCTTTCCACTTTTCAACATTTTATCTCATGGATAAGTTCAATGCACAAGGATTATATATAACTAAGCAAAAAATTTGAACATAATCAACTTGAACCCAGGGTTAACACTAGATGCTTGCTTATGGTGGAGGAAGAAGATTAGAACATAGGAAAACTGACTCAACATTTAAAAGTAAAAGATAGGCCCTTCGCAGAGGGAAGCAGGGATTACTCATGTGCTAGAGCTTTTTATTTTTGAAAACATAGAGATATAAAAGCAATTTTGAGAGATGTATGCTTATGTCAACGAATGGTAATAAACAATGCACTACTACTCATGCCAAACAGAACTTAAGAGCGGCTCCCATAGAGGAATGATAACACTCCCCTTTCTCCTTTGTTTATCACTAGCCAAAGTTTGTCTGATTTCTCAGGTACGATGTGTGAAGGAGGTTTTTGATATTGATATTGATGACATGTAAAGTGGGCTGGGCATACCCTTTTGCCAGCTCTTTTTGCAAAATTAAGGACATGCACATTATTCATGCACGTCAGGGGTCGTTCTGTCCAACACAAGTAATAATGAACTATCTACCACTTCCTCATGAGCTAAAACAGAGACACAAATAAGGATAAATTTTGAAGGTTTTAAAGGTAGAACATGAGCAACTTACTTGGAATGGCTATTAAATACCATGCATAGGTAGGTATGGTGGACACATATGGCAGAATTTTGGCTATGGAATTTGGATGCACGAGCAGCATTCCCGCTCAGTATAGAGTTTTTGGTTTAGCAAGTTTTAGCAAGCACATGTTAACCGGTACAAAAGAATTATAACATCCTTTCAGCATAATTATAAGACTTCTACACTGTCTTCCTTGTCAACCATCTTACTTCTAAAAAGAGAACAAGAACTTTAAAACTACCAATGGTGAAAAACTAAACAATTGCAAACTTCAAAGATATTTCTTCACTAATAAGACTTTATTAAATGATCTACATGTTTAGGCATCACTACTTAATTTCTCAAAACAATTGATAGGGATCAAGTTACTCAATGATCTTCAAGACTATGCAAGCTTTTTATTCTTTGCACCACGGCCACACTTGGCATTTACTTACCAACATATTATTTAGCAATTCAAACCAATTCAACTCTCCAAAAAGATATAAGTGAAGCAAGAGAGTACTTTCTATAAAAGAACTAATAGCTCTGAACATGATATGAAATAAAAACAAGAGCTAGAAGCATATAACAAGGTAGCTAAAACACTCAAAAAGATATAAGTGAAGAACATGAGTGTTTCATGAAAAAGCGGAGCGTGTCTCTCTCCCAAACAAGAATGATCAGATGCAACTTATTTATGACCAGCAAAGAAAACAATACAAAACTAAAAAGAAAAGAGCAAGACGCTCCAAGCATAGCACATAACACATGAAGTGATTAAAATATAGTGGAACGAAAGACGAACTGATAATTGTTGATGGAGAAGTGGATGCATGAGGGCATCCCTAAGCTTAGACGCTTGAGTCTTCTTGAATATTTCTTGGGGGTGCACGGGGGCATCCCCAAGTTTGAGCGTTTGACCCTCCTGAGTCTTCTTTTATCATCTTCCCTTGCACACTTGAAAACTCCCTTCATACATAAGTCATCATAATCTGATTAGCGAGGTTAGTACCCACAATAAAATAACTTTTCCCTACTGGAAATAAAGATAATCTTGAAGAGCTACTGTTTCTCAAGATTGCCAAAAGGTTTTTGCAAGGAAAAAGCAAGCTCAAGGTTTGCAAAACGAAGAAAAGGCAAAACACGACAGAATCTGTGAAAAACAGACCAGCAGGTAGTAAATAATTTTTTCGGGGCACTTCTGCAACTCAAATCAAAAAACTCAGAACATACGCTCGAAAGCCAATTGTATAGAGCACGCTGTCAAAAAAATTCAGATCAAAAATATGATCTGGTGATTTTATTCGAATTTTTCTGTCCAAGGACAGAATCTGTTTCCTGGACAGCACGTCACAACTTTTGAACTTTCTTGCAATCGGAGGCTAAACTTGGCACAAAGCTGAAAAATAAAGATACAATGATGTTGCTACAGTAGTAACAAACATCAAGACCACTAAAAACTGAAAGAACAAACTGAAAGCAAAGATAACAAGGGTTGTCTCCCTAGAGCTCTTTCTTTATAGCCATAAAGATAGGCTTAAGACTTTAATGATGCTCTCGTAGGAATAAGAGTTGAAGAACAAAAGAGAGCATCAAGAAGCAAATACCAAACACATTTAAGCCTAACATGCTTCCTATGCATGGGAATCTTGTAAGAAAATAAATTATTGAAGCATAAAGCAACTAGCATAGGAAGGCAATACAAGCATAACTTCAAAATATTCACCATAAAGAGAGGAAACTTCTTATTATTAAGATATTTAGAACCATGTCTCCCTCTCTCATTATAAATTTCAGTGGCATCATTGATGAACTCAACAATATAACTATCACATAAGGCATTATTTCCATGATCCAAAAGCATAAAAGTATCATTACTCTTCATATAAGCAAAATCTTTCTTATTAGGAATAGTGAGAGTAAAGCAATCATAACCATCATGGTAATCATCATATTTAGGAGGCATATCATAATCATAATAAATTTTATCCTCAATAGTAGGTGGACTAAAAAGCTCACATTTATCATTGTAATCATCATATATAGGAAGCAAAGTATCATCAAAGTAAATTTTCTCTTCAAAAGTTGGGGGACTAAAAATATCATGTTCATCAAACGTGTCATCCCCAAGCTTAGAGCTTTCCATGTCATTAGCAATATTGATATTAAAAAAACATACTAATAACATCACCACCATCATGATTGTTATGCAAATAATAAAGTTCTAAAGGTTTTTTAATGTTCTCTTCAAACACATCATGTCCAAGTTCAAGGTAGAGCTTATAAAGCTCTCTCATATTTTTGTTGTTTTTCATTAAGCAAAACTAGTGAAATAAAAACAAGAAACAAAAAGATTTAATTGCAAGATCTAGAGAAGGTACCTTCACTTACCTCACTTCCCCGGCAAAGGCGCCAGAAATAGCTTGATGTCTACTACACGTTTCTATTCCTGTAGACAGTGTTGGGCCTCCAAGAGCAGAGGTTTGTAGGACAGCAGCAAATTTCCCTTAAGTGAGTAACCCAAGGTTTATCGAACTCAGGGAAGTGGAGGTTGAACGTACCCCTTTCAAGCAACCCTGCAATCAAGATACAAGAAGTCTCTTGTGTCCACAACACACCTAATACACTTGTCAGATGTATAGGTGCACTAGTTCGGCGAAGAGATGGTAAAATATGGATGATAGGAGTGGCAAAGCAGAGTAATATAAATCTGTAATAAAAAGTGCAGCAAGCAAACAAGTGGTAAACGTGAGCACAATTGGTATTGCAATGGTGGAAACAAGGCCTAGGCTTCATACTTTCACTAGTGGCAACTCCCAACAACATTAACATAATCGAATCACATGATATTTCCCATAAAACATGCAATGGAGACGCAGTCGGAGGTCATTCCTTTGTGGTCAAGAGAGGACGAGAATTATGTAGGGCTACAAAAGCACACCTCAAAGTTCGTAATTCTCAATCTATGGATTTCCCAATGTCACCGCGGCCATCCAAAGAGAGTACCACAATCACCACAACATATCTCAAGGATAGTCAAAGACAAGCACCAAGAAACTCTCAATCTTCAATCAACACACAAAAGAGGAAATCACTCATGAAAATATTCTTCTAATCCATGTCCAATAGACCGCTGTCACCTTGGTCTCGGGGATTATACTAGATAAAGACAAGTGAGTACATCAATCCAATACATAGAGGAAGGGGAAATATCATGGGATCACCCTAGATTAACATAGCCTATGATCACAACGAAGATCACATCATGGGAGAGATAATTAACCACATAGCTACTGGTAGAAACCTCAGCCCCGAGGAGGAACTACTCACACATGGCCATGGTGAGCAAGAGATTGATGGTGGTGTTGATGGAGAGGTGCAGCCCGGAGAGGAGGAGGCGGCCGGCGGCAGCCGTGGCGGCGGCGGCGGCCCTCGGAGCGGCGGCGGCCCTAGGGGGCAGCGGCTCCTTGGCCCCCCCTTCTTCCTTGTGGATGGTGCTGCAATGGTGCTGGTCCTCCCCTCCAAGACGGCGGCTTGGGAGGAGGAAAATTCGTGGCCCTTGGTGACCTAGGTTTCCTCTCTTTATATAGACTCTCGGATTCCCGTCATCAGATTTTGGGCTTCAGTAAAACGGGCTTTTCTCGGCCGTCCGGACTCCGATTTGGACGAAGTTTATATCCAAAAGCATCCTCTTGAAATTCCCCACAACTTTCGCAACTAGGTTTTTTCCGTTTGACGTCGTCTTCGGGCCGGAACGTGACCATCTTCTAAAAACGTTCTCAGATAGATTTCAGGAAAGTCAGAGTCCTACTCCAATACGACTCCTTTTGCGTTTTTGTCAATTTCCAAGTAATTCCTACACAATAAAGTGTAAAACAAGAACATTGTGCACTTTTGCAACCATTAGTAGGTTAGTCCAATAAATGCCTAAAAAGATAGAAAACTTTGATATAAACATGAGACAATGATGCAAAACAAGCATGTCACAAGCAAAAATTATGGATACGTTTGGGACGTATCACATGTACGTCCGACTCATGTGTACCTGCCAACATCGATTGTGATTTCAGCGGTATAGTGAGCTGTGTGTGACCGTTGCGCTTTCCAGTTTTCTTCTGACATGTGTGCGCTCTGATCAGTGTGTTGTGCTTAATGTTGAATATATGAGCAAATTATTGTGAGATTTAATCTAAATAAACAGTAAATAAATCATGACAGCAACAACAGAGATTAAACTAATAATGCGTACTAACATAGTAGACGAACAGATCGAATCAATTTGTTCAGCTTTATAGTTTTTGAAGAAATTTAAAGTCTCATCTTTTGATTTCAGAAGATACACATAATAATATCTAGTGGAGTCATCAGTCAACGTCATGAAGTATTTCTTTCCTCCTTTTGTCAATACGCCATTCATTTCACAAAGATTAGAATGTATAAGCTTTAGTGATGCCAACTTTCTTGCCTCTGTGGTCTTATGGGACTTGCGATGTTGCTTAGTTTGCACACACACTTGGCACTTGGAGCCCTTTACAGTAGTGAATCAAAATTAAACTCATATTGGCTAGCCCCGTCATGCAACCAAATTTAATACGACAAAGTCGTGAATGACAAATATTAGACTCATTATCGTGCCAAACATGATTAATAACTTTAGTGCAAATATCTGACAAAGATAGACGGAACAAGCGTCCACACTCATAGCCTTTCCAAACAAATTGTCCACACTTAGAAATTACAACTTTATTGGACTCAAAAACCAACTTAAAACCATCTCAACATAAATGGGAACCGCTACCAATATTCTTATTGATGGATGGCACATGATGAACGTTCTTCAAGCGCACAATCTTCCCCGAAGTGAACTTCAGATCAACTGTACCAACCCCTCGAACAATAGCATGTGACCCATTCCCCATAAGCATGAGAGAAGTTCCTGTGACCTGGTAAGAAGAAAACATGGAGGTGTCAGCACAAACATGTACATCGGCACCTGAAATAATATGCGATATGTTTGGTTTTGGTAATTGATGACAATCTCTATAGACTAATGGTCGCCTTGAGTTATATTTGAAGGTTTGTCCATAGGAGTTTCTTGAGGTCCATGTGTTGGTTTCAAGAAGTTTATGTGTTGACCAAGGTGCTATTCAAGGAATTATCTAAAAATTCGTCATGTGAGAGGTTGATCAAGACTAAGTCAAAGAGTGAATCAAGTTGATCAACACACAAAGCGTAGAAGATGTACCGAGAGGGATCAAGTGATCCCATGGTATGTTAAGCATTGTCCATTGCGCTTTGTGTACTAACCTATGGTCTTTGTGAGAGTTCTATGTGGGGTTAGATATGTTTCCATGGGTTTGCGTCAAGATGAAGATCTCATACAACCCGTGGATGACGACATCAAGTGGTGATCGTCATCAAGATTGCGGTGTGCAAGTTCAAGTGGAGCATCACGAAGAGATCAAGTGCGTGAAGCTTTCCGTCCATTGTGGTGTCAATGGATTTGTGAACATGTGCCGAAGAGTGGCTCACCCATAGTGGAGTATGGGGGAGCAATCAACTAGTCTTCATCGAGCCAACGCAATCAAGAAATGTGGTCCATCTTGAGGGAGACAAGATCGTCATCATCTAGCACAAGTGGATTATGCGCAAGGTAAAGGTTTACCCTTGATAGGTTTTCTATTTTACCGGTCTCATAGTAGTTTTGGGAGACCGGGTTATAAGATCGATTGGCGTACTATCAAGGTGGACTCTTGATGAGTAGCTTGATCGTACATTGACTGCGAAGAGTGGCTCACCTATAATCGCAAAGCTCTTTTTACCGGAGCCGGTAGCTACCGGTTAGGAATCCATCGTTCATTGACTGCGCCAAGATTCGCGTGACTGTCATGCATTAATTTTTAGTATCTGCTATACTGCATCTATACCTTGCCAAATACAACGAATGGACCCCACTGAAACTATTGTTTAATCAGATGGATGCATGCTCCTCTCTTTCACACGTACAACGGTACACATGCATGGCAGCAAAAGTACTGGTGCAGTCTTTCTCCTCTCTTACACAACAAATTCACCTTTTTATTCCATCTTTGTTAATTTAAATCATTTATATCTTTTAAATAAAAAATGCAATTTTGAAACTTTTTATATATTTGAAATCCTGGCGCAGAGATCTTTAAAACAAGGTCAATATTGTATATATTTTGTCTACTTTGAGTTTTGTTATTTCAATCATATTTCCATTTCAATTATATATTGATCAGTGAATTCTATAAATTTTGTGAAATATGTATGTTAAATTGGGTGAAATCGTTCATTCAAAGTATTGAAATCAACCGTTTTGAAATGAGTTAAATACAAATTTTGAAACGAATGAAATACCTTTTTTTGAATGAGTGGAATCTGATTTTTGAAATGAGTGAAACATGCTTGTTAAAATGAGTGAAATGTGTTTTTTTTAATGAGCGGAATCTAGTTTTTTGAAATGAGTGAAACATGTTTGTCAAAATAAATGAAATCACCTTTTGAAAAATAGTTTTCGGAAGAACTGCAATATATTTCTTTAAAAAGTAGAGTGAAATCACTTTTTGAAATAATTGTGAAACTGATGTGTTTTGAAATTGAAATGACAAAGAAATGCATGTGTGAAATAATTGAAATCAATTTAAAAATTGTGAAATAGATTGTTTCAAGGTGAGAAGCGGAATTTTTTTCAACATGTGAAATAGATTTCTCTTCAAATTATGTGTGATATATGACATGAAGAACATGTGTGATATATGAAATAGTTAAAGAGTTCGAAAATAAATGTGATCTATGAAATTAACTTTTGTCAAATATATGAAAGTATTATTTTTAAAATGTGTGAAACTACTTTTCGTGAAGTCGATGTGTTTTGAAATTGAAATAACAAAAAAGCGCATCTATGAAATAATTGAAATCAATTTTTAATTTGTGAAATATATTGTTTCAAAGAGAGAAGCGGTTTTCTTAAACATGTGAAATAGATTTCTCTTCGAATTATGCATGTTATCTGAAATAAAGAACATGTGTGATATATGAAATAGTTAAAGTGTTCTAAAATAAATCTGATATATGAAATTAACTTTTGTCAAATATATGAAAGTGTTGTTTTTAAAATGTATGAAACTAATTTTTGTGAAGTCTATGTGTTTTGAATTTGAAATAACAAAGAAATGCATGTTTTTAAATGCTTTTTATGAAATTGACCTTTTTCAAATAAGTGAAATATGTCCTATGGAAGGGATTATGATGACATGTGAAATAGTTTGTACCTTATGTGAAATATGTGCACTTGCTCTTTAAATAACTGAAATTGGTCTTTAAATGAATGAATTGTGTCTTTTTAAGTAACTGAAATCAGACTGCATAAAATATTGAAATTTATGTTTTGAACTATTGATATTTATTTTATAAAATAACTGAAACATATTAAGTGAAATAAGTGGTTTGAAACATCATAATTTAAACATGTCTGAAAACTATCCAAAATTATACTTGTTCTATAGATCTTGGCATCATGAGTTCAAATATATAAAAAGTATTAAAAATAAATGTTGCTTTTAAATATATCAACCATCTAAAATATCCAAAGGAAATTAATAGTGATGGGTTTTTATAGGTACAGATAAGAGATGGGTTGCCCTGTAATGTACCATGCATAGAAAAAAGATGCATGTGTCAGGGTTGTTTTATCTGTGCATGGGGCCCAGATTGAAGAAATACGAAGTTGGTAAAATGGGAAAGCAATAAAATACGTTGGATACTTGGTCCACAAAAAGGTAGCTGGCTGCATTTGATTGGTGGGCATTCACCGGTAGCTCCCGGCACCGGTAAATTTACTTATTCGATCGATTGGCGTACTATCAAGGGGGACTCTTGATGAGTAGCTTGATCGTACCATTCGTACAGAGCTCAAACCATTGCATACTTGCATCATCTTTATTGGTTCTTGTTTGGTTCTTCTCTTTGTGAGTGTTATAGCTTATGGTTATTTTGATGACAAGCTCGAGTTCATTGAAAACGGAGTTCTCATGCATCTTCTATGATGTTTTCGATATTAGAGGTTATGCTAGTTCTTCTTTGTTGGAGGTTTCACTCTTATATATCTTAGGCATACCTCCCCTGCCTCTTCTTACTATAACAAGATTGATGCTTTTCCTCCTTGTGTACTGCACGGATAGGCGGCACCACGGCCCTTCTACTTCTTGTGTGTGTGGGGCCCTTCACCTTCTCGGGAACCGCGACGGCCGGTGCCTCCTCCTCGGGGTGCATGTCAGCATCGACTTCGACCCATGGTTAGTGTGTGTTGGGGCCACGGGGTCGGGGTCGGGTTCTCACCGTGCGTTGTAGCCTCAGCCTCCTCGATTTGTCAGGCCATCGACTGCATGCGAGGGCAGGCAATGGGCATTGCACCTTCAGTGTCATCTCGTGGTGGCAGTGTGCAGTGGCATCCATTAGAGCCACGTGAGGATAGATCCAGTGCGGGGGTAGTGGAAGTGTGCGGAAGGAACGGGTGGTGTTGGTACTTCCTCCGGTCCTTTTTACTCTACATATAAAAATTATCTAAAGTCAAACTTCATAAAGTTTGACCATGTTTATATGAAAAAATATCAACATCTACCATGCTAAAGTTATACAATATAAAAATTTAAGTCATGACACATCTACTGATATTGATTTCACAATGTCAATGCAGGTATTTTTTTTATAAAGTTTGTCAAACTTTACGAGGCTTGACTTCAGACAAATCTTATATGCGAATTAGAAAGGACCGGAGGGAGTACTAGAAATAGTCGCCACAATATCAGGAGGGAGATGGAGAGAGCAGCATGCTACACCTACGTAATATCAGGAGGAAGAGGCCCACCCTCCATGAAATCAGAGGGGGAGGGGAGTTAGTTAGTTGTAACTTTACTTTTAAAAACATTCATATATGTTCGTAGGTCTAGGATTATTGCATAGAGAAGGTAGACGAGGGTTTTGTAATTATGTTAGAGCATCTACAATCGGACTTGACAAATCCAATCCCTCAAACGCGTCTGTATGCGTCCGCAGGCACTGACCGGGCACTCCTTATATCCGTGACTCCACACACATGTATCTCATATTCGGTTCATCAAAAGATCACATCCGAACCATCAAAAGATAGCCAAAGTTCACATAATACAAATAATATGGCAAACAAGTTCAAACTACATCTAAAAAATTTAAATTAAGACGTATCTTCACCACTTCCTCGCCGGCGCTTTGCCCTTCCGGTTGCCGGCACAACTGTAGGAATCCGCCGCAGGAGGTGGGTCCACGTTGGACCCGTCGGAGGAGTAGGAATTGGAGATGACGTTGTAGCCTTGCAAGCGCCGGAAGACGCAGTCTTGCTTGCGCTTGAGCTTGGCCACCCTCATCGCCTCTCGTGCTGCCTCTACCGCCTCCTGCTCGGATTGCTCAATGTCGAGCCAAGAGCTGCTTGGCGTTGAGCCTTCGGAGACGCCGGGCCTTCGTCTCCGCCTCAGTCAGTGACCGGCGGCACGCCCACTCGAAGAAAGGGTCCCCTCGTCGCGCACCAGGCGGCGGCGGGCGGACTGCGCCGACCCGTCGGACCCGCCCGCTATCTCCCTTGCCCTCTGCCTCTCGCGGCGGGCAACTCGTGCCTCCGACTCCGGAGTCCGCATCGACGTCGTCGGCGAAGCGGGCACTAGAACCCTGCGCTGCCAGCGCGGAGCAGTGGTTAGAGGGGGAGGAGGTCGTCAACCGAGAGGAGCAGATCAGGCTGGCCTCGCAAATCCGCACGCGGGGTGGGAAGGGTCGGCGCCGGCATCGGCGCTGCGGCGACGAGCGACAGGCGTCGCACCGGAGCCGGAGCTACTGCCTGTATCGACCCGCGAGTGCTCGAGCGCGATACGGAGCGCCAGCTCCTCCTCGTCTCCGGAGCTGCCATCGGAGTGGCTGTCGGTGCTGGACATGCTCGCGAGCGGTAGGGATTTGGCGGATTGGGGAAATGAGAGCATCGGGGAGGGAAGCAGAGTGGAGTGGAGTGAGCTAGGGTTTGCGCCAGGTGGGGTTTTTGTGAGGTCAGGGTGGGCCAGAGGTGGGCCGGGCTGGCATGGCGAACACGCCCGAACCGCCTCATATTGGCCCTATATTTGGGACCGATATGAGGGGTACCAGTTAGCCGGGAAGTTTTTGGCCCATTTAAGATATTCGGTTGGGTCGGTCTTTTGTGATCGGTCTGTGACCGGACGGCCTGTCCGGACGTTTCAGACGGATATAGGGTGCCCAACTGTAGATGCTCTTATTCTATCACCCTGCCCGCCACACAAATCCATTTCCCGCACATGTGTCGGCTGTCAACTATATATAGCACTTACTAGCTCCGTCCTGGTTTATTGGTCCTCATCGTATTTTGTGTCAAGTTTTAACCTTAAATTTAACTAACAGAATAAGAGAATGTTAATGCATATCATAAAAAATAATATCATTGGAAACTCTGTTCGAATGGCAGGGACAGACCTGCCGTCGCTTGCTTTTGCCATCGCACGCTTCCTCCAGAGAGAGAGCCATCGCCTTCCACGCACCCAGCGCCACCATGCTGCACGTCGTCATCAGGGACTCGGTGCAAGGAATGGCCCACGCCGCCGCTTTTTCGCCCGGAACCGCCGCCAGAACCGCCGCCGTGGGTACGCACGCCAAGGCAACCGCTCACTTCGTGGGCGAGCACCAACGGTGCACCAGGCTGGACCCTCGGCTGCGGCCACCGCTGCAAACCATGCTGGGCCTTCGACTCCGGCCGTCGCCGACGACAACATCGTACCGACGATTCCGCTGCCATTTGCCTTCACCATCCCTCCGATGGATTGGCTCCTTGCAGGGCCATCGATGCCATTCCTCGGAGAAGAAGAGATGTTCCCTTGCGAACTCGCGCCGCCGCCTCTGCCCCCGTACTGCATGCAGCACCGGTTCGGACCGTGCCCAGCGCGTACGGGCGCACCACCGCGGAAGCCGTCGCCGACACCATCAGACGAACTGCCGGAGCACTTCCTTCCTCCTGGATACGGCCCCGTCCCGGATCTCCCGTCCCCGACGCCGGCGGCAGCGGGAACCGGCGGCTACCCCACCATCCCCAACTTGAACATCAAGATCAAGGTGGAAGAAGAGATGGAAGGACAGGGCTCGTCGTCGACGCCACCTCCTCCTCCATCACCGGCGACACCACCCGTGCCTCCAGCGCCACCCCTCCCTCCCACGCCTCCACCGGAGGCGCGTCGGATCCTGCGGCAGTTCGCCGCAGCCATGGCGCAAAACCGCGCAGCCGTCCAGGGCGCGTGGTCGCCGGTGGCCCTCGGCCTCACCGGCGCCCCCGGGGCGTGCAGCAGCGGCGGGGACCGTGCGGAGACGCGGGGCACACCCCGCTCCCCTTGAAGACGACTCCATGAGAAAGGAAGAGATGGTGTGGTGAGGTGCTGCGCCAGATCCAGCAGAGAAGTGGGGGAACGGGAGAAGCGGCGCTGTGTGGGAAACCCTCTTGCGTGCTATCCTTATCCCTCTCTCTGTCGGTGCATGGGCCAGCCCAAGTCACGTATCTCACCAAACAGGCCTACAGGCCAATAAATCCAATAAATGGCTGCTGGTGCTGTGACGTTTTCAACAGGAAATGGCCATAGTGTATATATTGTACAGCAGCTTGTTCTTTCTATTTGGGAGTAGTATTTTATTGTATTAAGAACCTCTGATTATCATATTCAGTACTGGATTATAAGTGTGAATATTTAGACTATGTGTTGTCTAACATAAAGTCTCAGACTATGTGTACAGATTCTATATAATTGCTTCAGTTTTTTTTAGAATATGTATTTCCGAAGTACAACAATTTTATTTTACAATTCAAATTTTGGGATCACAAGGTAGATGAGGCATCTACTGCACTTTGCAGATTATCCTCATCGCTGAAAGATCTACATTTTGCTTTTCCTATTTATTTTGGCAAAATGACTATCTTCGAGTGCTCTCCCAAATATACAAAATTGATGTGACTACCTCGTATTTTATACTTGCAAATCACAAGGTAATTGTGAGATCTACTGCATCAAATTGCAGACTATCCACTCTTGCTGTGAGGTCTACGTCTAGTCGTTTGACAGATGACTACCTTCAAAGTGTTTTTGTAAAATGTAGTATGACACAAGGTAATGGACAAATGAACATCTACTGGTCAAAACCAGATTATGCTCTCCATTACTGTGAGATCTACACCGCAATGGTGACTATCTTCAAAGTGCCATATACATAAAATAAGGTCTACACATATAAGTATAAAGCATCAGCTATACTTGAAAATCTTCTTCGAAGCATTTGTTGTACATCTATTTTACTCCCGTAGTAAAACTAATTCATGCATGATCACAACATGCAGGAAAATGGCTGGCGTCATGAATAGAGAATTTCATGAACTTGAACTAGATGGTAGTAACTATTTACCATGGGCCATGGATGCAAAGATAGCCCTTGAAAGTCGTAAACTCGGTTCCACCATCATCACACCCATTGAAGGCGCCGGAGAAATCCCCACGGCAGCCAAATATACAGTTTTAAGTTTCTTAAGGCACCATCTCCATCCGGATTTAAAGTCGGAATATTTGATGGAAGAGGATCCACTAGTTTTGTGGAACTCTCTCAAGGAGAGATATGACCAACAAAGAGCGGTTATGCTGCCGGAAGCACAGAGAGAATGGTCCCTCATAAGGTTCCAAGATTTCAAATCTGTGGCAGCATATAACTCTGCAGTACACAAGGTTAACTCAAAACTAAGGTTTTGCAATCAAGCAATTTCCGAAGAAGACCTTATTGAGAAGACCTTGTGCACTTTCCACCCCTCGATGAGAGTACTACAATAGCAGTACCGTCAACAAAAATACAAAAAGTATTCTGAGCTCATATACACTTTACTTCAGGCTGAGAAACATGATGAACTTCTCATGAAGAATCATCAGACACGCCCAACGGGCTCAATGCCACTCCCTGAAGCACATGCTAACACTCGGTTTACTAAAAAGTATGGGGGCAACAAGAAGAATTTCAAGAAATTCAATGGAAAGTGGAAAAGGAACAACAAGCAGAAAAGCTTTGGTCAATCTAAAGGTAAAGGTCACTTCAAGAAAAATGACCGAAATACCAACTCCGAGATTTGTCAAAGGTGTGGATGTACTAACCATCGTACTAACAAATGCCGAACTCCCAAGCATCTAGCGGATTTATACCTCAAATCCACTGGGAAAGGCAAACAAGTTCATGGAAAAGTCGAAGCTCACTTCAACGCCTTACAACAAGAAGAAAACCTTGAAGCTAGCACTTCTCAAAGCGCTCCTAAAGAAACAAGGCAGAAGGATGAAGATCTTCTTGATGTTGACAACATGATGGTGGAATACACCCAAGACGCATATGGAGATCTCATATAATCTCCACATCACTCATTTGATGTTATCAGCTATTTTACTTTAATAATGGAAGTTATAATTTGTATAACTCTAAGTAGAATAAAGTCCTACGGACCAATCATATTATGTAATTCAGACATAATGTCATATTTATATTTGTAACTGTAATATGAATACTTTGTGTATATATATATATATATATATATATATATATATATATATATATATATATATATATATATATATATATATTTATATGTGAGTAATATGAATAAAGTTTCATCCTAAAATATTCTCTTACTCTCTATAGATTTTACGGGAAAATAATCCAATGGAAGAAGAATTATGTTTGGTGGACAGTTGTACCACTAACACAATATTAAGGGAAATGAAATATTTCCAAACTCTAACTAAGAGAAAAGGGAATATTATGACCATCGCCGGTCGCGATGCGTCGATTATTGGTTCAGGGCGAGCCACACTCGTTCTACCAATGGGTACTACAATTGTAATTGAGGATGCACTCTTGTATCCTGAATCTACACGCATCCTTCTAAGTTTCAAAGACATTCGATCAAATAATTTCCATGTGGAAACTATCTCTGAAAATAATACTGAATATTTGCTTTTAACAAAGAGCAATGGGTCTGAGAAACAGATTCTTGAGAAATTCCCCTCACTTTCATCTGGATTATATTATAGTTATATAAAACCCGTACCACATGTTGCGTACAAAATAATTTTTCAAGACCTTGATAAATTCAAGACTTGGCATGATCGCCTAGGTCATCCTGGCATAGGGATGATGAGAAAAATTATTGACAATTATATTGGTCACAGCCTTCCAACTAAAAAATTCCCTAAATCATCAGATTTTGTGTGCACCGCATGTGCAACTGGGAAATTAATTATAAGACCATCTTATCTTAAAGTAAAAAATGAGTCACTTAATTTTCTTGAACGCATTCAAGGAGATATATGTGGTCCAATTCAACCACTATCGGGACCTTTTAATATTTCATGGTACTCATAGATGCATCTACTAGATGGTCACATGTGTGTCTATTGTCCACACGAAATCATGCTTTTGCCAAGATCATTGCTCAAATCATCAAATTAAGAGCAAATCATCCTGAAAATAGGATAAAAACAATTCGAATGGATAATGCCGCTGAATTTTCTTCACGTGCATTCAATGACTATTGCATGGCTATGGGCATTCATTTAGAACATTCTGTGCCTTATGTTCATACTCAAAATGGTTTGGCTGAATCTCTCATCAAAAGAGTAAAATTAGTTGCTCGACCACTATTACAGAATTGTCATTTACCAGCATCTTGTTGGGCACATGCGGTATTACACGCCGTAGATCTGATACAAATCAGACCAACTGCATATCATACAACCTCCCCGATACAGCTAGTACGTGGCACTCAGCCAAGTATTTCCCATCTGCGAAAATTCGGTTGCGCAGTATACTTACCGATATCACCACCGCAGCGTACTACCATGGGCCCCCACAGAAAACTAGGGATCTATGTGGGTTATAATTCACCGTCAATTATAAAATATCTTGAACCTCTTACAGGGGACCTGTTTACTGCCCGCTACGCTGATTCAATTTTTGATGAGGACCATTTCCCGGCATTAGGGGGAGAATCAAACCACAAAGAATGCCAGGAAATAGATTGGAATGTAACAGGCATTCAGTCCTTAGATCCACGTACTAAAGAATCTGAAACTGAAGTTCAGAGGATCATAGATTTGCAACACATTGCAAATAATTTGCCAGATGCATTTACTGACCATAAAGGTGTCACTAAATCACATATTCCCGCCGTTAATGCACTAGAACGAGTGGAGGTACCAAGTAAAACCACTCAAACCCCAAATGAGAGTAAGAGGGGGAGAAATCTGGTTAGTCGGAATATAACTTCTCAAAAGCCTCCGCGGAAACAGAGGAAATCAAATCCTCTACCAGTAAATGCAATTCAACCTCAAGTTGAAGGACACCAACCAGATACTCAACATCTAGAACCCAGTATAAATGCGCATACAAACATAATAGCTGGGACATCGGAACACCATGACTCTATTGTTGTGGGAAATCACATAGAGTCTGAAGGCATAAAAGATATTTCCATAAACTATATAGAATCAGGAGAATCATACAACAGAAAGACTACAATTGTCGACATATATTTTGCCTCTGAAATTGCTGAAACCATTCAACTGGATCTAGAACCAAAGACCGTCAGGGAGTGCCTCAAGCGTCCTGATTGGCCTAAATGGAAGGAAGCAATTGAGGCAGAACTGCGCTCGCTCAACAAAAGAGAGGTATTTTCCTCAGTAATACCTACTCCTCAGAATGTCTTCCCTGTGGGAGCAAAATGGGTTTTTGTTCGAAAAAGGAATGAAAACAATGAGGTGGTGAGATACAAAGCGAGGCTTGTAGCACAAGGGTTCACGCAGAGACCCGGCATCGATTACGATGATACATACTCTCCTGTTATGAATGGAACTATGTTTCGATACTTAATATCTATGGCAGTACAAATGAGTTTATCTATGCAGTTGATGGATGTAGTGACCGCATACTTATATGGGTCACTCAAATCGGACATATATATGAAAGTCCTTGAAGGACTTAAAATGCCGAATCCAAAAACAAATCGCAACGCATATTGTGTAAAATTACAAAAGTCACTCTATGGCTTAAAACAGTCGGGTAGAATGTGGTATAACCGACTGAGCGAGTTCGTTATTCAGAAAGGATACTCAAATAATGATGATTGCCCTTGTGTTTTTATAAAGAAGTCCTCAAATGGATTTTGCATCATCTCAGTGTACGTTGATGACCTCAATATCATTGGGAGTACACATGATATAGAAGAAGCACGCAATCATTTAATGACGGAATTTGAGATGAAAGATTTGGGAAAGACCAAATTTTGCTTAGGCATACAGCTTGAGCATCTTCCCTCAGGAATTTTAGTATACCAACCTGCTTATATTCAAAAGGTTTTGGAAAAATTCAATATGGATAAATCATATCCAGCCAAAACACCCATGGTTGTCAGATCCCTTGATATGAATAAAGTCCCTTTAGACCTCGGGATGATGACGAAGAGATATTAGGACCCGAGTTCCCGTATCTCAGTGCCATTGGTGCGCTAATGTACCTTGCAAATTGCACCAGGCCTGATATTGCATTTGCGGTAAATTTACTAGCTAGACATAGCGCTGCTCCAACAAAACGTCATTGGATAGGAGTAAAAAATATCTTTAGATATTTACATGGCACAAAAGATCTTGGCTTATTCTATCAGAAAAACCAAGATATGACTATGGTAGGATATACTGATGCTGGCTATCTATCTGATCCTCACAATGACAGGTCACAGACAGGTTTCATATTCTTATATGGTGGAACTGCTTTTTCATGGAAGTCAACAAAACAGACTCTCGTAGCAACTTCCACTAATCATTCTGAAATTATTGCATTATTTGAAGCATCAAAAGAATGTGTATGGCTTCGCAGGATGATTAACCACATTCAAACTGCATGTGGTGTTGGTTCATTAGGATCACCAACTATTATTTATGAAGATAATGCAGCTTGTATTGCTCAAATGCAAATGGGTTATATAAAAAGTAATATCACAAAACACATTTCTCCTAAGTTGTTCTATCCTCATGCATTACAGGAAAAGGGAGAAATTGATATTTTGCAAACTAAATCATGTGACAATCTAGCAGATTTGTTCACAAAGTCTTTACCAAATTCAACATTCCAGAAATTCATTCATGGAATTGGTATGAGACGACTTCGTGATTTGCAAAGTTCAGGGGGAGAAATCTCCTGAAAATATAATTCTTTTTATCAGTAGATAATGAATATTGTACTCTTTTCCTTTATGAGTTTTTCCAACAGGTTTCTCATAAGAGGTTTTTAACGAGACAATTAAATACAAGCGTTAATGCATGCCATATCGTATTTCTCCTTATATTTTTCCTACTAGGTTTTCAAGGAGTTTTTCATGGCATATCTCATTGCACTCTTTTCATTATGAGTTTCTTTGATAATTTCTCTCATGATGTTTTTAATGAGGCAATATCTTCATAAAGATTATATACTATACTTTCTATTTTCCTATGAAGGTTTTTAAAGGAAAGTATCTAAAGCATATTTATTGTTCTCTAAACTCAGTAATAGTTTTCTCCTTCTTTGAAGGTTTTTCTCATATGAGTTATCAAGAGACAATAATCACTATATGTTGGATCATTTTCTCCTTATTATTTTTCCCACTGGGTTTTAAAGGAGTTTTAACAACATATTTGTATCACTCTCCTCATATTTTTCCCACAGGGTTTTTGGAGGAGATTGTCAAGATTATACTTCTCGAGACGAACGATGAATATACAAGGAGCTTTCAATAATGGATCATTTCAAGAAATCGACGTTGTACAAGGGGGAGTGTTACGAACCGACAAATATGAAGGGTCATTAGCAAACCGACATTAGAGTGTCGTTAGTCAGTTATTAGTGTCCAAGCGTCGTACGGACACATCGGTCCGTACAGGCGCCTCTTTGTACAGACGCCTATTCAATGCGTCCCAAATCCTTGTATAAATATGTGATTCTCAAATCAATGAAGTACTCGATCATTCGCACAATCACTTTTACTTTTACACCGCTGAAACTGAGCTCCATGCATGTATCCGAGAACACCTGGCTTGATCCGACCTGACACCGATGTCACAGCCACCTCGTCGGCCATATGGTTAGCTACGTGTTATCATCGATGTTCTTTGCAATATTTAGCGCACAGCTATGCTCGTACAGATTTCAGTACAGTGTGTAGGCCTCACGTGATTTAATTCTTCCAATGTGTTCATGCCTCCATGTTTTTGTCATGATTGGGGTGGATGGTAAATCAAGGTGCTTTGGCTTCATCAATTTTGAGTGTACAGATGGTGCTTGTGTGCTTCGAGGCTGGGCGTGTCGCTCGTCCATGACGGGGTGTTGGAATCTTTTTCTCAAAGAAGAAAGCTTTCAGGGGAGGACGGAAGGAGATCGTGCTGTTCCAAGTTATTTGATCGTACACTGCGGGTACGACCAGCTCAGGTTCGACCGGTCGACCGGCGCCTATCAATCCCCTTCTTGGAAACTCTTGCTTTGGAGGATCGTATTGTTCTTTTCATGGTACAGGCAGTCCAAGGTCCAACATGATTGTGCTGATGTCCGGGTTTCGGCTTCGTGGTGAGGTGCCCTCCTCTTGTGTATGCCAGTACTTCCATGGTGGTGAGGTCTATCTCGATGGTAGACCAGTTGCTTGATTATAAATGGCAATAGGAGCAGCTTAGTGAACCAGTGATGTAAATATGCATCGTCTCTTGACGCATCATTGTCGACCTACATACTGCCTATACATATGATCCATGTATCATGTTTAGTTTCTCTCTAAGACTTGGCATGCATGTGTTGTGATAATCCGAGGAACTCTTCCTCTTTTTTGGAGACTGCTAAACCTTGACTTGAACAGTTGGATGTGTTTCTGTGACCAGTCATCCAACTATCTAATTTGTAAGATTGTCACCTCTATTAATATAGATCTATTAGCATCGATGAAACTACTTAGCTTGCTTTGCTTTATGAATGAACACTCTTCTGCTGCAGTTCTATTCTGTGTATTATATATTTAACCACCGTTGCTCGTTTGGATTGTCAACATGTTAATAAAGTATATCAGCTTGATTAGTGCGCACATTACCGCATAGGTGGAGCCACCAGGTGGCGCCCCATCCACTACTAGTATACTATGGAGGACATATCCTCGCAGTATGAAAATAGTTGAAGCGCTTCATGAATACTCGCAGAGTAGCCGACCAGATTACAATGACGATGATCTGGTTGTTTGTGCTCGCTCTAACTATACGACAAGTAGGGTACTCCCTCCGTTTCTTTTTAATCCGCATATAAGATTTGGTCAAAGTCAAACTTCATAAACTTTGACTAACTTTATAGAAAAAATATCAACTTTCATAATATGAAATCAATATTACTATATGCATCATGACATTAATTTTCATAGCATATAGATTTAGCATTGTAGATGTTGATATCTTTTGATATATATTTGGTCAAACTTTGCATCACTTGACTTTGACCAAATCTTATATGCAGACTGAAAAGAAACGGAGGGAGTATCTATACAACCATCAGATCAGGCTGATCAGCGGCCTTTTGGCTGATTGCTCGCCGTATGCATTTCTTATATACGCCTAACACACGCATGTATGTATAATACGCACACATGCCTAACACGCCCAATGTACGTCTTTTCACAAACAGCTATTACGCCTAACACGCCCGGAGTACCACATATAAGCACGACGCGCACAACAGTAACCATTGCCAGAAGACTGAGCCCAGTCGCAAAGTACTCCAGCCCGTTTCCTTCTCACGTGTACGCGAACCCTGCAGATATACATACCATGGCGACGGGTGGAGCACCATTTGACGCGCTATCGTCACTGGACCCCGAGACCTTCGCCGGGGAGTCGCGCGCCGTGATCAACTTCCTCGCCGACTACTACCGCGACGTCGAGACGTACCCGGTCCAGCCCCAGGCCTTGCCGGGGTGCCTCCGTGCGCTTCTACCCGACGCGCCGCCCGAAGACGGTGAGCCGATGGAGGTGATACTGGAGGAGGTACGCACTCACATCGTCCCGGCACTGACCCACTGGCAGAGCCCCAAGTTCTTCGGCTACTCCCCGATGAACGCGAGCACGGCCGGGTTCGCCGGCGAGATGCTCTCCACCGGGCTCAACATTGTACCCTTCATGCGGGCCGCCTCGCCGGCCGCGACCGAGCTGGAGAGCGCCGTGGTGGACTGGATGGGCAGGCTGGCGGGCCTCCCCGACCGCTTCCTCTTCTCCAGCGGCGGCGGCGGCGTGCTGCACGGGAGCACCTGCGAGGCCGTGGTGTGCACGCTCGTGGCCGCGCGCGATCGCGCGCTGAGCAGGCTCGGCCACGAGGGCATCCTGCGGCTGGTGGTCTACGCCTCGGATCAGAGCCACTGCACGTTCCAGAAGGGCGCGAGGATCGTCGGGATCCCACGGTCCAACTTCCGCGTCATCCCGACGACGGCGGCGTCGGGCTACGGCCTCACCGCGGACAGCGTCCGCGACGCGGTGGAGGCCGACGTGGCCAGCGGGCTGGTGCCGCTGTACCTGTGCGCCACGGTCGGCACCACCGGGCTCGGCGCGGTCGACCCGGTGCGCGACCTCGGGGAGCTGGCACGGAGGCACGGCATATGGCTGCACGTCGACGCCGCGTACGACGGCAGCGCCCTGATCTGCCCCGAGTTCCAGCATCACATCGACGGCGCCGAGCTCGCGGACTCGGTGAGCATGAACCCGCACAAGTGGTTCCTCACCAACATGGACTGCTGCTGCCTGTGGGTGGCGAGCCCGGTGGCGCTCACCTCCGCGCTGTCCACCAACCCAGAGTACCTCAGCAACGTCACAGATGGAGGTGCGGGCGCAGGCGTGGTGGACTACAAGGACTGGCAGATCGCGCTGTCGCGGCCGTTCCGCGCCATGAAGCTGTGGGCGGTCCTGCGCCGGTACGGCGGGGCGGGCATGCGGGCGTACGTACGGCGGCACGTCGAGATGGCCATGTGGTTCGAGCAGGCGCTGGAGGCCGACGGGCGGTTCGAGGTGGCGGCGCCGACGAGGTTCTCCCTCGTGACCTTCCGCCTCCGTCCAAGGCACGAGGGAGACGACGATGCCGTTGATTGCTTGAACCGTAGGCTCCTGGTGGCGGTGAACGCGAGCGGGCGGGCGTTCATGACGCACTTCGTGGTGGACGGCAAGTTCGTTATCCGTATGGCCGTGGGCGGAGCCATGACGGAGATGCGGCATGTCCAAGACACGTGGGAACTTCTCCGGGAGAAGGCCGAGGAAGTCGGCGCTACCCCCAAGTACTCCGGGCATGACTAAGAACGGAACGTGCGGATGTTCAGAGAAAGAAGAAGAACGGAACGTGTGCTGAAATAAAATACTGAGCATATGAAATTCATTAAGCATCAAAGGTGGAACAGATCTTTTTCTTCTTGTTGTTTTTCTGCTGGTAAGTGGAACAGATCCACAACGCAAAATGAAAAATATACTTTCTCCGTCTCATAAGTAAGACGTATTTTTTTTCTTTCAGAAAATTTAGAAACATTATAACCGCGCACTTTTTCAGCCCTCTCAGACCATTAGCGCTCATAGTCGTCGGATCATCACTTTCAGACATTTTCAGCCATCAGATTAGCGCTCAATCCCACCTCCGTTCGAACCGATCGCTAGGAACGGGCGACAACGGTGTCGGGCCGCTACTCTCATGACAATTTCGGACGTCTGGTGTAAATTGGGCCATTGGGCTTTTTGTTGTACCACTCTCCTGTGTTAAAGTGCGTAGCTCCTCCCTTTTTCCCCTAAACCAAAGGTGTCGCTTGTCTAAAAAAAAACAAAGGTGTCGCTCCTCCATCCTTTCATGAGCAAACCCTAGCGTGGCGGCTCCTGGCCTATCCTCTCTCCAGGGCAGGCTGCGGCGTCACAATCTCCCATCGACCATCCAACGTCTCTTTGGTTAGATCTGGAAGATGAGGGTAGGTACTGAGTCGAGGGAAGACAGTCGGGCGATGGGAAACAGTTGAAGAAGGCAGTGCCGTGCTCGATCAATGATGCGAGGAACATCTCTTTGTGTCACAGGAATGGGGTGGAAGCCGCTGGACTCGATCTTCCAGTTCCGCACGACTCAAAGGTTTGGTAGTCTTGCTTGATTCATCCCCACGATCTGTTTCTCCAATCTAATTGGTTTGTATCCTTTCTTCTTTGTTTTTCTTCAGCACCTCCTCAACCCCCCTTTTAACCCTAGGCACCCTTCAAAGAAATGGAAGCGGGGATAGTGAGATTATAGGCTGGGTCACCAGGTAAATCTCACTTTTCAAGTGTTATACTGTACATAATTACCTCTTATATCGTTCTGATCCTATCAGTTAACACATATTCTGGAGGCACACCGTTTTTATATGCTACTCTACCAAGTGTAGTAAATGCATGTATCATCGCAAACTATGAAACGGGAATGTTGTCTAATGCCTGACCAGTAATTCATATTGCGGTACAACCCTTTCTATTAAAAATGTGAATGACAATATGCAAGCTAATTCTAAATTTCATTTATGATGGCGAGGAGCAACAGATGTTATTGCCGAGGATTTTACCTTATGATACATTAAATGGTTGTTGCCTTTCTCTATGGTCAGGTATTGTTCACTATGGTCAGGTATTGTTCACTTACAACTGACATATCATGGTTGTTGCTTTGTGGAGAAGATAATGTTATTAGTTTGACTGCGAGGATACACGGGCGATCAAAGATTCTTATTATACTGCAGGTATCCAAGGACCTTACATAACATTTTGCCCTATGTCCATAAGTTCAAGTTGATATTGGAAGGAGCAGGAACATAACTGGTGCCGACAGACCAACTTTTCTGCCATCAATTTTTCCAGTCTTCCTTGTCCTACACTTGCTGGATTCACCTCAAAAGTTTCTTCATGTTTGCAGGAAAGTAATAACACTTTGCAACAAGGCTTGCTGAAACAGGAATAAGAGTAGGCAGAGCAACTGCAAGCCAAAACAAAAAGATCTTACATTACATGAGTGAAGGTGCCATATGATCCTATTCATGATTACTTTATTTATTGCTCACTTACAAAAACCATTTCTCTTGAAAAAATAAATCAAAACCACATGTTTAATGTGGTGATCACTTATTGTATTTCAGGGCCAAATATAGTTTGAGATAAGTAACATCATGAGAGTGGATCTATATTTTATTTCCCAGCTTGAAAAAATCAGTGTTCCATGGCCAAACTATATTTCTAAATTTTGATATTAGGTACGTATGCTAGGTGATGTTCTCTTATGGATATTAAAATATATGCTATCTGAGTAGCGATGCTATTGTATGCTACATCAACGTACACCATAATATTATTGCTTACATTATGTTGTTGCTTTATTTTGATCGACTGTATTTTTTTTTTGCATGTGATACTACTTGACAACCTACAACCACTTGATTGAGCGCTTTGGAGGTGATTTTTTACCTTAATAAAACATTCCTTATTGTAGATAATATGAAATTCTACAACCAGAGGAGCTTCTCAATGAGTAAGCCTATATTCAGTCATCTATGCTGACGCAACAAATATGCATTCAAAGAAAAGCAATGAATGGTTGGTGACAGCAATTTTCATCTCTAATGTATGAATAATTCTGACATTTTTTGACGAATGATTCTGTTGAAAATCTAGATTTTAGTGTTATATGGACTTTGATTAGTTCATGTTTTAATGTGTTGCATGTGTATGCCCAAATGGAAATGTTGTCAAAATGTAAGAACACAAATGAGCAGAAGTGTTGGATAATCATTTCTTATTCTCCTATGACCTATGTTTCTGTTTTCTCATGAACTATAGACGTGATGACAAGTAAGAATAACAATACTTTTCGTTTCTGCCTTAAGGTTTTAAATGTATATTTGGAAATTCCATCATTATAGTGCCAAAAGTTACAAAAAATTTCTATCACAATAGACGGGCGCAGCAACGCGCGCCATCATGATCTAGTGTACTACATTATTGGACGGAGGGAGTAGATATGAAGCATGAAGAACCCTATAAATAGTATCCGAGCTGCGGGTGTGTATGCAGTGCACACATGTGTGGGAGACATCGCCTTCGATGTGAGACACGTGAAAACTATTAATTTCTATAATAAGTTAACCACTAGATAGAACATAAACACACAAATTTCAGTTTGATGCAACAAGTGTGCAAATCATATTATTATTTGATAATTACCCTATAATATACTTATATTTGCATATTGTACAACAGTGCAATTGTTTTACCATCGTTTATTTCAACTTTTCCCCAAGTTTCTTCTTCTTTTAGGGTAACTACCGGAGTGACGTGCGTATTTGCGCGGCTAGATTGGCTACATATATTGTTATATTTGAGATTATTTTTCTATGCCAACTTTATGGCCTCTTACTCATATATTACTTAATTTAATTTGCCATGACTTATCTGTTAGTATATCAATAGATTATAGTCAAAAGGCAAGTTCCGACTAAACATGGTGGGATTATTGAGTGCTCATAAGACGAGCGCAATATCATATATAGACTTCTATACCAATCCTCATGTTTGCCATCTTTGACCCTCTCCTCAGCCCTTGGTATGTATCTTTGCACCAATATGTCTTTGGAGTTCCAAGAGTTGGATCTTAACATGAATGGCTTCAATGTGTACCAAATGTTTTGTTGTTCCTCCCAAATCAATCACTGGTTGCATTCTTAGTTGCCTTGTCTTTCTTGGTTAATGCATTATCTTGCCTACTGACATATGCATCCACACAAGCTCATCTTAGTATGACCACTTACCTCCGTATACTGGTATTTGGGCTTAAGGATTTTCTCTCATTCAGTCCATGCATAGCTTAAATACATTGATCGTTTCTTTATTTGTTTGCAGTATCTTATCTACCAAATGTAAGCATCCACGCATGCTCATCATGGTATGATTGGTTATAATTGTATATTGGTATTTGTGCATTTAGCTTAAGGATTTTCTCGGATTCACTTCATAGCTTAAGGATTTTCTCGCGGTCACTTCATTCTACCTTATTAATTTTCATCGTGTCTTTATAGTTTTCATATCAATTCTTACTATATTTTTTTTTCAAGATATGAATGTAACATCCCAAAATTCTAAATTTTGGAATGTTACAATAAATAGATAGATTTGATTGTTGTTTGATGTGCTGAGTGAAATTGAGTGAAATTTAAAACTTTTGAAAGTTAAATGAGAGGGAATAAAATGACTTTCCCAAAACTTTCACTTTGCTTTTTGATCTCCGAAGGAATTCAAATTCTTTTCAACACAAAACCCTAGAGTGAAGATAATATGACTTCTTCCATTTATTTTAAATGATAAAGGGTTGAAAGGATTTTGAATTTCATTCTCGAAATATTTTAAATTCAGAAACTTTAAGCGACTCAATGATTTTCCAGAGAGAAGATAAAATGACTTCTTCAAATTGTAGGAAATATGAGTTGGAGGTTTTTCTGAAATTTTCTGCAACTCAATTTCAAATATTGAGTTATTTGGTTTTATTCAAATTTATTTTTTCCAAAAAGAAACTACATGGAAAATAGGGTAACATGATTCCCTACAGCAGAAAATTGGAGATAAATGAATTTGAATTCTTTTGGTATTTTAAAAATGATTTTTCTGGATTTTTATTGCATTAGTAGAACCTTTTGATTTATTAGAATTTTTGGGCATTTTATTTGGCAGTAGGAAAATGTTCATGTTGTAGGGCTTATTTTTCTGCAAATTTTGATATATTATATGCCTATAGGGTATTTTTCTTTATTTTGATTTTATTCGTTTTTCTGTCTGTTAGAAAAAAAATGTCCCGAGCGAAACCGCCGCCGCCGGAGTTTCGTGACGCCGCCCAGCACCCCACCGCCCCCAACTCCGGCTCGGGACAGAGTCCCGAGCGAAACCGCCGCCGCCGGACTCCCCCTCGGCGACCCCTCCTCCAAGTTGGTCCGCCCCTCCGCCCCCCTTTAAAGCCCGCCGCCGCCGCCCCTCTCTCCCCTCGCTCTCGCGCGCCGCCGCCGCAATTTCCGCGCGCCGCCGCCGCAATTTCCGCGCCGCTGCCGCTTTTGCTCGCCACCGCCGCGCCGCTCCACCTAAGCCGCCGCCCACTGCTGCCTCGCCGCTGCCGCGCCCTGATGGGCCTCAAACCCCTCGTTGGATTACCCCAAGTGGAAGGTGTAAGATGCAGTAAGTAGAAGTGTTTTTCCCTAGCAAAGATGCCAAGGATCGAATCCCCAGAGACTCCTAGGTTCAACAGGTAGGTGTCAACTGCTAACGGCGCAATTAGCAATCAACGTGGACCTGCACACAGATACAAATAACTTTGCTCCCAACGAGTACAGAGAGGTTGTCAATCTCTCCGGCCTTGTAGTTCACAAAGGGTTAAAAGCAATATGATAGTAGTGATAGATAGTAATTTGCAATAGTAAGTAAAATAGCGGAAAGTAAAATAGTGTATGTGATCAATGATAGAATATGGACCGGAGTCACATGATGTTCACTAGTGATGTCTCTCTCCCAAAAGACGATAAAACAACTATGTGAGGTAACAAATTACAGCTGGGCAATTGACAGGACCACGAACGCAAACCAATGCTGACTACATTGCAAGAAAGGTTGAGGTTCAAAGCATGGGCGGTACGCCAAAGTAAGTAGACCGAAATCCATCAATATCTACTACTAATCATCCACCTTGAGATATCTATCCAGAACATCTCGCTGGTATTAAGTTGCGAGTCCCACCCATAGTGTAAACTCAATGCAACAGACAACTGCATTAAAAGAACTTTGCGTAAAGTAAACAATCCTTGCACCCGCGGGCACAAGCACCGTTGTTTTCCCCCTTGTGGCAACAGCACATCCCCTAGGCTCATGTTTCTGTCACTCAAGCTAGTCATCGAGGGGCATGAACCCACAATCGAGCATAACGTTCCCTCTTGGAGTCACTACCTATTACTCGGCCAAAGCAATAAATAACAACGGAGAACATGCAAGAATTACTTATGAACTAAAATATAAAAGAGGTGAATCAAATATATTACTCAAGATCAATCTGAACATAATCTCATAATCCATCGGATCCCAGCAAACTCAACATAGCAACAACACAAGGATTACATAGGTGCCTCGATCATGTAGGGCAGCTCACGAGGACTAATTAGTGAAGCACAAGAACGGGAGGAGAACATCACATAGCTACTTGCATGGACTCATGGTCCAAGGGAGACTACTCACGAGTCATCCGGGAGGCGTCCATGGTGGTGGAGAAGCTCCCGGTGGTGATCCTCCCCTCCGGCAGGGTGCCGGGAAGAGTTCTCCTGGTGCTCCCGATCTTGGAAGCGGCGGCGGCGGCGGAACAGAGATGGGATCGCGAAAAGAGGTCCTGTTTCAAGGGTTACGGGGGACCCTTTAAATATCTGCCAAAGTAGGGCACCGGGGGGCTCTCGGGGTGCCGAGGCGCCCCCCCGGCGCGGCCCGGGGGGGGGGGCGCCTACAGGGCGCCTGGGGCCCCTGTGGCCCCCCCAGGCTCCCCTTCGGAAGCAGTGTCGTTCCCGATACGCTGATTTTTTATATATTTTTTCTGTATTTTTCTGGGCAGTTCTCGAAACGTGAAAACCTGAAATACAAAAACAACCGAAAACAGAAACTGGCACTGGGGTGCACTGGATTAGTAAGTTAGTCCAAATATGATCAAAAGTGTATGGAAGTGTATGAATATCATAGCAATATCACCCAAAAGTGGCATGGAGCAAGCAGAAATTATAGATACGTTTTGGACGTATCACGCCCGCCCCTCGGCCCGCAGCCGCACGCCCAGCGCCGCCATAGCCAAGCCTCGCCGGAGCTCGCCGCCGGCGAGATCCGAGCCGCCTCGCCGGTTTTTCTTCGCCGAACCGGCGGTTTTTCGTCGGAAAAACCCATAGGTAAAAACCGCTTCGGTTTTCTGTTTAAGTTAGGTTTTAGTTCGATTTTTTTAGGCTAGATCTATACAGTGAACGTTCACTGGTTAGGTCCTAAAAGTGAGCGTTCGCCCAGTAGTCTTTTCCTTTTTCTTTTATTTTCGGCCAGGGACTTGTCTGTAATTATTATTTTTACAGATTAGCCCCTGCACTTCAAACAGCCCTAACTTTTTGCTCGTTGGTCCAAATTCAACGAAACCAACTCCCACGTCTTCGTTACGAAGCCCTCTTTCCAGTAATACAACTCAAACATGTTTCTGAAAAGTTTAAAATTTGAATTCAACTAGTTTTAGTTTCAAACTTGTTTTGATCATAACATGAGTTTCGTAGCTCCGTTTGAGTTGATTCTTTTTGCAAATTGAAGCTCTTGACCTAAACTTTCTGATAAGGCCAAATTCACATAATTTTGGTACTGTTGGAAATTGTTTTGTGTTTCAAGAGTCATTCGTTTGTTTTCGAAGTTTTCCGAAGTGTTTATTCGCTCTGTCTGATCTTTCTGAGTGATTGCTTATGTGTGATTACTATTGCTTGCTTACGATAGATTGACCGGAGTGTGACGAGTAGATCTATCCAGAGTTTTGAGTGCGAATCATCTTCATCAACTTTGCAGGCAAGTTCACACTTTGATCATGCTTTTCCAATTACCCAGTTTTCATTGCATTAGTCAAAACCCTCACACATTGCATGAGTAGGATCAATTAAATTGTCGGATTGGGAAGTAGATTGAGGTAGTACCTATTAATTGCATTATATTCAAACCCTTGGGAGTTACTACTATGTTTGCTGTTAGGACATGCTATGCTCGTAGACGTGGTTTGGGTTTGAGTGAAATCCATGAAAGATGTGAGTTGTTAATTAATGGTTCAACTTAAGGTGGCAACTTTAATACACATCTGGGTGGATTGAGGCATCCGGGTATTCCAGGATTGCCTGTTTTTATTTTGGACCGCCACCCAGGCTCAAAGGGATCATGAGATTTTTCATACTAGAAACTTCCGTGTGCAGCCACATGCCAATATGGGCTCTGGCATAGTTGAGTAAGTTGTGGGAAACCTTTCCATGATGGACTAGCAGATGTAGTTGGGTTTTGTAGGTGTACCGGCCTATCTATCTGGTTAAGGGGACCTCTTCGGAAAGTCTGTGTCTCGGTCATCCGTTTCTCAAACACCATGCAATGCGAGAAACCAAACGGAGGCGATCGAGTCTTGTGGGGAAAGTGCACAAACCTCTGCAGAGTGTACAAACTGATCATGATTAGCCGTGTCCCCGGTTATGGACGTCTTGAGTATCTGGTACTTGGATTATCATGTGCATCTCATCATGTTACTCTAAATTAATTTTGTTGGGTTTAATGATTACTTTTAATTGGGGTTGAGAGGATGTCTATCTTCTCAACGATGTTTCAACTACCATGATAGTTAATTAAAATACATTCCTTTGAAGTAGGGAAAAATTGGCTTTACGCAAAAACTTTACCCTTACAGCCTCCACCAGCCAAATATGCATGTAGTCGTAGGCTTGCTTATCATTATCATTACAGTGTGAATTTGCCAGCATATTCCATGTGCTGAACCGTTTTCGGGCTGCAACGTCTCATGTTGCAGGATTATCTTACGACGAGTAAGTGTTACATTAGGGGTTACGATTTCTACACTCAACCTTGCCGTTGGTGTTGATGGGAATCCACGACCTTGTTGCTTGCGCTATGATCGATTGAGGTAATAGTATTTACGTTACTTAACACATGTGATTTACCTCTGTTATAAATCCTGTTTGTAATGTGTGTGTCAGCATACCGATCCAGGGATGACACAGAACACAGAGACTTCGATCCATTCGGATCGTGGTCGCTACAAGATGGTATCAAAGCACATGTTGACTGTAGGACGTGACCCTAGAAACTAGCCAGACCATAGGAAAAGTTTTCTCTAAAACTATCTTTCTCAAAAAGATTCTTATCCCTCTCCTTTTCTGAGTTTTGTCAAATCCTCCCTTTGACCTTAAATAGTTAGACCATACCCTTTACCATTGGACCCCCTCGGAGTAAAGAGGATTTCACTATGCATTGGAAGTGTTGAAGCTACAACAATGGATACTCCGAATGTTTGAAGAGTTGACAACTTGAAGAGATGATGACCTTTAGAAGACCAAACCCCTGCTTTGTACTTACGTTAGTTGCTACGATTGTGAGCTGTCAATTGTTTGATGTTTTTCCGACAGCCACAACGTAAAACCCGCCTTTTTCAAAACCATTGTTTGTATTGAGGGTATCTCTCCCCACCTTCCTAAACTCATCCCAAAACCCTTGGACCCAATAGCGGATGACTGAAGATAGACTTGAAGTCTCTGGACCAATGACTCAGCGGGAGGCAGAGTTATGGATACGAAACATGGAGGATCACTTCTGGAGAAATTTGGTAGCAAGGAAGTATGAAGTTCAATACGTTCTCCAATACTTTACAAAAAGTGCTGCAACATGGTGGAAGATGCATCAAGCCATACAAGGATGTAATAGAGCAGAAAATTGGGAAGAGTTCAAGAAGACTCTGTTAGGATCCCGTCTCATCCGAGAGCGTGGTGACAAGCCGAAGAAGAAACTTTGTGCCTGTAGGATTTGTGGAGAAATAGGACACACCCAGGAGGAGCATAAGGATGAATGCCCTAATTATGAAGGAAGCCACCTAGCTGAAGAATGCCCAACCAGGCAGATTACTTGTTTCTTGTGTGAAGGGACTACCCACTACCCTGCTCAGTGCCACATTTATCCCATGGTAGAACGAACTGTCCAGCAGAAGAAAGAAGCAATGAAAGAAGTCCTCGAGGAAACCTTAATGGAATCCACGAAGGAGGAAGATATTGACGACCCTGATGGAGAAGGCCTAAACAGATATTATTCCCGTGCTTGCTACTCATGTGGAGAGAAAGGACATCTTTCACAGCAATGCACAAAGGAAAGTCAAGAGTATCTGGGAGACTTCCCGACTGAAGAAGTGGAGTTTGATCCACAGAAGATAGAAGTATTTATAGGAACGAAGAAGTCAAGTAAGAGGAAGAACATGAGTCCCCAGAAGAACCCAACTTCTGCGAAAAAGGACCTAAGTGACATCACATGTCATAGGTGCAAGGATTTAGGTCATTATGCTATCAACTGCCCAACTAGGAAACGGAGAACGCAGTAAACCAGGATAGTCACCATGAAGCCCTTAGATCTGTCTTATGACATTAGTTTACACTACAAGGAAGTAGAGCATTTTGCCAAGAGAAGGTCTAGACCGGAGGAAGATTGATCTTTGTAGTTGAGATTTTTCATATTGGATTGAAGCGTGTAGATTAATATGGAATACACTTTTATTACAATGTTGAGTTGAGTATGGAAATAACATTGTAATAGTACGTGAAGCAATAGAAGTTGATATTTTTGGAAATCTAAGAAGGAGATGTTATGAGTTGTTGGATGATTGTGAGTGCCTCTCACCCCGACCAAAACCTAGAACCTTGGAGTAGTTGACCCCAAACCTTTCTCGGACAAAAGACCCCATTTTACCCAAGGATGTCCATATGTTGTCCTAAGAACCCCTTTTGTCTTATACCTATAGATGACCACCCTTTACGAGTCTTTTCTCAAAGGCCCGGAAAGCATCATGACCCTGACTAGTGATCAGGATTATCCAAAGATCCTGAAGGACATGATGAAGCATATTCACCTGGAAGGAGATGCAGTTTACAAGGGTTATCCCTTCATGGAGAATGGAGTTGAACTATGGTACGTGGAGGTACACCTCCATCATGTGAAAGGAGTTTGCCCAAAGACTATGGGTCAATACTTTTTCATCTCCCGAGTACCGCGAACAACGTTCTTCGATGCTGTTCGTGAAGCTGCTATGGAGGCCATACGTCAGATTGGAGAAATACTCAAAGCAAGACTTTGTTATACCCAAGGATGCCTGAGTATGATGCATGCAGAGATGGTGGAGATGAAGCACACGACCAATAGGACGAAGCAAAAGATTGATGATTTTAAGAATCACGTTGCACAATTCCGGTGGGACTGAAGCATCCTTAGCTAGGACGAATGGTTATAGATGGAAGAAATTCTTGACCATACCAGATTATCTGGATAGTAGAAATTGTAGTGATGCACCCTTGGAAATAGGAGTATTGAATACTGGTTCAAGAAGTAATAAAAGATTTGATATGAGGAGAATATGGATTATGGATGAACCAGTGCATTTTGTTTAGTTGAACCTTATTGAGTGAACCCTGGACCAATAGAAAGGAAAGTGTTGCTCCCAGGAGTAGAGTTTTGCACAAATAGTTGGAGTTATGTTTGATATGAAGTTTACCCCAAGGATGAAAAGAAAAGAAGTACACTTGGATTTTGAGAGGGTGAAAGGCTGAAGTATGGAACTATAGTGACCCCAAGGATTGAGTTATGGATATACAAGTTTTGACGTGGACCCTTTAGCCGAGGACCTAAAGGAGGCTACGTAATTATAAGGGAACCACGAGACTTGTCAAAAGTGTTATGTTTCCGCTGTAGTGAAGCAGTGCATTTTGCTATAGATTGTATCAAGAAGAAGGAGTTTTGTGCTAAGTATTGGAGTTGAAGCCTGCAATGGAAATGCAGTAGACTGTAGTAAGTTGAGAATAGGTGAAGTTAGTAGCCTGTTATTTGATTTTGGATTTTATGTGTTGTTACTCTATAGTGATGAATGAAGACATGATGCATGGAATAAGATTTTGAAGAAACTAGTGTTATTCATTTTAAGTGTGGTAGAATCCAACACCGTTACCCGAATACACTAGTTAGTGGTTAATTACGTCAGACTTGGAATGGACTGCCCAAGGATGAGTCTGAGTAATTACATCGTAGTTTTGCCCAAGAGAAGTAAAGGATACTTGGATGGATTTAAGAATACAAGGAAGTTGGATGTTGGAAGTATGACCAGTTGCAACCCGATGATGAGACCAAGTGTTGCCAGTGGTGAGATGAGCCATAACCCACAGGCCCCAGGACCTGTCAAGGAAGCAAGCACACTCTTGCTGAAGGAAAACCCCTGGGAAAAGTTACGACTTGGCCAACATACGATTTTATAGGAGGTTATGTTAAACCCGAGGGTTGTGAAATGCTAGATGTTTTGTTGGGCTTGCAGAATCAATGGATATATCCGAACTCATTTTGTTGACAAGAGAAATTCTGCAATGCTTGTGAGCATGACCGAGTGTTAGAATGCGAGATTCACTAAACCATATACAGGGTAATGATTTGGGTGCGGGTTGGATTGATCACCATACCGACTTACTCTTATTATTCGCCTCTGTTATACGGGATGGTAAATCTGAGTGACTTACCCATAGTAGAGAGACGACGATGTCAAAACTTTGTCTAAGCCTTAGAATGGTATAAAAAATTTCCCCTTGTACACGGCATGCTATTGCCAACCGTAGGATATACGGTGAGGATGAAGCCCAGACCCGTTTTCTGCAGGGACCCTGTTAACTTGGTTGATGACCACCATGAGAGATCGATATTTGTTTAGCATTGGCGCCATACCTGTTAGATAAGAAGAATCCGTCTCGAAAGGACCGTATCAAGATGAAAGGATACAAGGATTGAGGACAAAGATTTTGCCACTACCGAAAGAGCCAGAGAAGGATTTACCCTGAAGATTTGAGAAGACCGACGCCGTCAACCCAAAGGATGGAATACCCGAGTTTTGATGGAACCGTATCCATGTCCTTAGGTGTGGTAGCACACTAGGCCATACCAATAAGTGATTTGTTAGGAGACCCCCAAACCCTAACCTATTTCTTGCTAGCCTCTCCGAATCTCGAGGACGAGATTCATTTTAAGTGTGGTAGGTTTGTAACATCCCAAAATTCTAAATTTTGGAATGTTACAATAAATAGATAGATTTGATTGCTGTTTGATGTGCTGAGTGAAATTGAGTGAAATTTGAAACTTTTGAAAGTTAAATGAGAGGGAATAAAATGACTTTCCCAAAACTTTCACTTTGCTTTTTGATCTCCGAGGGAATTCAAATTCTTTTCAATAGAAAACCCTAGAGTGAAGATAATATGACTTCTTCCATTTATTTTAAATGATAAAGGGTTGAAAGGATTCTGAATTTCATTCTCGAAATATTTTAAATTCAGAAACTTTAAGCGACTCAATGATTTTCCAGAGAGAAGATAAAATGACTTCTTCAAATTATAGGAAATATGAGTTGGAGGTTTTTCTGAAACTTTCTACAACTCAATTTCAAATATTGAGTTATTTGGTTTTATTCAAAATTATTTTTTCCAAAAAGAAACTACATGGAAAATAGGGTAACATGATTCCCTACAACAAAAAATTGGAGATAAATGAATTTGAATTCTTTTGGTATTTTAAAAATGATTTTTCTGGATTTTTATTGCATTAGTAGGACCTTTTGATTTATTAGATTTTGTGGGCATTTTATTTGGCAGTAGGAAAATGTTCATGTTGTAGGGCTTATTTTTCTGCAAATTTTGATATATTATATGCCTATAGGGTATTTTTCTTTATTTTGATTTTATTCGTTTTTCTATCTGTTAGAAAAAAAATGTTTAAAAAAAATTTAAAAAAAAATGCTCTCCGCCGAACTGGGCCGCCCCAGCTCATGCTAGGCCGCGGCCCAGCACCCCACCGCCCCCAACTCCGGCTCGGGACAGAGTCCCGAGCGAAACCGCCGCCGCCGGAATTTCGTGCCGCCGCCGGACTCCCCCTCGGCGACCCCTCCTCCAAGTTGGTCCGCCCCTCCACCCCCCTTTAAAGCCCGCCGCCGCCGTCCCTCTCTCCCTTCGCTCTCGCGCGCCGCCGCCGCAATTTTCGCGCCGCCGCCGCTTTTGCTCGCCACCGCCGCGCCGCTCCACCTGCGCCGCCGCCCACTGCTGCCTCGCCGCTGCCGCGCCCGCCCCTCGTCCCGCAGCCGCACGCCCAGCGCCGCCGCAGCCAAGCCTCGCCGGAGCTCGCTGCTGGCGAGATCCGAGCCGCCTCGCCGGTTTTTCTTCGCCGAACCAGCGGTTTTTCGTCGGAAAAACCCATAGGTAAAAACCGCTTCGGTTTTCTGTTTAAGTTAAGTTTTAGTTCGTTTTTTTTAGGCTAGATCTATACAGTGAACGTTCACTGGTTAGGCCCTAAAAGTGAACGTTCGCCCAGTAGTCTTTTCCTTTTTCTTTTATTTTCGGCCAGGGACTTGTGTGTAATTATTATTTTTACAGATTAGCCCCTGCACTTCAAACGGCCCTAACTTTTTGCTCGTTGGTCCAAATTCAACGAAACCAACGCCCACGTCTTCGTTACGAAGCCCTCTTTCCAGTAATACAACTCAAACATGTTTCTGAAAAGTTTAAAATTTGAATTCAACTAGTTTTAGATTCAAACTTCTTTTGATCATAACTTGAGTTTCGTAGCTCCGTTTGAGTTGATTCTTTTTGCAAATCGAAGCTCTTGACCTAAACTTTCTGATAAGGCCAAATTCACATAATTTTGGTACTGTTGGAAATTGTTTTGTGTTTCAAGAGTCATTCATTTGTTTTCGAAGTTTTCCGAAGTGTTTATTCGCTCTGTCTGATCTTTCTGAGTGATTGCTTATGTGTGGTTACTATTGCTTGCTTACGATAGATTGACCGGAGTGTGACGAGTAGATCTATCCAGAGTTTTGAGTGCGAATCATCTTCATCAACTTTGCAGGCAAGTTCACACTTTGATCATGCTTTTCCAATTACCCAGTTTTCATTGCATTAGTCAAAACCCTCACACATTGCATGAGTAGGATCAATTAAATTGTGGGATTAGGAAGTAGATTGAGGTAGTACCTATTACACGCATTATATTCAAACCCTTGGGAGTTACTACTACGTTTGCTGTTAGGACATGCTATGCTCGTAGACGTGGTTTGGGTTTGAGTGAAATCCATGACAGATGTGAGTTGTTAATTAATGGTTCAACTTAAGGTGGCAACTTTGATACACATCTGGGTGGATTGAGGCATTCGGGTATTCCAGGATTGCCTGTTTTTAGTTTGGACCGCCACCCAGGCTCAAAGGGATCATGAGATTTTTCATACTAGAAACTTCCGTGTGCAGCCACATGCCAATATGGGCTCTGGCATAGTTGAGTAAGTTGTGGGAAACCTTTCCATGATGGGCTAGCAGATGTAGTTGGGTTTTGTAGGTGTACCGGCCTATCTATCTGGTTAAGGGGACCTCTTCAGAAAGACTATGTCTCGGTCATCCGTTTCTCAAACACCATGCAGTGCGAGAAACCAAACGGAGGCAATCGAGTCTTGTGGGGAAAGTGCACAAACCTCTGCAGAGTGTACAAACTGATCATGATTAGCCGTGTCCCTGGTTATGGATGTCTTGAGTATCTGGTACTTGGATTATCATGTGCATCTCATCATGTTACTCTAAATTAATTTTGTTGGGTTTAATGAATACTTTTAATTGGGGTTGAGAGGATGTCTATCTTCTCAACGATGTTTCAACTACCATGATAGTTAATTAAAATACATTCCTTTGAAGTAGGAAAAAATTGGCTTTACGCAAAAACTTTACCCTTACAGCCTCCACCAGCCAAATATGCATGTAGTCGTAGGCTTGCTTATCATTATCATTATAGTGTGAATTTGCCAGCATATTCCATGTGCTGACCCGTTTTCGGGCTGCAACGTCTCATGTTGCAGGATTATCTTACGACGAGTAAGTGTTACGTTAGGGGTTACGATTTCTACACTCAACCTTGCCGTTGGTGTTGATGGGAATCCACGACCTTGTTGCTTCCGCTATGATCGATTGAGGTAATAGTATTTACGTTACTTAACACATATGATTTACCTCTGTTATAAATCCTGTTTGTACTGTGTGTGTTAGCATACCGATCCAGGGATGACACAGAACACAGAGACTTCGATCCATTCGGATCGTGGTCGCTACAATGAACCCACCTACTAATTACGTAGTTTTTAATGAAAATTTACATCTAAAAATGGCACAAATGGCTATACATGATAAAAATGGTACAAGTACCTATAATATTTCATTGAGGAGCTTGCCCAATTTCTAAAAAATTACCACTTTGAATTACAAAATGGACAATTCAAGCGGCATGTATGTCCGACTCATGTGTACCTGCCAACATCGATGTTGATTTCAGCGGTATAAGGAGTTGTGTGTGACCGTTGCGCTTTCCGGCTTTCTTCTGACATGTGTGCGTTCTGATCAGTTTGTTGTGCTTAGTACTCGGCACTGGAGTATACTCTCATACTATTAAATCTAAACTGATATAGTTATGATCCACTATATAATTAATGGTAGTGGTAATTAATAGTTGCTCTCCTTCGGTTGGGAAGTTGGATTTATATTTGCCTAAATGAATTTTAGATTTCGTATCAGTGGCAAAGCCACCGAAAAGAACCTATGGGTCATTGTTAATTTTTGTGATATTTTTCTTCATAGTGTACAGAAATTTTAAGGGGTTTTCCGCAGAGGATATGGCGTCAACTGACCCCATAGCTTGTACATGGCGCCACCACTGTTTCCTATATCTCATTACGTCTGTTGTTTTTAGATTTTGATGCATAACCCTGGCAATTTTTAATAGATATGTGTTTGTATATAAAATTAGAAATGCTATTATAATTTGAAAAATTTATGATGAATAAATTTTTACCAGTTTTACTTGACCCCTCTAACTATTTATAGGAATGCTCTTAAATATTTCTGCTTCATTTGATCTTATTATAGCCTGCTGAAATTACATGGCCTAATCGCTTTTCGTTCATTTATATTACTTCATTTCCATAAATTGATTTGTACTATATATGCCCCCGTACATTCATTTTTTTAATTCCTCTATTTTAAGTTTCTCACGTACGCTTAAATACCCAAGCAAACACATATAGTGCTTGCTACGCCCAATAGCCAACCCACATATATACCCTATGTTGTGACCCAACAACATGCATGTAATTGAGCGAATCAACCTGTGGTTGAGATGGTTAGGTGGACAGTGGTATCCCCAACCCATCATGGTTCAAATCCTGTTGCTCGCATTATTCCTGGATTTAGTTCAGGATTTCCGGCGATGCGCTTTCAGTGGGAGGAGACGTTCCCGTCGACGACGAGGCGCCTACGGTGCCTTCGTAAATCTCAAGATGATATGCCGACTCAATCTCTCGTAGGTGCTCATACGGATAAGGTGTGCGTGTGTGCGTTTATAAGGGTGAGTGTATGCGCGTGTATATGAGCGCTTGCGTCTGTACTGATGCTAAAAAAACATGCATGTAATTGATTTTTTTTTTCGTTTTTTCTATTTCTGCGGTAGTTATTATACCTAGGGCCGACCCAAATTATTATCTACAGTCAGATTGATTTTTTTGGTTTTTCTATTTCTGCGGTAGTTATTATACCTAGGGCTGACCCAAATTAGTAGCTATACAGTCGGATTGATTTTTTTTCCTATTCCTAAAATTGTTATTATACCTTTTTTTTGCATGGTAATACGTGTCTCATTCATATCATAAAGATCAAAGTAAAAGTCACGTAAGGACCGACATGACAAAACTGAAAAGATAGCAGAACATGTCTGAGCTTGACACCAACGTCTGTCATCTGCCTCCGACACCACCACGGCAGCCACCGAAGAAAATAATGACGGATTACCTCCTCACCCGAGCTCGACGCGGCTCCATCGCTGATATGCAGCTTTGCGGACCTCCAAGGTGGCTCACCAAAAGTGAAGGCATAGCCGTTGAATGAATCAGACCGGGGCAACACCCCGGACACGCCATCGAACTCCAGATCTGGCACCCCGCCATGACTAGAACGTCGAAGGAGGAAACCATACCTGCCATCCACGAACCACGAACCCAGCACAAGTTCCGTCTTCTAGATGTCGTCGATGCAGATCACAATCTGCATCCGCTCCTGGACTACCTCCCAAGCTCCGCGCCGATGCTGGAGCAAACGTCGTCGCAACGGCGGAGCTCGAGGACACATATCCACCACGAGGATGCCGCCGCCGCCACGCCATCCTTGATTGAACAGACTGGTTTCCAAATCCATCCCCAACCATAGATCCGATGGCCTCGTGATACGTCCAAAACGTATCTATAATTTCTGCTTGCTCCATGCCACTTTTGGGTGATATTGCTATGATATTCATACACTTCCATACACTTTTGATCATATTTGGACTAACTTACTAATCCAGTGCACCCTAGTGCCAGTTTCTGTTTTCGGCTGTTTTTGTATTTCTGGTTTTCACGTTACGAGAACTGCCCAGAAAAATCCAAAAAAATTATATAAAAAATCAGCGTTTCGGAAACAACCTTGCGCCCGAAGGACAGCCGGGGGGGGGGGGGGGGCC
>LR738711.1:874142290-874166620 GCA_902687465.1 Secale cereale | reverse complement strand
GGGCTCCAGGCGCCCTGGCGGCGCGCCCCCCTGGGCCGCGCCGGGGGGGCGCCTGGGCCCCCCGAAGCTCCCCCGATGCCCTACTTTGGCATATATTTAAAGGGTCCTCCAAAACCCTCAGAACAAGAACTCTTTTCGCGATCCCATCTCTGTTCCGCCGCCGCCGCCGCTTCCAAGATCGGGAGCACCAGGAGAACTCTTCCCGGCACCCTGCCGGAGGGGAGGATCACCACCAGGAGCTTCTCCACCACCATGGACGCCTCCCGGATGACTCGTGAGTAGTCTCCCTTGGACCATGAGTCCATGACCAGTAGCTATGTGATGTTCTCCTCCCGTTCTTGTGCTTCACTAATTAGTCCTCGTGAGCTACCCTACATGATCGAGGCACCTATGTAATCCTTATGCTGTTTCTATGTTGAGTTTGCTGGGATCCGATGGATTATGAGATTATGTTCAGATTGATCTTGAGTAATATATTTGATTCACCTCTTTTATATTTTTGTTCATAAGTAATTCTTGCATGTTCTCCGTTGTTATTTATTGCTTTGGCCGAGTAATAGGTAGTGACTCCAAGAGGGAACGTTATGCTCGATTGTGGGTTCATGCCCCTCGATGACTAGCTTGAGTGATAGAAACATGAGTCTAGGGGATGTGCTGTTGCCAGAAGGGGGAAAACAACGGTGCTTGTGCCCGCGGGTGCAAGGATTGTTTACTTTACGCAAAGTTCTTTTAATGCAGTTGTCTGTTGCATTGAGTTTACACTATGGGTGGGACTCGCAACTTAATACCAGCGAGATGTTCTGGATAGATATCTCAAGGTGGATGATTAGTAGTAGATATTGATGGATTTCGGTCTACTTACTTTGGCGTACCGCCCATGCTTTGAACCTCAACCTTTCTTGCAATGTAGTCAGCATTGGTTTGCGTTCGTGGTCCTGTCAATTGCCCAGCTGTAATTTGTTTACCTCACATAGCTGTTTTATCGTCTTTTGGAAGAGAGACATCACTAGTGAACATCATGAGACTCCGGTCCATATTACCATCATTGATCACACCCGCTATTTACTTTTCGCTATTTACTTACTATTGTAAAAACTATCTATCACTACTATCATTGCTTTTAATCCTTTGTGAACTACAAGGCCGGAGGGATTGACAACCTCTCTGTACTCGTTGGGAGCAAAGTTATTTCTATCTGTGTGCAGGTCCACGTTGATTGCTACTAATCTGGTGCCGTAGCAGTTGACACCTACTTGTTGAACCTAGGAGTCTCTGGGGATTCGATCCTTGGCATCTTTGCTAAGGGAAAACACTTCTACAATACTGCATCTTAGACCTTCCACTTGGGGTAACCAACGAGGGGTTCGAGGCCCATCACCTCGCCAGGGAAGGATCCGAATAATCTTTATTCAGCGCCGTCATCGTCGCCGCCGAAGCCAAGACGATGAACAACCTAAAAATCTAGACTACAAGAGAGTAAAAACAATCCACGCGCGTGGATCCGGCGCTAGAAGATTGGCCCCTGGCGGCGGCTAGGGTTCCAGCCGCCAGGAGAAGGGGAAAACAAATTGTTATTATACCTAGGGCCGACCCAAACTATTAGCTACAATCAGATTGGTTAGTTCCTACTCCGTATAGGGTAGGAACATATCTTTTCATATTGACTTTCTCCGTGTGGATTCCGATTACCTTATTATTTTACAGGACTCCTATTGCATTGGTTCCTAGAATATTCGTGTGGGGATTCCGATTGGCTTTTTAACAGCAGGATTCTGATTGGCTGCTAATAGGGACGTATTTGTTTTTCCTAAATACTTAAACACGCAGCTTCGCCATATGGACGGTGCGAGCGCACACGCTAGACGACAGAAGTAGCTTGCTGTCTGTGGGTAGTGTAAAGAATACCTACGCACATGCATGTGCCGACGTCATATATTTATTCTATTTCAATTTTGCAAAAAACTATAATTTTTTAATCGAGTGTCAGAACGCAGAACCATTTTCACCGCTGAGTTCCTCGTGATGACGAGCTCTTCAAAACTAGATCCCATATGAATATGTTTTGATGATTTTTTTCAAAAGCAACTTTGATGCTAGATGAAGCAATTTTAGAGCTAAACATGAGCAACTCTAATGCTAGATGAATTGCATCGTGTGTATAAGTAACTTCGCCTAGTAGCCACCTGGTTAGTTGTGTGCAACAGTGTAATAGGTGGTCACCATGATTTCTAAGTTGCATACATTGAAAAATAAGTTGTGGATTGTTTAGTTGCCTATCATACTGTGAAAGTTTCTTACCGTACAGTGGAAAACTTGTCTAACATGGTTTCTAAGTTGTCTACCTCAGAAATCAGGTTGCCCTTTCACTACGAAGTTGCCTACGAGTGATCCTCAATTTCTTACAATACTATAAAAGTTGTCCATCAAGGGACATTAATTGCCTACAATTTCTTACCGGTATTTCTAAGTTGGATATTCTCCTAACTTCCTCATCGGCACTTCTAAGTTGCATATTGTTCATGCTTGTATGTTGTTGTTTCTAAACTTCCTACAACACTATGAAGTCGTCTACCATTGATACTCTTGTGTCTGCTATTGCTAACTATGATAAATGCTACCTCTTGAGCTTGCGTTGTATTCCCTCGAAGAGGAAAGGAAGATGCAACATAGTAGCGTAAGTATTTTCCTCAGTTTTTGAGAACCAAGGTATCAATTCAGTAGGAGACCACGCGCGAGTCCCTCGCACCTGCACAAACAACTAAGAGCTTCGCAGCCAATGCAATAAGGGGTTGTCAATCCCTTTACGGTCACTTACGAAAGTGAGATATGATAGAGATGATAGTTTATATTTTTTGTATTTTTGATTTATAAGAACAACAAATAAAAGCAAGAAAGTAAAGTAGATGTAGATTGATATGTTGAGAATAGACCCGGGGGTCATAGTTTTCTCTAGTGGCTTCTCTCATGATAGCGATATTCTACGGCGGGTAAACAAATTACTGTCGAGCAATTGATAGAAAAACGAATAATTATGAGACTATCTTGGCATGATCATTGTATATAGGCATCACGTCCGAGACAAGTAGACCGACTTCTGCCTGCATCTACTACTATTACTCCACACATCGACCGCTATCCAGCATGCATCTAGTGTATTAAGTTCATAAAAACAGAGTAACGCCTTAAGCAAGATGACATGATGTAGAGGGGTAAACTCAAGCAATATGATATAAACCCCATCTTTTTATCCTCGATGGCAACAATACAATACGTGCCTTGCTGCCCCTACAGTCATTGGGAAAGGACACCGCAAGATTGAACCCAAAGCCAATCACTTCTCCCATTGCAAGAACTATAGATCTAGTAGGCCAGACCAAACCAATAATTCGAGGAGACTTGCAAGGATATTATGAGCACACATAAAAAGTTCAGAGAAGAACCAAATATCTTTGATAGATAACCTTGATCATAAACTCACAATTCATCGGATCTCGACAAACACACCGCAAAAAGATATTACATCGAATAGATCGCCTCGAAGACCGAGGAGAACTTTGTATCGAGATCCAAAGAGAGAGAAGAAGCCATCTAGATACTAGCTATGGACCCGAAGGTCTGTGGTAAACTACTCACAACTCATGGTGAGGGCGATGATGATGATGAAGAAGGACTCTGTGATAGATCCCCCTTCGGTGGAGCTCCGAAACAGGCTCCAAGATGGGATATCCACGGGAACAGAAGCTACGGCGGTGGAATTAGGGTTTACTCTCTGTTCACGGAGTTTCTAGGGTACGTGGACTTATATAGGAAGAAGGAGGGCACCGGGGGACGCTCGAGGGGGCCTCGAGGCAGGGGGCGCGCCCCCCACTCTCGTGGGCCAACCCTCTGTTCTCTGACATGGTTCTCAAGCTCAGCGTGTATGATTTTCTCCAAAAATATCTCTCGCGAAGGTTTTATTATGTTTGGACTCCGTTTGATATTCTTTTTCTGCAAAACCCTGAAACAGGCAAAAAACAACTATCTGGACTGGGCCTTTGGGTTAGTAGGTTAGTCCGAAAAATGATATAAAAGTGAATGATAAAGGCCATTAAACATCCAAGACTTCATAAATAATAGCATGGAATAATAAAAAATTATAGATACGTTGGAGACGTATCAATAGACAACTTGGTGGTCAATTTTGGCAACTTTAGAGTGTTTGCAGGTAACTTAGAAAAACACTGACAAACCACTTCACAATAATGTAGGCAACTGAGCAGCAATGATAGGCAACTAATTACCAATAGTAGGCAACTAGGCATCAATTGTAGAAAATTTACAATATTTATAAGCAACGGTACATCAATTGTAGGCAATTGACTATCAAACAATAGGCAAATGACCAACCATGATAGGCAAGTTGGGATAATGTTAATAAAATTCACTGGTACACATAGTGTAGTGAAGTTGTTTTGTATGTAGAACTAAAGGGGCCTTATGTTTTGTGTGATTTTTCTTAGTTTTACGCAAACAAACCCAATAGGAAGTCCTACCAGGCAAACGAGAAGAAGTTGCTTCCCTATAGTATGATAGTTGCCTCCTTCGCACCCAAAGTTTCCCTAAAGTATCCAGTTGCCCACAATCAATCATACAGTTGCCTAAAACAAAGTATCCAATTGCCCATAATCAACAAATAGTTCGCCTAAAACCATGTATCTAGTTGCCCAATCCTCACGAACATAAATATTTACCAAGACCATTATTTGGTAAATATCTAAATGTTTTAGATACATGTAATTAAGTTTGGGTAATAGAGGGGGTGTCAAGATTTTCCTCTCCTCGGGTGGGATCCCTTGCTTCGACCGTAGAGGGGAGCGGGTGGAACTGGTTAGGTTTCCTAGCTGGAGATATGAGGCGCATGACTTTGCGTGTGTGTGTGTGTGCGCGCGCGCGCGTGCCTGCGTGTGTATGTTTTTCCTCTTCTACTACCTAGTTACCTAAGGAAAACTATGGAGTTGTTCAGACTTGGACTGCACACAAGTTGCTTGGTCAACTTAGTCTTTTCTATATGTGACCGCTTTATCTAGATACCAAGCCAGATTGGGACTACACACGAGTTGTCTGGTGAATGCATTGGAGTTGCAGAAAAACACCCCAAAAGTTGCTGGCTTTTTAAGTACAACTGCAGTGCGTATAAGTCACATAGTTGTTTTTTCTTTTCTGCCCCCAACGGGCTCTGTTGGGTGAACTTAGTCTTTTCTATATGTGGTTGTGTTTATCAATATTCAAAGTTGTTGTTGCCACCTCCTTGTTACAACCGAAATGGTTGGTGCAGTGGGGACGACGTCTCCTCATTTACACGACATCTAGTTTTGGACATCGTGTTTGCTCGGGAGCGACGGAAAGGGCATCTTTAGACAGCGGTCGGAGGTTGACCTTAGGTTGGCATCTCAATTTGTAGTGCAGACTCTTTGTCCATCGCGGGGGGCTCAGTTAGAAGGGGTGAATTTTGCTCCTCTTGTCATCTGAGAAGATGGGATCCGGCTTGATGTTGAAGGGAGCAATCGACACTGAGGGGCCCTGAGAAGTGAGAACGCGCCCTCCTCGTTTGGCTTGGAGGATTTTGGACGTATGAACTTGTTCAAACAAATGCGGGTCATTGGATGGTTAAAAGTGTCTACAGAGGTCGATCCCATAGTACAATGAAGTTGCTTGTTAACAGCACTACATATGTCTCATGCTTTTAGTTTTTTATTGTTTTTACACATGCCAGCCTAATGTATAGTCCTACTAGGCCAGAAAGAAGAAGTCGCTTTTCTACGGTACTAAAGTTGTCTCCATTACACCCAAAGTTGCTCAAGAAAAAAAAAATCATCGAAACCTGCACATATTGGATCTAATTTTGAAGAACTCGTCTCGATAAACCCAATAATAAAAGCGGATCTGAATTTCGATGCTCGAATAAAAAATTACGGCTTTTCAAATTTTTTGAAACCCCAAATAAATGCACATGGTCTCTTGGATGATGTAGTGTGAGAGTGTGAAGCAATGTTGAAGCCGTTTCCTTCCGTGCGTGCGTGGGGTGGAGAGTGCGCTCGGAACAGCAAACGAGCGCAGCGGCGCTAGCTAGCCGCGTCCTTGGTTTTTTACATCACGTATATCTTATTGTGATTGTGCAATCGCGGCTACGTGTGTAATCGTAATGTGGGTGTAATTGATGTTGCTTGTCCATGTCCTTCGATTTTTTTTTGAGGGAAGACCTCTTTGGACTTGGTTCCTTTAAATCCAAGCCGTTTCTTTTTATGTGCTTAATCTGAGCCATTACTTTTCTTCTATTTTAATTATATAATAAATATCAATGCCTCTATTCATTCTAGCTTAGTTTTTTTTTTGTACTTTTACCTTTGTATGAGCTTTATTCTTTATTATTGTTTGCCAGGTGTTTTTATTTTCATTTATGTATATGTGTGAATATTGGGTGTTTGTAAGTATACACATAAATATTTTATAAAACTCCCTCCATTCACTAGTAGAAGATATTTTGGATATTTCGTGGAGTTATGGATCATATACAGACTGAAATGAGTGAACACATACACTAAAATGTGTGTAATACATTCAATTTAGAAAAAAAAACTTAGAACATCTTATAATAGTGAACAAAGGAAGTATGTCTGTAAATTATACTATTATGCGCAAATTGCATATGCTAATTTTTGCATTCATAAAAATGTGCACTTTTAGCACAAATTGTGTGCAACTTTTTGTCATCATTTTTTATTTTGTTTCTTCTTTAAGGGTAATATCAATGCCATTAATTGATTCTTTTGCAGAAAACTTTATTTTGCACAACATCCACTATTATATATGCTTATTCTTACATAATATGGAAAGAAAAAATTTATGTGTATTTTTTTTGTAAACTTGACATTATTTGCTTTAGTATTGTCGTTTTCTTTTTTCTTTAAGAACAATTTCAATGTCACTAATTTATTTTTCCTTAGAAAACATATTTTTTATTTTTATTTTTGTATTAGTATAGGGGGATAAGAAGGCTAGAGAAAGTAGAAGGCTGCCGAGCCTCTGGATCTTGATCGGGTGCTGGAGAATGATTTGAATGAACACCCAAAAAAGATCAGGCCCCTGTCAAATAGTTTCCCCCTTTTATATCATCATTTATTTTATATTTCTTATTCATTTTATTTCTTATTTTAGGTAATGTCAATATTCTTAATTCATTTTTGGTTAGAAAAAAGTATTTTTGCTTTTCTGAGTTTTATTTGTTTACTCTAGTCTTTGTTTTGTTTTATTAAGCATTGCACATGCATCTACTCCGCAGGGCCGGCCCATAGGCCGGGGCAACGGGGCGACCGCCCTGGGCCCCTTGGAGGTAGGGGCCCCAGCCCAGGTAGTAGTACAGTAAATGTATTAGGATATTTTCTTATTTAGGTCCAGAAAAATAAGAGGAAATAAAGAAGGCCCAAGCCCACCACGTAGCCAGCACTCACGGACCGAAATAATCGATTGTTCGCTACGCTGCGGCAGCACTCCATCGATCTCCTTTGCCTCAAATTTTTTAATAATAATGAAATAAAAAACGAAACTCCATCCATCTCCTACAGTCTCCTCGCCTCCTGGGCTCCTCCCCCAAATGCTTCAATCCCAGAGAACAGCGCCACCGCTCCCGTGCACTTCCAAATTTGAGGTGCCGCTCCTATGCATCCATTAATGGAGACCGGTGGTGCTATTTCCTTCCCCAATCATCTCTCATTGCAACTCAACGTTCCCCATCAATAGACGTTTGAGGCATCACCGCATCAGAGATGGTACGTCTTCCTCCTTCGTCTAACCAAGTACTCTTTTCATTCGCTGTTAAATAGCCCGCCTCTCCGCCTCTAATTGCTCCATCTAACATCTCCAGTTCTTCTCTTCCTAGTTCCTACTCTTCTGTTGGCATGTTATTCAAATCTTCATTGGATCCAGGGATGCCAAGGGGGGGGGGGGGATGAGTGTTGCCGCCTTGCAGATCTTGGAAGCTAAATCGACAATTTGACATCAAGCCATATGCCCATATTCAAGTGCTTTTGTTCCCTGTATTGACAGTTTTTATGCAACTGTTTGGTGACATGTGTTCTAAAAACTGTTTATTAGTGAGGAAAAAAAGTAAAAAACACATACGGTTCAAGTTGCTATCAGTTTTGACAAGGTTTTCATACTTAGAAGAGCGAGAGGACGATCTCATTGTGCCACTTAGAAGAGCGATCTTTTGTAGAACTATATTGTTTCCATACTATTATGATGTAGTTCTCTGGACCATCAACCTATGCTATGTAGTAAATTGCTTTTGAAATACAATATATTCTAAATATTTATTTCTCCACAAGGGCCTCATTTGTTGGACTCGCCCCAGGGCCCCGAATATGTATGGACCGGCCCTGCTACTCCGAACCATCCATCGAGCCTTGAATGTCAGCCGTGAGGTGAGAAGCAACAAACATGCATGCCGCCAGCTTGTTGGTCGCGCCATGTTTTGAGACACTGTCTTCAGTTTTGTATTAACAGACTGTATCACTATTTAAAATCCAATATTCTGCCAAAAAACATGCATGCACTATCCGGCCATGCACGATGAGGTGGTGGCAGGCCACCAAGCATGAGCAGGCCGCCCTTGGGCCTTGTTTGTTGTGCACAACCCACATCATTGACAGCAACTAATTGAGGAGCGATTATTCATTTATTCGGAAGTCTCAAAACGATCAGTTGGTGTGGGCTGAGGTGCGTTCTCAGTTGCCGTCACATGTCGCGCTCCCTTTAAATATATTTTCCGCACGTGTGTTTGACTTAGGGCCTGTTCTGATCTCATTCAACTTCACAAAACTTCATAAAACCAGCTTCTCTAGCCAGCTTCTTGCTTCACCTGGCGATTGCCAATCGTTCGGCGTCGGGGTAGCTTCTCCCAGCGCTGCAGCCCAGCTGGGAGCTAGCTGGCCTGGTTGGGCTCCAGTTTGGGCCGGTTGGAGGCAGCCCAACTTGGCGGTTCAGCGAGAGAAGGAGCCTCCGTACCGATTCAATCGAGGGAGGGACGAGCGATCTGTTACAAGGAGCGTACCGGTTTGATCTGAATCGACTTGGCGGTGGCAGCCCCTTGTAAATTTGGTGAACTTCTCCTTTTCCAAATCGGTGGAGCTGGGCTTTTGATGCTTCGCGTTTTTACACTAGAGTCCGGCTGAGCTTCTCGCTTCTAACTTCTTGGCTGTAATTCGTTCGGCTCAGCTCCCCTCCAGGAATTGGTGAAGCGTGGAGCTGGAGAGCCTCCGAACACGCCCTTATTGGAAGGTTTTCTCTCGGTTTTTTCACACGCGTTTTTGACTTTTTGGACGGTTTCCGCATGGCACGGTTTTGCTTTCGCGAGAGGCACGGCTGTGTCTCTCGGACACGGCTTTTGGAAAGAAAAAAATACATTCGGTTTTTTCGCGAAAAAAAGTTCGTCAAAATCTATCAACATGGAATCTTGTTTTGAAGATCTCAATGCAAGGAATCCGAGGTGAAAACGGTTCGAGATTTGGATGCACAGTTTAAGAGATAAAATGTTTTGAATAAACGGATCTACGAAAAAAATAAAAAATCCCGGGTTGCAACAAGTGGCGCACATGCAGCGCGCCACTTGACGCAACCTCAGGAGGTGGAAGTTATTTTTGGACGGAGTACTCCTCAATTAGTGATTTCACACATCATCCACTTGGTCAATCTTTTTGTAAAGTTAAATGGCAACTGCCACACGTGTGTTGTGTAACATCCCGCCCGAACGCCTCATATGTCGTTGGATCATTTTGCACGTTTTTTGGAGCATAGTACGTCGACACATCATACCACAACCTCATTTGGGCCGCGACCAACTGTGCCACACGCCCTCACTCCCGATCTCGCCTTCTTCTTCCCCCACTCTGCCTCGCCTTCTTCCTCGCCTACCTGCATGTCACACACACTATAGCCCTATGGGAGGCCGTGGATCCCGACGGCCCCGGGCGGCGGCAGGTGGCAACCCCGAGTAGAGGTGGGCGGAGGCCCCAGGCAGTGGCGAACAAGAGGTGGATCCGACCGACGAAGATGGAACTGCTGCTGCTGGGGTTTGATCTCTACCGCCAGCATTGTTCGTGCTCCGGCGGAAGCCCGCGGTCCACAGATTTTTGGCGGGAGATTGAGCGTATGCGTGACGGGAGGTGGTGGTGGAGTGTGGGGACCTCGACTCATAAGTCGTGATCACCAAATGAACGTGTATAGTGATCCCAGAGATCAATGCTCACTGAACACACATAAGAAGAATAACAAGAGTGTTACATCCATACATACCGTCTTACACAAGTAGGCTCATTATGGTCAAGTCTTGAGTATATCATCGCAGCGGAAATCTTCAACGATAGCGTGAACCCATGCCATCTGCCTTAACCCTACATGCATTCTGACTGGGAAGTGTCCTAGCTCGCATGTTCGTCACCAAAGAAATCTTCATTTTACTCATGTTCTTTCATGCCTGGCCAATAAAATAGATAGTGGCAAGCCTATGAGTACTTTGAATGTACTTGCAAGCAACCCAAGAGTAATAACAGAATAATTATGCAAGGCTCTACTGCTAAATTGACATTTTTTCGTAAAGCTAGTTTTTCTAATGCAAGTATGATCAACATTTATCATGGACATGAATGCGTCTGCAACAAGTATCAGGAGGTTACATACATCAACATCGGGGAAGAGTTATGAACAACTCATGCTCAAGCTCATCATGACTTCCTCATGAATCATATCAACAATATTACCAAACCGTGTTGTTTGTCAGAAACATATGGACATAGTCTAAGCAGCACCACCCAACTGTCCTTGACCGTGGACATGGCTATTCGAATAGCTTGACACTCTGCAGAGGTTGCACACTTTACCCACAAGATTCGGAAAGCTTTCGTGTCATCCATGACCCGCGGTACCTCCAGTACCCGGGGTAAGCACCCGATCACTACCTTTCCCTAGACGCCACCAACATGGAGTCCACTCGATTGATATCAACCCCCCGTGCTACAATTGTGCTCACATGTTTAATCCTGTGGATCCACGCTCCCATATTCAACACATAGCACAAGCACGGGGTACCAACGGTGTGTCCGGTGCCCTGTGAAAACAGTCATGGCCGCCTATCCAAGCACGACCCCGTCCGGATAGTGACCACGCCACTCCCGTCACTAGTAATGCGGGCATCCATGCTAGCACGAACTAGGTAATCAATAATGCCCCGTCCCATAAGGGGTAGTGTGGTTGTACATGTTTGGTTGAGATGGCAGACAATCTTAAATCTAATCCATATGTGTAAACAACACATTTTCACCTACTTCGGTGCACCACTTCATCATCAAGTGGTGACCTAACGCAACACCACCCACGGGCATTAGCTAGGGGCACCCGAGGTTTTTTTCGAAAGAATGTAACCAAGGGATGATCATGGCGTAGATGCAACATCATGCGTCAATATCAAGTATTCATTGTGTCTCTAGGCACAAGGTAGAGCTATGAACATGCAATTATCAACGGGGATGCATCAATGCAACGATTCATCATCATCATCATCATCATCATCATCATGAACTCGAAAAAGTATCGATGAACAAGAAAGTGGTATCATGATCAAAGGGTTGCTTGCCTTGGTTGGCTTGATTGTCAAAGTCTTCAAGTCCTTCTCCAACTCCTTTCTAATAACTTCGCCAGACACGGAATCTAATCGTCGCAAAAGAATAATGGAAAATAAGTCAATAGCAAAAAGAAAAAGAAAAGTGCTCTAAAAACTGTTCTCTCATTTTTTAAATATTAGGATGAAAACTAAGAATGGAAAAATTCTTAGTTTTGGAATTGGAGCTATAGAAACAGAAGAACGGATTTTCAAAGAGGTGGGATTTTTAGAAAAATTTGAATTTAAATTTGAACAGTACATAAAAGTGTGATGGTTATACATGAAAGTTACACAATTAAATAGGTGGGATTTTTAGAAGAATTTAGGAGTTGGAATATTCTCATTTGGATAAATATTTTATCATGTGGAATTTTTGCAACTTTATGGAAAAAGAAAAAGAAGAAGCAACACCGTGCAACTCGTCCTATTCAACCTCAGTGCCGCAGGCCCAGAGGGGAACCATCCCGCGCGAGGCTGCCACGTCGAAGGCGTATTTAGAAAATACGCTTCTAGCCGACACAGCGAACCGGTACACGCGCGCGTGCGTTTTAAACCTGACGGGTGGGTCCCACCCGTCAGGACGTGAGGCTGACGGACGAGTCCCTCGACCGTTGTCGTCTACCTCCATCCAGAAACAGTGGTGAGCTCGCTGGCGACGATGTGGGGCACGACTAGAGGTGGGAGTTGGACCATTAAGCTCAGGAAGGCGTCACCGTTCTGGTGGTGCTGGTGCTGTTCGCTGGAGAAGCCTGGTTCGCCGGCGGCTAGGAGGCAGGGCGGCGGCGCGCCGGGAGGTGCTTGATTTGCTCGCTCCAAGCTGCAATAGAAGCGGGAGAAGGAGGGGAATGGGACAGAGTGGTCTGGTGGTTCCGGATCGAGCGAGAGTGGATGCGGAGAGGGGTTGTACTGCGTGGACGCCTGCGAGGCAAAGCGGCGGAGGTCAAGCTCGATCTCGAGCTTGCATGTTTCTGGAGGGGCGTGGGTGGTGCAGGGGGTTGATAGGGAGTGGGAGAGGTCGAGTGGTGAGGAGAGGAGGGCTCGGGGAGGCCTTTAAATAGGTAGGCGATGGCTCACCGTGGACTGATGTCGCTTAAAGCTACGTCGGTATTCCCCAAAGAGGAAGGGATGATGCAGCACAGCGGTGGTAGGTATTTCTCTCAGATGTGAAACCAAGGTTATCAAACCAGTAGGAGAACCAAGAAACACAACGTAAACAACAGCTGCACACAAATAACAACTTTTCGCAACCCGACTTGTAAAAGGGGTTGTCAATCCCTTTCGGGTAACGAACGTGTAACACCCCAAATTTTTGAGTTGGTTTTTCTTCCAAAATTTTGGCCTTTTTGGAAGGGGGTTGTTTGATCTTCTCTTAAAGCCCTTCTAAAATCCCTTCTGGCCAAGTTTGTGTGTCTTCTCAAGCTTGGTTTTTGGCCTTGAAGTTTTTCTCTTGTGTTTGGCTCAAGCCTAAGTTGAGTTTCAAAGAAGTTGTTTGAATTCTTCCCTTCTTGATTTAAACCTCTCAAGTTTAACCTTGGACTTATCCTCCCCTCCAACCTTCATCTTGCCATGACCCCAACATAAATATTTCTCTCCAAGACCCTCCCCACACCTTAGGACAAGTCTCTCATGAATTCCAGCAAGTTTTGAACTTATTGGGATTTTTTCCTCTATTTATTTCACTCCAAAACTATTTTTGTCTTTTATAGTGGATCTTGGTGATTTACAAAGGAGCCACCATTTCCATCTAGTTATTTGATTCCAAACCAACTCTCCTAGATAGTCTTTAGTACCCACAACCTAGATCCATCTTGTTTCACTGGTCCATAGTTCAAAATTTTCAAATTTCACCTGCTGCAAGTTTGGACCAGATTTGCAAAATTTGGTGAAATTCATATTTATCTTCTTCCAAAAATTCTGTGAAAAATCAGGCAGCCTCTAGATACATCAAGAGGCCACTCCACCAAAAATCAGCCCCAGAAGCATTGCACACATACCAGAGCATTTCATCAAACACTTGGCATACACTGTACTGTCAACTGTTAACTGAAACTGTCGACAGTGCGACAGTTCGTCAGTTTCGTCAGTTTCATCAGTTGCATCAGGCGCAGCGACAAACCTCGCCAGTACCTCCTTGGCTCGACGCTGCACTGCTCCTTCTTCATATCCAGTGTGCCGCACGCTCGCTTGGCCGCTTCTGGGCATCGGTGGCGCTCTGGCCCGACCACGCCGGCGACTGCCACGGCAACAGCGCCGCTCGTGGCGGCTGACAGAAGCAACCCCGCAGCTCGACGCCGTTTAGCGCTGCCCAAACCACCCCAGCACTCCGCGTGTCCACTTCTAGTGCCAGCACACGCCTGGCGCACCGTCGCCGTGGCCTGGCGCGCGCAGAGCGCGTTTTCTGCCGCCAATGTGCCGCGCGGCCGTTCCGTCGGGGACAGCCCGTAACTCCCTCTCCCCTGCTAAGTTAGGTGCGGGAATGGAACTACTACAGCTCCTAGATGATGCTCAAGCCCCTAACTCCGCCGTCCGACCACTGCAGCACTGTAATCGACTCGCCGGACTTATCCATTCACGGCAGCCACCTCGGGCCGCCTATATAAGGCACCCCCGAGCTCGTGCTCGAGCCCGCACACTTTCACTACCTCCCTAGACCTCGCCCAGCCTCTGGAAGAACCTCGAGGGGCCCTTCTTCCCCAACTCCGGCCAACCCCCTCCGCCTCGGGCTCCAGCTTCGTTCACTCCGGTGAGAGCTTCTCCGCCGTCGTGAACTCGAGCGTAGCACCCTAGCACCCACCTAGGCCTAACCCCCACCTCAATTTGATCCCAGCAACCCTCTCTGACGAGGTCCACGACCACCCGAGCCGCCGTCCGCCGAAGACAGGGTCGCCGTCGACGTGGGGCTCACCGACACCCAACTCCACCACCGTTCGACGCGGAAGACCGCCGAGAAGCCGTACGTACCACTCCCCTCCCCTAACTCGCCGTGGATCGACGCCGGCGATCACCGCAGCACCGGCGCGGGCGCGGCTCTATTTCCAGTTTTCAAACCCGACAAGTGGGGCCTCCTGTCAGCCTCCCATCTCTTTCCCCGAACCGTTTTCTGTAAGCGCCTTCGGGCAAAGTACGTTTTCTCCTTCAGCTGACCTACCGCGTACCGGTTCAATTTGGTGTTTTCTGTTCTAGCCCCTGGAACTTCTCTGTTTCATTACAGATGAGTCCCTGGACAAAAACTCTAATATCTTTTAAACTAAAAACGATTTTGAGTTGATTCTTTTTCTGTCCTCTTTAGTTTTCTGCCTAGTTTTTTGTCATATTTATGTGGAAATTTTTGGAGAAACTTTATTTGCACGCGCGGTATTTATGTTAGTATTTATTTATTTGAATACATAGATATCGGAGGCCGTGGCGGAGACGCGAATCACACCGAGTTAGGCTCCGACTTCTCAGAACCAGGCAAGCATGTTTGAACCTTTGATATGATGAGTGTGTTGCATGTTTGCTCGAGTAGTTCTTTTCATAAGCATGGTCATATAAGCATATGTGTATGGTTATATTTCATGCAAGCAAGCTTCGGGTGAGCCCCGAGTGATAATGTTTGAACCACCTCGATCATGTGGTGACATGATGGGTGGAATGCTGGTATTGTTGGGGCATGCCAGTAGTTGGTTAACTTAGTATCAACGGAGATCATGTCACGATTCCGTTCGTCTCCTTTTCGGTACTATCATAGGCCGTCCGTTGGGATTACGGTCTAGTCGGTTGTAAACCACTACCCGAGTACACACCAAGTAGAGGGGCTGGGATGAGGGTTCCATGGCCCTGGATTAAAGCCCGTCATCCGGTCAGGGGGCATGGGTGTTTCCGGTTGGGACCGAGAGGGGGGCACCCCTTAGAGCGCGCATATATAAATTTGATCCCATGCCATTCGAGGTTGTAGCCTCCCCGTCTTAAAGTTTTACGTGAATGTCGTCGCGGGTGATTCCGGACGACAGGATGTTAAATGGGTGTGTACTGGTTAGTTGGGTTTCTACTAAAACACCGTAGACGGAACTAGCCCACGTGGCTAGTAGAACCCGTTGGCTATGAGTTAATAATACAATCTCTGCAGAGTTAAATTCCTTCAGTAGCCATGTTTATGGCCTAGGGTCAATCTTCATGTCAACCCGGTGACCGTCTCTAGTATATTCTTGTTGGTAACCAGAATAGTGTTTTTGTCAAGTTCATTTGGTAGATGAACTCACCGACTATCTCTGTATTAATTTACTTCCAGAAGTATTTCATCATTTTACTATCGTTATTTATAAGCCATTTATGTGATGTCGCTCAGACGTCCGACTGTGGCATTCTGTTATTTATAAGCCCTTTATGTGATGTCGCTCAGACGTCCGACTGTGGCATTCTGTTATTTATAAGCCCTTTATGTGATGTCGCTCAGACGTCCGACTGTGGCATTCTTTTATTTATAAGCCCTTTATGTGATGTCGCTCAGACGTCTGACTGTGGCATTCTTCTATTTATAAGCCCTTTATGTGATGTCGCTCAGACGTCCGACTGAGGCATTCTTGTTATTTATTTTTGCTATAAGCCCTTTATGCGGTGTCGCTCAGACGCCCGACTATGGCCTGCTATCATTTATTATTTTCCTACGAGGCGTCACTCAGACACTCGTTTGGTCTACCTCTATTTTATCTTATGGATTTCGGGAGGATTACCGCCCGACTTCTATCGTTGCATACAACACTTTAATATTTTATTCCGGTCGCATTTTGCTGGAATACTCATATGCATCATGTTGGCATTTATTATATCTCAAGTCCGAACTGTCTTGTGAGTACATTCAAAGTACTCACCTGGCTTGTTGATTTGGCCAGATGTGGACGAAGGCGATCTCATGGATGAAGAATTCGATAGCGAGTCTGACGCTTAGAGGAGTTCCAGTCAGTCCCTTGCGATCCTGGAGTTGATCACTGTTTTATAACCGCTTCCGCCTATCACCAAATAAATTCATTGGGTCTCACTCCGATACTCGATGAGCTGTAATATTTTGGAGTCACATCACCCACTTCACTGTGACATATTCCACCACCTTTTATTACGAGTTAGTAGTATGCCACCCTGCCTTGTGTCATAACCGCCTTTATGTATTATATTGGCGCGCTTGTAATAAAATTGTTGAGCAACCCCCAGCTCAACCTTGTAATATATTCAGTGTAATGGAATTCTGTATCAAGGAATTGTCTGCCAGCAAGGAATTATATTCCCCGCTGGTTTAATAAAAAGGTCGGTCTTCCGGTAATTATTTTACTGAAGGACCGGTCCTGACAGAATGTGAGAGAGATATAAATATTGGTAGATTGGTTGATAAATAAGATAAATTGCAACAAGTATTTTTGTATTTTTGGTTTAATAGATCTGAAAATAAAAGCAAAGGAAAAATAGATCGCATAGGCAAATATATGAGGAAGAGACCCGGGGGCCGTAGATTTCACTAGTGGCTTCTCTCGAGAAAAATAGCAAACGATGGGAAAACAATTACTGTTGGGCAATTGATAGAACCTAGAATAATTATGACGATATCCAGGCAATGATTATTATATAGGAATCACGTCCAAGATTAGTGGACCGACTCCTGCCTACATCTACTACTATTACTCCACACATCGACCGCTATCCAGCATGCATCTAGTGTATTAAGTTCATGAAAATATGGAGTAATGCATTAAGAAAGATGACATGATGTAGAGAAGATCCGTTTATCTATGGCGTTAGATATGGATCTCGTCGTTTTATCCATAGTAGCAACGATACATACGTGTCGGTTCCCTTTCTGTCACTGGGACCAAGCACCATAAGATCGTGTTGGGGAACGTAGTATTTTCAAAATTTTCCTACGATCACGCAAGATCTATCTACTAGATGCATAGCAACGAGAGGGTAGAGTGTGTCTATGTACCCTCGTAGACCGAAAGCGGAAGCGTTTATCAACGCGGTTGATGTAGTCGTGCACCTTCACGATCCGTCCCGATCTAGTACCGAACGTACGGCACCTCCGCGTTCAGCACACGTTCAGCTCGATGACTTCCTCGCCTTCTTGATCCAGCAAGACGGGCGAAGTAGTAGATGAGTTCCGGCAGCACGACGGCGTGGTGACGGTTGTTGATGAAGAGCAATCTCTGTAGGGCTTCGCCAAGCACTACAGAAACTAGATGGAGGATAAACTAGAGGGTCGGGGTAGCCGGCACACGGCTTGGTGTATCTTGATGTGTCTTGGGTGCTAGCCCTACCCCTCTATTTATATGTTGAGCCTTGGGGTCGAAACTTGGAGTAAAATCCTTCACAAAGTCGGTTTCACCCAAAAGGCAAGAGTCCTTCTCGGACTCCAGGGCCAGACGCCAGGGTTCCCGGCGTCTGGACCCATACGCCAGGGACCCTGGCGTCTGGCCCCTGGACTCCGCAAAACTTCCTTTTGCGCCTTCCAAAAATCTTGTGTGCTTTCCCTTTTGGCCCAAATAAAGTGTTCTCGTACCCAAACACTTCGGGAAACATCCGGAACTCCTTCCGGTGAATTCCAGAACCCTTCCGGAGGTCAAACACTATTATCTCATATATTAATCTTTATCCCCGGACCATTCCGGAGTTCCTCGTCATGTCCGTGATCACATCCGGGACTCCGAATAACATTCGGTCACCAACATACATAACTCATTAAATACTATATCGTCAACGAACGTTTAAGCGTGCGGACCCTACGGGTTCGAGAACTATGTAGACATGACCGAGACATCTCTCCGGTCAATAACCAATAGCGGAACCTAGATGCCCATATTGGCTCCTACATATTCTACGAAGATCTTTATCGGTCGAACCGCACAACAACATACGTTGTTCCCTTTGTCATCGGTATGTTACTTGCCCGAGATTCGATCGTCGGTATCTCAATACCTAGTTCAATCTCGTTACCGGCAAGTCTCTTTACTCGTTCCGTAATACATCATCTCGTGACTAACTCATTAGTCATTTGCTTGCAAGGCTTATTATGATGTGCATTACCGAGAGGGCCCAGAGATACCTCTCCGACAATCGGAGTGACAAATCCTAATCTCGAAATACGCCGACCCAACAAGTACCTTCGGAGACACCTGTAGAGCACCTTTATAATCACCCAGTTACGTTGTGACGTTTGGTAGCACACAAAGTGTTCCTCCGATAAACGGGAGTTGCATAATCTCATAGTCATAGGAACATGTATAAGTCATGAAGAAAGCAATAGCAACATACTAAATGATCAAGTTGCTGAGCTAACGGATGGGTCTTGTCCATCACATCATTCTCCTAATGATGTGATCCCATTGATTAAATGACAACTCATGTCTATGGTTAGGAAACATAACCATCTTTGATCAATGAGCTAGTCTAGTAGAGGCATACTAGGGACACTCTGTTTTGTCTATGTATTCACACATGTACTAAGTTTCCGGTTAATACAATTCTAGCATGAATAAAAGACATTTATCATGATATAAGGAAATATAAAATAACAACTTTATTATTGCCTCTAGGGCATATTTCCTTCAGTCTCCCACTTGCACTAGAGTCAATAATCTAGTTCACATCGCCATGTGATTTAACACCGATAGTTCACATCGTCATGTGATTAACACCCATAGTTAACATCGCCATGTGACCAACACCCAAAGGGTTTACTAGAGTCAATAATCTAGTTCACATCGCTATGTGATTAACACCCAAAGAGTACTAAGGTGTGATCATGTTTTGCTTCGTGAGAGAAGTTTACTCAACGGGTCTGTCACATTCAGATCCGTATGTATTTTGCAAATTTCTATGTCTCTTCAATGCTCTGCATGGAGCTACTCTAGCTAATTGCTCCCACTTTCAATACACATCCAGATTGATACTTAGAGTCATCTGGATTTAGTGTCAAAGCTTGCATCGGCGTAACCCTTTACGACGAACTCTTTATCACCTCCATAATCGAGAAACATTTCCTTAGTCATCCAGTTACTAAGGATAATTTTGACCGCTGTACAGTGATCTACTCCTGGATCACTATTGTACCTCCTTGTCAAACTCATGGCAAGGTACACAACATGTTTGGTACACAGCATGGCATACTTTATAGAACCTATGGCTGAGGCATAGGGAATGACTTTCATTCTCTCTATATTTTTCTGCCGTGGTCTGGCTTTGAGTCTTACTCAACTTCACACCTTACAAGTCAGGCAAGAACTCCGTCTTTGACTGATCCATTTTGAACTACTTCAAAATCTTATCATGGTATGTACTCATCGAAAGTCTTATCAAGCGTCTTGATCTATCTCTATAGATCTTGATGCTCAATTTGTAAGCAGCTTCACCAAGGTCTTTCTTTGAAAAACTCCTTTCAAACACTCCTTTATGCTTTCCATAAAATTCTACATCATTTCCGATCGACAATATGTCATTCACATATACTTATCAGAAAGGTTGTAGTGCTCCCACTCACTTTCTTGTAAATACAGGCTTCACCGCAAGTCTGTATAAATCTATATGCTTTGATCAACTTATCAAAGCGTATATTCCAATTCCGAGATGCTTGCACCAGTCCATAGATGGATCGCCGGAGCTTGCACAATTTGCTAGCACCTTCAGGATTGACAAAACCATCTGGTTGCATCATATATAACTCTTCTTTAATAAATCCATTAAAGAACGCAATTTCGTTATCCATTTGCCAGATTTCATAAAATGTGGCAATTGCTAACATGATTCGGACAGACTTTAAGCATCGCTACGGGTGAGAAAATCTCATTGTAGTCAACTTTCGCAACAAGTCGAGCTTTATAGACAGTAACATTACCATCGGCGTCAGTCTTCCTCTTAAAGATCCATTTATTTTCAATGGCTTGCCGACCATCGGGCAAGTCAACCAAAGTCCATACTTTGTTCTCATACATGGATCCCATCTCAGATTTCATGGCCTCAAGCCATTTTGCGGAATCTGGGCTCATCATCGCTTCCTCATAGTTCGTAGGTTCATCATGGTCCAGTAACATGACTTCCAGAACCGGGTTGCCGTACCACTCTGGTGCGGAACGAACTCTGGTTGATCTACGAAGTTCAGCAGAAACTTGATCTGAAGTTTCATGATCATCATCATTAGCTTCCTCACTAATTGGTGTAGGAATCACTGGAACTAGTTTCTGTGATGTTCCACTTTCCAATTCGGGAGAAGGTACAATTACCTCATCAAGTTCTACTTTTCTCCCACTTACTTCTTTCGAGAGAAACTCCTTCTCTAGAAAGGATCCACTCTTAGCAACAAAGACCTTGCCTTCGGATTTGTGATAGAAGGTGTACCCAACAGTTTCTTTTGGGTATCCTATGAAGATTTACTTCGCCGATTTGGGTTCGAGCTTATCATGTTGAAACTTTTTCACATAAGCATCGCAGTCCCAAACTTAAAGAAATGACAGCTTAGGTTTCTCGTCAAACCACAGTTGATATGGTGTCATCTCCACGGATTTAGATGGTGCCCTATTTAACGTGAATGTAGCTGTCTCTAATGCATAACCCCAAAATCGATAGTGATAGATCGGTAAGAGACATCATCGATCGCACCATATCTAATAAAGTACGGTTATGACGTTCGGACACACCATTACACTATGGTGTTCCAGGTGGCGTGAGTAGTGAAACTATTTCACATTGTTTTTACTGAAGGCCAAACTCGCTAACTCAAATATTTTACCTCTACGATCATATCGTAGAAACTCTTATTTTCTTGTTACGATGATTCTCCACTTCACTTTGAAATTCTTTGAACTTTTCAAATGTTTCAGACTTGTGCTTCATTAAGTAGATATACCCATATCTGCTCAAATCATCAGTGAAGGTCAGAAAATAACGATACCTGCCGCGAGCTTCAACACTCATTGGTCCGCATACATCAGTATGTATGATTTCCAACAAATCTGTTGCTCGCTCCATTGTTCCGGAGAACGGAGTTTTAGTCATCTTGCCCATGAGGCATGGTTCGCAAGCACCAAGTGATTCATAATCAACTGATTCCAAAAGTCCATCACTATGGAGTTTCTTTATGCGCTTTACACCAATATGACCTAAACGGCAGTGCCACAAATAAGTTGCATTATCATTATTAACCTTGCATCTTTTGGCTTCAATATTATGAATATGTGTATCACACGATCGAGATCCAACAAACCATTTTCATTGGGTGAATGACCATAGAAGGTTTTATTCATGTAAACAGAACAACAATTATTCTCTAACTTACATGAATAACCGTATTGCAATAAACATGATCAAATCATATTCATGCTCAACACAAACACCAAATAACACTTATTTAGGTTCAACACTAATCCCGAAAGTATAGGGAGTGTGCGATGATGATCATATCAATCTTGGAACCACTTCCAACACACATCGTCACTTCACCTTTAACTAGTTTCTGTTCATTATGCAACTCTGATTTCGAGTTACTACTCTTTAGCAACTGAACCAGTATCAAATACTGAGGGGTTGCTATGAACACTAGTAAAATACACATCAATAATCTGTATATCAAATATACCTTTGTTCACTTTGCCATCCTTCTTATCCGCCAAATATCTAGGGCAGTTCCACTTCCAGTGACCATTCCCTTTGCAGTAGAAGCACTTAGTTTCAGGCTTGAGTTTAGCTTTGGGTTTCATCATGGGAGTGACAACTTGCTTGTCATTCTTCTTGAAGTTCCCCTTCTATCCCTTTGCCCTTTACTTGAAACAAGTGGTCTTGTTAACCATCAACATTTGATGCTCTTTCTTGATTTCTACCTTCGCCGATTTCAGGATCGCGAAGAGCTCGGGAATTACCTTCGTCATCCCTTGCATATTATAGTTCATCACGAAGTTCTACTAACTTGGTGATAGTGACTAGAGAACTTTGTCAATTACTATCTTATCTGGAAGAATAACTCCCACTTGATTCAAATAATTGTAGTACCCAGACAATCTGAGCACATGCTCACTGGTTGAGCTATTCTCCTCCATTTTGTAGGCAAAGTACTGTCAGAGGTCTCATACCTCTCGACACGGGCATGAGTATGAAATACTAATTTCAATTCTTGGAACATCTTATATGCTCCGTGGCGTTCAAAATGTTTTTGAAGTCCCGGTTCTAAGCCTTAAAGCATGGTGCACTTAAACTATCAAGTAGTCATCATACTGAGCTTTTGTCAAAACGTTCATAACGTCTACATCTGCTCCTGCAATAGGTCTATCACCTAGCGGTGCATGATGGGCCTCGAACCCCTCGTTGGATTACCCCAAGTGGAAGGTGTAAGATGCAGTAAGTAGAAGTGTTTTCCCCTAGCAAAGATGCCAAGGATCGAATCCCCAGAGACTCCTAGGTTCAACAGGTAGGTGTCAACTGCTAACGGCGCAATTAGCAATCAACGTGGACCTGCACACAGATACAAATAACTTTGCTCCCAACGAGTACAGAGAGGTTGTCAATCTCTCCGGCCTTGTAGTTCACAAAGGGTTAAAAGCAATATGATATTAGTGATAGATAGTATTTTGCAATAGTAAATAAAATAGCGGAAAGTAAAATAGTGTATGTGATCAATGATAGTAATATGGACCGGAGTCACATGATGTTCACTAGTGATGTCTCTCTCCCAAAAGACGATAAAACAGCTATGCGAGGTAACAAATTACAGCTGGGCAATTGACAGGACCACGAACGCAAACCAATGCTGACTACATTGCAAGAAAGGTTGATGTTCAAAGCATGGGCGGTACGCCAAAGTAAGTAGACCGAAATCCATCTGCATCTACTACTAATCATCCACCTTGAGATATCTATCCAGAACATCTCGCTGGTATTAAGTTGCGAGTCCCACCCATAGTGTAAACTCAATGCAACAGACAACTGCATTAAAAGGACTTTGCGTAAAGTAAACAATCCTTGCACCCGCGGGCACAAGCACCGTTGTTTTCCCCCTTGTGGCAACAGCACATCCCCTAAACTCATGTTTCTGTCACTCAAGCTAGTCATCGAGGGGCATGAACCCACAATCGAGCATAATGTTCCCTCTTGGAGTCACTACCTACTACTTGGCCAAAGCAATAAATAACAACGGAGAACATGCAAGAATTACTTATGAACTAAAATATAAAAGAGGTGAATCAAATATATTACTCAAGATCAATCTGAACATAATCTCATAATCCATCGGATCCCAGCAAACTCAACATAGCAACAACACAAGGATTACATAGGTGCCTCGATCATGTAGGGCAGCTCACGAGGACTAATTAATGAAGCACAAGAACGGGAGGAGAACATCACATAGCTACTGGTCATGGACTCATGGTCCAAGGGAGACTACTCACGAATCATCCGGGAGGCGTCCATGGTGGTGGAGAAGCTCCCGGTGGTGATCCTCCCCTCCGGCAGGGTGCCGGGAAGAGTTCTCCTGGTGCTCCCGATCTTGGAAGCGGCGGCGGCGACGGCGGAACAGAGATGGGATCGCGAAAAGAAGTCCTGTTTCAAGGGTTACAGGGGACCCTTTAAATATCTGCCAAAGTAGGGCACTGGGGGGCTCTCGGGGTGCCGAGGCGCCCCCATGGCGC